>JZKD02S0155765.1:11134-23464 GCA_000966675.3 Picea glauca | reverse complement strand
AAGAGGAATTTACAGCGGGTTTTGTTGTAGGTTGTATCCCTTCATTTTGCTGGATAATAATAAAGAAAGGACCTGGCAATTTCTCTGGTGGGCGTAGCCCACACTGGGTGAACCATGTAAATCTGTGTCTCTCTTGTATTGTGTATCTTCTGTGTTTTATTTCCTCATTTGCTTTATTTTATTGCTCTGCGATCCTGTTTTTCTAACATTTTGAGGATTTGTTTGATGCATTGTTAGTGTAGTTTCTACATCATGTCACCTTATTGAAAGTATTATGATTGTGCAAATATGTTTAGGGGGGGATCATTATCTTATTGTGTATCCATAAAACTCCCACTATTTTGTGTCAAATCAACACTTAGATAAATTTCACAATAGTTGGCGATTTCCCAAAATTAAAGTTCATACAATAGGCTTGTAATACCAAATTTAAACAATAGACAAAAGATTTGAAAAATATATAGAAAGGGATGTGCATCCCTATCCTCTACCATATTACTCTATGTCTCAACCTTCAATGCAATAAATTGTTGCACATTGGAAATGATTGGATATGTCAATGTTGATGACTCATACATTCACAAAAAATATCTTTAGTTCTCCCCCATATTGGGCAACCTGCTCATTTATCACTTCATTGGGAATTGCAGGTTTCTTCATGGGATAAATAATGTTGGTATTCTTCTTTGGCAATATGACTTTAGCTTGTCAATGTGAAGGCATTGGAGCTTGAACCGTCCTTACATTGCACCAATACTATTATATCCACAATGGAATTATCACATCTATTCTTTGTTAATCAATATTGAATTTTCATCTCTTCCAATAATGTGGATGACTATAGGGAAAGAGGAGATTCAAATCAATAAGACAACCAAACAAAATGACAAAGGAGATGTAAAATCGACCTTGTATTGGGAAATGACCTCACGACATTTTCCATGGGAAGCAACAACATTCATTGTCATTAATGAGATTTGCATGAATGTTTGATGGGACATTGACCATTAGGGGAATTTGGAGGTAAAAAATGAGCCTCAACAAAAAATGTACTATTAAAATCAACATTAAAATAATCATTGGGATTCAAGATGATGATGTCAACCATAAGGGTAAATATTTTTTGAGGGAAAGGAAGAAAACACTTTTTTTAATCGTGTTTTGACTTATATCCTTATAGTTTTATAGTTTTACTTATCTCCTTATAGTTTGACTTATGCATCCAACGAGTGCCTACATTTGAAATTTGAGTAAAACTATAAGGAGATAAGTCCATAATATGATTTNTAACCCTAATTGTAATGTAAAGGGTATAGGTCGACCCCACCTTAATGTAATTGATAATTAATGTAAAAGATAATTAATCTGGTTAATATTAATTATATTATGAGATAGAGAGGTCAGCCCTGTTGTGTCAATAGACACTTTTGTTGACAGGTCAAGTCTAATATAAGTAAAGGTAAATTTCCCATTGAGGAATCATATCTTTTGTGTGAGTTTGGAAATTTCACCAAGTACACCTTCTTGGGAAAAGTGTGCACCTCTCTTGGGCACTAGTCTTATAGGGTTTGCAAGTACCCTCTTGTGTGCTAGGTTTTCTTGGTGGTGAAGGTCTTTCTCTTGAAGAATAAAGCAAAGAATTTGGTTGGGATTTCTTCCCTTGTTGAGAAGGGTTTCCCAAGATACTTCTTGTGTTCTTTTGCATGGTGTTTCTTCTTGTGATCTTGGTTGTTGCAACATTATTGGTTATGGTTAAGTTAAATGATAAAAATGGAATGAACTTCATGCTTAACCTTGATTATTGAAAAATTAACATGTCAAACATTGATGGGAAACTTACTAGCAGCAAAGTTCTACAGAAAATTATGGAATATATGGGGTCGAGCCCACTTGGGATTTTTTTGTGGAAGAAGTCAAGGAACAATATTACCTTGTTGGTAACAATGACGACCAGTGCATGAGATGGACTAGGTTGCGTCAAGAAAGGGGCCAAGAAGTGTTGGAGTTCACCAATACCTTCCATACCTTGCGCACCAAGCTGGGTATCAAATATTATGAGCAGCATTTGGTTCTGAAATATTGTAGGGCTCTACATAGGTACATCCAAACTGAAATGGAATTTCTCGAAATGTCATTGTTGGTAGCTTCCTATCGATATGATTTTAAAATTGAGCAGAAAAAAGTGGGAGCTCGGGTCTGCAAATCCGCAACAACCAAAGTATGATAAAGATGACCCTAACAAACAGCCTCCTAAAAACCAGTCTAAGCCACAGGAAAAGAAGGTTCACGGAAAGACGAAGAAGGACACTAGAAAGTGGTGTGATTTCCATAAAATCCCCTGGAACAACACTGATGAATGTCACTCAAAACAATCATTAGTGGTCGAGATCAAAGACAAGGATCCAAACACTGATTCAGAGTCTGATTCAGAAAACAATGGGATAAGATAAATCATCGACACAGAACCCATTGTTACTATCGCGACCGCAAAAATTCAACCAGAAGAACCAACAGATTATCAAGAGGGCGAGTGCCTCTTCCATTCACAAATGTGGGTGCAGGGGACCCCGTTGCATTTCATTTTTTATAGCGGAAGACAGAAGAACCTCATCTCAGCAGAGGTCATCAAACAGTTGGGATTGTCGACAACACCGCACCCGTAGCCATACAACATCGGGTGTCTTTAATAGGGACGAGATATTTGTGTTAGCCAGTAGTTTCGATTGTCATACAACATTCATCTCTTCAAATATGAGGTATTATGTGATCTTTCCCCATTGGATGTTTGTGATGTTCCTTTGGGCGAACCATATATCTGGAAGCACAATGATATTTATGAGTCTCAACCATGTAGTGTCATTGTTACTCTAGGCAGTCATCTCTACAGGATACCAGAGGTAGTTCCAAATATTTTCCCACCTAAACAGTGCCACAAGGTAGTATCTCATACTACAAAATTCAGCTTCTTCATAGTCTGTTCAAAAGGTGAACAGAATAACACTACAACCACTCCAGCCTAAGTCCAAGCACCTTCTGTCCAGCAGAAGCAAGTCGAAAAGATTGAAGAAAAGCACAAGAATTCATTTTGCACACAGTCATCTCATGTAGGTAGAATGGTTCAAAATGTCCAACCCTTCCAGTCACAGGTTCTTGACAACCTTCAACAAGCTAAGCAGTGCAACTTCTCCAACAAGGCAAGCAGCTCATCAAGATGCATATTCAATAAACATTTTTCCCTCTCTCTCGGGCACTCAATTCAATGGAGAACATTTCTCCGTAAGTATGTAGGATTGATCTAGGTGGATATCGGTGGCCACCCACCTATTCCAACTGGCTCAAAACAATCTTCTGGCATTTTACTATTTTTAGCAGTTTTTTGGTTCTTAAACTTCTGGGACCATTTTGAGGGCATAAATGAAGTTTTTTCGTGATCAAGCACCTCAAAAAAAATTAAATTCTCTAATTGAGCCCCAAAATTTGAATCTCCTCGATGATACCTTTCCAATGATCTATTGTGTGCCCCAAACGGAGATCGTATACCAAAGTTACGCCCAAAATGGGGTCCACAAAATTGTTGCCTTTTCATCTTCTCGGGTTAGGATTTTGGATTCTATTTATGTTAAAAAGGCCTTTGGAGCCTCATTTTAATAATCATTTTCTTGCAAATGCAAGTATCCATCACATCTCTTCTTATAGATAAGTTTCCACCATTCTAGCGAATCTTTCACTCTGTATTTCTACAGTTTTGTACATTTCCCTCATTAATAGAAATTGTGTATTAATGTATCTCTATGCCTCTTGTTATATATCCGATATATCTCTGTTATATTATTGTCTCTCTTTCAATATCTCTGTATATTTTTGTGTTATATCTCCGCTCTCATTTCATGCCGAAAATAATCCAGATTAGTGGTATCAGAGCAAGTTGCTCTTGATCGTTTTTCAGTGCATGTCCCCGACAAGGTATGAGTAGAGAAAGTTGGTTCTTGAGTGTGTCTCTCTTGAGGACAACAGCTCTCACGTTCCCAAGAAACCCTCCATGGCGGAAGAAAATAAAAATGACAGAACAGTTGATTCTATTAATATGTTGCTTGAGCAAGCTCTCACACGAGAGAGGGACGAAATGATGGAAAATTTTTACCACATCCTTCAATGCCTGTCGATAACAACCGGAGCATCCTCATCAAGTAGCCACTTTGGAGGAACCTCACCTTTCAAGGTACAAGTTAATTTTGATATTCCCATATTTAAAGGACAAATAGATGCAGATGCCTTAGAAAAATGGTTAAATCTTCTAGAAGGTTATTTTTGTGTTCACAATTTTTTCGATAGAGAAAAGATCACCTTCGCACTCCTTAAGGCTCTCCCCCATGTCAAACATTAGTGTGAAATTTACTAGGAGAAAATTTTCACAGAGGTTTCTGGAATATATTGGGCCGAGCCCACTTGGGATTTTTTTGTGGATGCAGTCAAGGAAAAATATTACCTTGTTGGTAACTATGACAACCAGTACATCAGATGGATCATGTTGCATCAAGAGAGGGGCCAAGCAGTATCAGATTTCATCAGTGCTTTCCATACCTTGCGCACCAATATGGGTATCAAATATTCTGAGTGACATTTGGTTCTGAAATACTGTGGGGCTCTACACAGGTACATCCAAACTGAAATGGATTTTTTGGACATCTCATCGTTGGCAGTTGCCTATCGATATGTTAAAATCGAGCAGAAATTTAGACACCAGAACAAACGGGAGTTTGGTTCTACAAACCCGCAACAAACAAAGTATGATAAAGATGGCCCTAACAAACAGCCTCCCAAAAACCGGTCTAATCCACAGGAAAATAAGGCTCATGGAAAGTCGAAGAAAGACACTGGAAAATGGTGTGATTTCCACAAAAGACCCTAGAACAACACTGATGAATGTCACTCAAAACAGTCATTAGTGGTTGAGATCAAAGTCAAGGAGCTGAACCCTGATTCAGATTCTAATTCATAAAATAATTGGAGAAGACAGATCAACGCAGACCCCATTGATATTTTCGTGACCGCAACAATTAAATCAAAAGAACCAATAGACCCTGAAGAGGGGGAGCGCCTCTTCCATTCACAGATGTGGGTGAAGGGGACCCCATTTAATTTCATTGTTGATAGGAGAATACAGAAGAACCTCATGTTAGCGGAGGTTGTTAAACAGTTGGGATTGTTTACAACACCACACATGCAGCCATACAACATCAGGTGGATTCGTCAGGGACGAGATATTTGTGTCAGAGAGTAGTGTCGATTATCATACGTCATCAATCCATTCAAGGATGAGATATTATGTGATGTTCCCCACTAGATGTCTGTGATGTTATTTTGGGCCAACCATATATGTGGAAGCACCATTCTATTCATGATTCTTGACCCCGTAGTTTCATTGTTACTCTGAGGGGTCATCTCTACAGGATACCAGAGGTAGTCCCAACTATTGTCTCACCTAAACAGTGCCACAAGGTAGTATCTCATACTACAAAATTCAGCTTCTTCATAGTCTTTTCAAAAGGTGAACAAAATAACACCGCAACCACTGCAGCCTTAGTCCAAGCACCTTCTGTCCAACAGAAGAAGATCAACAAGATTGAAAAAAATTCAAGGATTTCTTCTACACACAGTCATCTCATGTAGCCAAAATGGTTCAAAAGGTCCAACCCTTCCAACCACAAGTTCGTGATAGCCTTCAACAAGCTAAGCAGCGCAACTTCTCCAGCAAGGCAAGCAGCTCATCAAGATGCAGATTTAGCAAACATTTTTACCTCTCCCCTGGGCACTCAATTCAATGGAGACCATTTCTTCCTAAGGAGGGAGTATTGATCTATGTGTATATCGATGGCCACCCACCTATTCCAACTGGCTCAAAACAGTCTTCTGGCAATTTAGTATTTTTAGCATTTTTTCGGTTCTTAAACTTCTAAGGCCATTTTGAGGGCCTAAATGAATTTTTTTCAAGATAAAACACCTCAATGATATCCAAAGTCTATAATTGAGCCCCCAAAATGAATCTCCTCAATGATACCTTTCCAACGAGCTATCGTGTGCCCCAAACAAAGATCGTATGCCAAATTTATACCCCCATGAAGTTGATACACCAAACTACCCAAAACGGGGTCCACAAAATTGTTTGCTTTCCATCTTCCAAAGTTAGGGTTTTGGATTCTCTTTATGTTAAAAATTCCTTTAGAGCCTCATTGTATTAATCATGTTCTTGCTAAATGAGAGTATCTGTCACGTCTCTTGTCAGAGATAAGTTGTCACCATTCTAACGAGTCTTTCACTCTGTAATTCTACAGTTTTGTTCATTTCACTCATTAATAGATATTGTGTACTACTGTATCTATGTGCCTCTTGTTATTTATCCAATATATATTTATTATATTATTGGCTCTCTTGCAATATATCTATATATTTATGTGTTATATCTCCACTCTCATTTTGTGCCGAAAATAATCTGGATTAGTGGTATCAAAGCAGGATGCTCTTGATCATTTTTTTACTGCATATCCTCGACGAGGTCTAAGTATAGCAATTTGGGTCTCGATCTTGTTTCTCTCAAGGAGAATCGCTCTCACACGCCGAAGAAACCATTCATGGCGAAAGAAAAGAAAAATGACAGAGTAAACGATTATATTAATCTGTTGCTTAAGCAAGCTCTCACGCGACAGAGGGACGAAATGATGGCGAATTTTTCCCACATCCTTCAACGCAAACTGATAAAAACCGACGCGTCCTCATCAAGTGACCACTTTGGAGGCACCTTTCCTTTCAACGTACAAGTTAATTTTGATATTCACGTATTTGAAGGACAGATAGATGCAAATTCCCTAGAAAAATGGTTAAATCTACATGAAGTCTATTTCTTTGTTCATAATTTTTCCGATGGGGAAAGGATCACCTTCGCACTCCTTAAGGCTCTCCCCCGTGTCAAACATTGGTGGGAAACTTATTGGGAGAAAATTTCCATAGAGGATTCTAGAATATATGGGGTCGAGCCCACTTGGGATATTTTTGTGGATGTGGTCAAGGAACAATATTACCCTGTTGGTAACTATGACGACCAATACATGAGATGGCCCATGCTGCGTCAAGAGAGGGACCAAGTAGTGTCGGAATTCACCAATACCTTCCATACCTTGTGCACCAAGATGGGTATCAAATATTCTAAGCGGAGTTTGACTCTGAAATATCGTGGGTCTCTCCACAAGTACATCCAAACTGAAATGGAGTCTCTAGACATCTCATCATTGGGAGTTGCCTATCGATATGCTTGCAAA
Source organism: Picea glauca (assembly GCA_000966675.3). Taxonomy (NCBI): domain Eukaryota; kingdom Viridiplantae; phylum Streptophyta; class Pinopsida; order Pinales; family Pinaceae; genus Picea; species Picea glauca. Next base: position 16,151 of record JZKD02S0155765.1, on the reverse strand, counting down.
ATCGAGCAGAAATTTAGGCACCAGAAAAAATGGGAGTTCGGGTCTGCAAATATGCAACAACCAAAGTACGATAAAGATGACCCTAAAAAATAGCCTCTCAAAAATCACTCTAAGCCATAGGAAAAGAAGGGTCACGGAAAGACGAAGAAGAACACTGGAAAGTGGTGTGAATTCCACAAAATCCCCTGGCACAACACTGATGAATGTCGCTCAAAACAATCATTAGTGGTCGAGAACAAAGACAAGGAGCCAAACCATGATTCAGATTCTGATTCATAAAATAATGGGAGAAGACAGATCACCAGCGCAAACCCCAATGCTACAGTTGCGACTGCAACAATTCAACCAGAAGAACCAACAAATCCTGAAGAGGGGGAGTGCCTCTTCCATTCACATATGTGGGTGAAGGCGACCCCATTTCATTTCATTGTTGATAGTAGAATCCAGAATAACATTATCTCAGCATAGGTTTACAAACAGTTGGGATTGTCGACAACACCACACCCACATCCGTACAACATCGGGTGGCTTCGCCAGGGACGAGATCTATGTGTCAACCAACAGTTTCGATTGTCATATAGCATCCATCCCTTCAAGGATGAGGTATTATGTGATCTTTCCCCAATGGATGTCTATGATGTTTTTTTGGGCAAGCCATATATATGGAAGTGCCATGATATTTATGAGTCTCGACCACAAAGTGCCATTGTTACTCTAGGGGGTCATCTCTACACGATACCAGAGGTAGTTACAACTATTGTCCCACCTGAAAAGTAACGCAAGGTAGTATCTCAAACTACAAAATTTAGCTTCTTCAAAATTTAGTATCTCAAAATTTAGCTTCTTCAAAGAATGGTTCAAAAGGTCCAACCCCTCTAGCCACAAGTTTGTGACAGCCTTCAACAAGCTAAGCAACGCAATTTCTCTAGCAAGGCAAGCACCTCATCAAGATGCATACTCAACAAATGATTTTATGTAATGTACCCCACCTCTTGATGAAGAGGTCTAGGAAGACTTATTGGTCTAGGTATCCCCACTAGACCATAGTCTCATGCAGCATGGGGAAAATTCAACCAAACTAATGTTATATTTGTAAGTTGACTTAGGAAAAATGGGAAAAAGAAGAAAAAGGTAACTCAATGAAGAATTAGAGAATTGGAGGTTGAGTTAGGGTTAAACCAAGGGGTTAAACTAACTCAACGGGGAAACATAAAATAAGTATAAAGGAAAGATTATGGCGCACCATTGAATCATCTTGGATATTTGGTATTTTCTTGTTGAGCTCTTGAGCACATAGTTTTGAGGGTTTTGAGTTTACAAACCCTAGAGAGAAACTCAGTGGTGAAAGATCCCACTCACTTGCTCCAAGCTTGGTCTCGGGGATGAAATACTCCACCCACACAATTCTACACTCATCACAGGTTCCTTCATCCATTTAGAAGAACAGTAGGGTCGTACTATTCAGGGTTTTCCAGCAGGGGCGCATCATTGATTGAGGAATAGTTCGATCTAGCTTATTGAGAGGACTTTGGGAGATTCCAGCATTAGGGTTTTTCTTGCAGGACCTTTCTCATCAGTTTGGTGGCTTTCTTGAGGAGTCACTACGCCCAAATATTTATTTGTAGGTTGTGACGGTTTTGGAGGAGAAAGGATGTTTTGGTGATTCAGTGATTCTCAGATCTAGGAGGCCCTACCTCAGATCTGAGCTTGAAACTTCTCTTGGGGATTTGTGACTGCCCGATCTATCAACCTAGAGAGTTTCTAGTGATTCAGAGGTCTCATTCATCCAGGCCAAATTGTTGATCATATTCAGAGTTTCAGGAGGGTCATACCAGTTTAGGGTTTCAGTAGTTGGAGGAGGAGAAATCAGTATTTGGGCTTCATACTTCAGGAAAGGGTTACTCTTTCCCTGATTTATCTCTTGGTGGATTTTGGTGGAATTTGGAAGTATTCTTCTTTAGGAGGGTCGCACCCTTGGTCTTCACAGTCTTCAACATGACGTACCAGTTGCTTGAGGGTTAGGCCAAACGCTAGATTTTGTATTGGAGCATTCACCTTATATTACAGCCTTTGGGAGGCTTATCTTGCATTTCCATGAACTTTTTGTAGCAACTCATATCTTTGTCTTGAAGCCATCTGAAGTTATTACAGATCTGCTTCTATATTGTACCAAGTGCTTGATTTCTCATAATAAAAGATCAGATCCTTGTGTGTGGTTTCATATCTTGTGTATTGTTGAGATTTATATGTATTGAATGCATCTTGAATAAACTGTGATTGAATAACTGAAATAAAACCTAAAGTCGAAATATCAGTGGCCAACTTGCATACACAAACAACAACAGTTAAGTCATGGGTTAGTTAGTGTTTCCGAGCAAAAAAACTGGCTTGGGAACATTACAATGGTATCAGAGCTCTGATCCTCCCATCCTGTGAGGATTAACACATGCAGAGTGTTGGCCCTTGGTTATGGAAAGAAGTGAAGAGCAAGGAAGAAAAGGTGAAAAACGAACTTCGCGGAAGACACAGTAACTGTCATTGGGTCGAAGTGAGAAAAAGAGAAAAAAATATGGAGCGAAGTACGGAAATGCAAGTCATTGGACGAGGAGATCGAGGATGACAGATCAGCAAGGAAGATGGATCGAGGACAACTCAGTAAGTGGAAAAATCCACCATTGGATACTTTGGAGCACCATGCGAGAAGGAAGGAAAGACAAGTTGGCGAAGCCCGAAAAAAGCAGGTCAAGTTGACCTAGGGTTTTAGACACCTAGGGTTTTAGACACCTGGGGTTTTATACACCTAGGCTTTTGGTATCTAGGGTTTTGGCACCTAGGTTTCGGCCTAGGGCTGTCGATGAAGTATTGCAATGTATAAATAAAGATCAAGAGGACCTGGGTTGGGTTGGTACAATATTGTTGTTGATCTATCTCTATTTTTGTGGTGAGATATTATTGTATTGAGAGAGAGAAGTGCTAAGTGAGAGAGCCTTCTGGTATTTTAAGATCTTCAGTTGTTTGTGAAGGTCAAGTCCTGCAACTTGGTGCACAGGAAAGGGAGAGAAAGAGAGAGAAGAAAGAAGATATGCTAGCTAAGAGCACAGACGAGAACTGTAGTCTTTATCTTAATAAATCATAAGCACAGTTCTGTGGACGCAGCCCTAGAGAGAGGGTGAACCACGTACATCTTGTGTTGTGTGTGTGATTGATGCTTTGATCTCTGTCACTATTATATTGTTATTTGCATTGTTTTATTAGATCATATCTATAATTGTGCAGAGTAGATCTAGCTTGGTGAGGGATATATTAATGATGCCTTGTTGTTGTATTAGATCCACTTGATATTCCCCTGGTTGTAGACATCTCTGTCCTGCAACCCCCCCTCTTAGCTGCTTTGAGTGAGACTGCATCTGCTTCGCAGGTGTTGCCAAAAGGGAAAGTAGCTAGGGCTTGTCGGTGCACTCTTCGAGTGAACCCTGGGTCTGCCCCTGTGCCAACAAATGGTTTCGTTGCCAGGACAGGAATCTTTGTGAGAGAAATTCAAGGTGGTTCCCATCGAAGACAGAGATTCATAAGTGGATAGAAGATCAAGAGAGGGACTTCGTTAAATCACAGAACAAGAACCCTAAGTTAAGTACTGAAGATTGGCTACAAAGATACATATTCACCGACATTCATGAGATCTTCTTTGGAGGAATCCATCAGGAGTTGTTTGAGTGGTTGGCTAGGTTAGCAGATACCCAGTTCGAGATCAGATCTAGAACCCTTGTGGTTTGGACATTGGTGTTGATCCAGAAGGTCAAAATAGTCGATAACATTGTATCCAGAGCAGTAGATCATTGGTTTGATAGTACCATTGGAGGGTATATCACCGAGTTTGTTGTTGACAGAATAGAATCGTATAGCCAAGCGGAGAGATACTTTTTCAAAGGACCCAAATGAAAATTTGTGCACTTTCTGAAGCTGAGAATCAAAATGTTGTTGCATGAAAAGAACATCTTGAAGATACATTAGATTGAGTGGATTTGAAAAGACTAATGTTTAGGAATTCAGATAGCGACAGCGATACAAAAGCTGGACATATGCGTAGTGGGAGAGTATTCAGAGGGGTTCACCTTGAGAACCTGTTTAATCAAAACTACAGGGAAGAGGGTTTCTACAATGGAGAAGAGGCATATCTGATAGACGGAGAACATTCAGAACCCGCTAGGACAGAGGAAGGAGAAGCCGAAGAACCTCGCTAGGACGAGCATGAAACTTTAGGAACTGTGAAAACTATTGAAGTAAGTACTGTTAATCCTCCTGTTATTTCAGCAGCACTAGGTAATCAAAATAATCAGAACCACCAGAGTCTTTAGAGTATTGTTACTAGTAGCTCAGCATCTACTCGAACAAGAAACCTAGGTAGCTCTATGGAAGATGAGATGAGGCTCCCTATATTTAGGGGAGATGGATATGAAGATCCTGATCAACATTGGTTTATGCGTGAAGCCATATGGAATATTAAAAATCTCACCGATTTAAGTTATTAAAAGGACCCAGTTCAGCACTACCCTAAGGGATCGCGCACTGAGTTGGTACATGAAGCTTGTCCAAGGACTTGTGTAGCCTAAGCCACTGGGCGAGATCAAGAATGCATTGATTGTAGAGTTCAAGAAACCTAATTCAGAGTCTCAATGTATTACAGAACTAAAGGAGATGAAGCAGAAAGTAGCCGAGCCTGTTTGGGAGTTCGATCAAAGGTTCAAGACCTTAACAGGCCGATTAACTTTTCAGATCACAAATGAACAAAATAAAGAATGGCTCATCGTTGCCCTTTTACCACACATCAGAGTTCCCCTTATGCAGCAGAAGATTGCTTCGCAAGCAGAAGCATTGGAAATCGCTATGAAGCTTGAATCAACCCCTATGGGAGAATCCAGCTCAGGTATTAGCCAAATCTTGAGCCAGCTGACTAGTTTGTCTCTGCAGGTCGAGGATATGAAGAAGGACAAGGGGAAGGACAAAAGAGAAGATATTT
>JZKD02S0155754.1:0-23464 GCA_000966675.3 Picea glauca | reverse complement strand
TCCCCCCCATATGTGGGTGAGGGGGGGGGCATTAATAGAAAAACATATATGTTTTTCTATTAATGCCCCCCCTCCACCCACGTAAGTAATTTTTATTTTTATTTTTCATAATTCCTATATTGTATTATATAAAAGTGTAACCAGGCTAAGTAAATTATGAACTTTATTGTTTAATCTTTTATTGTCTATATTATTAGAGTGAAAAGAAATTCATCTCTTTCATTATTAAATAATGATATGTTTAGTAACTAGACGTAGGTATATCAATAACCTCTCCACTTTATTCATGATAATAGGTATCAAAAGAATCTAAATTCCATGGTTGTAATCATTTAATTCCACCCATAACATTACAACATTGGATGGCTATAGTTTGGGAAGGAGATCTACCCAATTTCCAATGCAAAATTTAAGATAAGGTAACATGTGAAGTTCCACCTTTGGAGATATAAAACATGTTGTTGAGTTAACCTAACTTGTGATAGTGACATTTAGTTTATGAGTCGAGACATCATAGCATCATCCTTAAGATCAAGGCATACCATTTTTCATTCTAGAGGTAAAACTTAAATTGACCATCTCTTTGATTTCAACTACAATGTTATAAGTTAATCAAAGTTAATCAATTGAATGCAAAAAAAATCTTTTTCTAATTGTTTTATTAATTATGACACACCCAAAAATCAATTAGACCAATATCTAACACCACATAACATAAGTCTACCACACTTTTGGTGGTTCAAGTTGACAATTTGTAGGAACATTCATCAATTCTGATCATAATAGGATAATATAGTTCTTCCTCATAAGTCATCAATTCTTGACCATAATAGGATTATATAGTTCTTCCTCATAGGCCCCTACCACTCTTTCTATGTGAGTAGACCTTGTAGGCATTAAGACAAAATTATACAACTCTTATTCATATCCATATAGAATTGATCTAACTAGAACCCTCCTAATGGATAATATCTTGTTTGGGAATGCAATTACTCGTGACACATTTTCATCTCTTTATTAACATAGATGTAACTTGCTTGTCTTTTAGTGTGCACCATGTGGATCACTCTTTCTTTAGTTGGATGTGTTGATGTTTTGGTAGCTATGTGAGGTATTAACTTCCATGTGTAACCTATGAATTAGAATAGAATATTTTGGAAGCAAGTGAACCATTAAACAGATGTGTAGAAACCATAGAAGACAAGTTGACCTATTAGAATAAATAATGTTAGAATATTATCTTCCAAAATTAAAAGTCGGCTCCACAGGAAAAAGATAAACATAAAATATAATTACTAGAAAGTCAAATCGGCCCAACCAGAAAAGTAACTAGACAAATTAATATAAATAGAGGAAGTTTTAGCTCATTTGTACACCTAGTCAGAGCGCAAGTTTTGTGGAGAGATGCAGTTGCAAGGAGTAATAAGGGCGTATTGTCATCTCTTGGTTTTGGTCTCTCTCTAGCACTATCAAGTGATTCTCTTGGTGAAACTCTTGGTGATATTCTTGCTAAGTATGGTGCAAGGTTGAGAGAGTAGTGCAGATGTAGCTGTTGCAGTTGTGTATGGAACTTATTCTGTGGATATGCAGACTCTCTCTCTTGTGCGCTACCATTGGAGAAGGAGCGCTCTACTTGTCTTGAGTTGTTGTTGCAATTAGCAGCTAGGGTTTATCTGTTGGTTCTCGAGTAGGATTTTCAAAATTATTCAAAGTAAAGGTTAGTGTGCTCGAGGGTGGCATATGTGAATGCCTACAGTTGGGTGACAATGATGTGACATTGTCTATGGTTAAACAAGAATACCAAAATTTCAACATGGTATCAGAGCTGTTTTCCTTCGTAACAATCTAACCACTGGAAGGAAGATCCTCAGTTTACCCCATTGTCAAGCTCATTGAGAACTTACTAAACTCACTATGAAGGTTTCCTAAGTAGGGTGCATCTCTTCCTCAGATCTACAAATTTATGAAGTTGAGAAATTAGGGTTTCCTCATAAAACCCTAGGTCTGCAGTGTCATTTGTAGTTGTAGTGCCACTTCCTTCATGCAAGTTCCTTCGTGCCATTTCCTTCATTCCAGCTGCTCCGTGCCAGTTGCAACACCAGTTGTAGTGTCAGTTGCAACACCAGTTATAGTGCCAGTTGCAACACCAGTTGCAACACCAAATGCAGTGCCAACACCAGTTGCAGTGAAAGTTTTTGTGAAGTATTGGGACTAATTTTTGGTTGTCCTAGTGCGCCTTACCCTTGCACATCTCCAAGTACCTTTATATTACAAGTTGGAGCACCTTTGAAGTTTTAAGGTTCATCATTGCTTTTTGTTACTGTCGGATGGTGTCGCTACCTGCCGAGGCTTCCAGAGGTATGTACTTATATATATTTAAACTGTATCACTATTTTGAGTGTGATTGTAAGAGAACATATCTCTTACAATTGTATATCTAGAGGGATCTTAGACCCATCACATTCAGAGGAACAACACACTCCATGTTTGATTGTTTTCATATGCCTCTAGATGTTATGTCATTATTGTAATATTATGAACATCTAGTTGTATTTTGATCTATTGAAGTTAGAGTAACCTCTGTTCAAATTTAAAGTTATAAGCTGAATCTAGTCAAAGTATTAGATTGATTAAGGTTGAGATTTTATAGTTTATTTGCATTATATTCTCTAACTCAAATTTCTATCAAGAAAGCATATTGTCTTAAGTACAGGGGACATGTTGAAGATAATACTTTTCATATTGAGTGAAGGAGACTCGGAAGAAAATAAACAACACTCATTCTTGAAGATAAGACTCCGGGTTCTAGGTTTGATTGATTAAATTAATAAGTTTCCAATTTTCACATATCAAGTTTGATAATTTCTACATTACTAGTTGTGGCAACAATCCTTGAAAGGTTATATTACTGCTAGATAACATGAATACTTGGCAACATGTGAGTACTATTGATATAAACACTTATTGTATTTGGTCACAAGATGAACTAACATCTCCTCTAGGAGATACTTCTTGTTTTGCTTCCAGGAAGGTCACCTTGGTAATAATATGATGATTACCATGAGATTTCCTTTTTATTCTTGTTGACATAGATATGTTCTTATGAAAATACTGTTTTTGTTCTTGTTTTCTTGGTTCGGGCAGTTAACATGGAGGAATGATTGATCATAACACTAGAAGAGTGTTGTTCCTATTTCTTATTATTGTATTTTTATTTTGGTTCTTGTTCCACGCAGGTCACAAGCAATAGCTCTGAGAAGGAGCTACTGTGATTATTGTTCTCATTCTTGTTTTTATTATTATAAGAGTATTATTATTGTCTATTGTTTTCCCCTTTGTTTTTCTTGTTTCGGGAAGGTCACAGGTGATAACTTTGAGGGAAGTTATAGTGACAGTTGCAGGAGACACCATATTAGATGGTCTCTCATTTGAGACATGGAGAAGACTATCTAGATAATAAGTTGTATACACGACCGTATACATTCATGTACCAAAGAATAAGAAGACGAAGAAGGGTACTTTTGCGAGATACAAAGTATCGCATATGGAGATTTGTTGTAAGGAGTAGAAGGCTCCAAAGATGACCAGAAAAATACCTCTAGTGCAGTTGATCACTCTTTAGATCATCAAGAAGAGTTAGTAGATCCAGAAGGGCCTAGCCATAATTGTTGCAGTAACCAAGAAGATACATGTGTGGTCCCATGAAACTTTGTAGGATACAACATTGATGAGCCATATAATGAGGATCAGATGGCTCCATCGGTGGTGAGGTAGGCGACCCCACCGAGTACGATCTCAAAACGAGGTAGAGTTTAAATGGATTCAACCCTTGAGATCTAGTAGGGAAGAGAAACCTCCCCAGGACCATTCACAAGAGACTTCAAAGGAAATCATCACACATAGAGGGATCATATGGATCTGAATATTATACAGACTTGGAGGGAGTCAAGCTTTAGAGGGAGAATGGAGACTCATAAGATTTCATATTCATATGGAAGAGAAAGACTTCTTCCAGGACTGACTGACAGGTGCCATGGGTTGAGAAGGCTTGAATGAAGCTTCAGAGGCTTCAAGGAGATATGACATTTTATGGTAAGATTCCCTTTCTTCAGTAGACTTTTCTACAGTGACCAAGGAGGAAGTTGATCAAAAGGATTGGGATACATATCTTTTCCTTGGTTTAGAGACCAACAGGGATAAGACTATGATGAGACACTTGCTCTAGTATATTTCTACCGACGAACATGTAGCATATATGTTGACCAAGCCTCTATCAGGGAAAATCTTGGAGTGGTCCAAATGTTTTTCTCTAGTAGTGAGAATTGATGTATTCCTCAATAGCGAGAAGTGATGTGATCACCAGTAGTGGGAGCTACTCCAATGCAGGATGGTATGCTAATCCAACGTAGGTTGGTACTCCAACGAAGGATGGTATGCTACCCTAGCGCAGGTTGGTACTCCAACACAGGATAATATACTACCCCAGTGCAGGTTGGTACTCCAACACAAGATGGTATGCTACCCCATCACATGTCGGTACTCCAACGTAGGTTGGTACTCCAACACAAGATGGTATGCTACCCCATCACATGTCGGTACTCCAACGTAGGTTGGTATATTACCCTGACACAGGTTGGTATGCTAATGCAACTTAGGCTGGTATGTTACCCCAATGCAGGTTGGTATGCTACTCCAACATAGGTTGGTATACTACTCCAGTGAAAATGTAGAACTTCTTATGATGGATAATGTGCAACTATGATGGTGATACTTGTTACATGATCTGTTTGATCATATGATAGCTTGTGTGGCTATGGTGATGATACCTGTAGAATTTTTTGCAAGATCATGTGAGTCTTTCCCATGCCATGTGAAATGAATGGATGTGTTTAAGACCACTACATAAAGAAAATCTTAGTTAATGCCTCTCTAACTAAGAGGGAGTGTTGATGTTTTGGTAGTTGCAGGAGGTATTAACCTCCATGTGCAACCTATGACTTAGAATAGAATATTCTGGAAGAAAGTGAACCATTAAACAAATGTGTGGAAACCCTAGAAGACAAGTCGGCCTAACAGAATAAATAATATTAGAATATTGTCTTCCAAAAATACAATTTGGCTCCATAGGAAAAAGATAAACAGAAAATATAATTAGCAAATAGTCAGGTCGGCCCAACGGGAAAAGTCACTGGATAGATTAATATAAATAGAGGACGTTTTAGCTCATTTGTACACCCAATCAAAGCACAAGTCTTGTGGAGAGCTGCAATTGCAGCTGCAATTGTAGCTGCAAGGAGGAATAATGGAATATAGTCATCTCTTGTTCTTGGTATCTCTCTAACACTATGAAGCGATTCTCTTGGAGAAACTCTTGGTGATATTCTTTCTTAGTATGTTGCAAGGTTGAGAGAGTAGTGCAGTTGCAGCTGCTACAATTGTGTATGGCACTTATTCTGTGGATATTGAGACTCTCTCTCTTGTGCATTACCATTGGAGAAGGAGTGCTCTACTTGTTGAAATATTGTAACTGCAAAGAATATTCTATTTATTATTGAGTTATTATTCATTAGATCAATCCCCTTTTGTGGATTGGTCATGTCGGGCTTTGTACTTGACCAAATCCCCTTTTGTGGATTGGTCAAACCCTAAATATATTATGCTAATTAAGAAGTCATCCCCTAGGCCTAATTAAAGTGGTTTTAACTACTAAGAGGAGAAGTCGACCCTGCCTAGTGAAGATACACCTTTCCAGTGCTTGCCGGCTAGTATAAATAAAGGAGGCTAGTGCCTCATTATCTCACTCACTCATTCACTCATCAAGTGCGCAAGTTTGGAGAGTTGTAGTTGGGAGAAGAAGGAAGAGAGAGGGGAAATGCTTAGTGTTGGATATTCTCTAGTGTTTTGGTGTATTTTCTTGGCATTGTATTGGCTATCTATATTAATGAAGTTTTGTTGGGTTTTCTCCCCCATGAGGGTTTCCCATGATAAATGTTGTGTATCTTTTGATTGTGTTTCTCTCAGTGATCCTATATATGCTATTGTTATCTAGTAAATTGAAAATAAACTTAATAATAGCTCAAAACTTAACATCAAATCATAGCTAAGTTGAAGAGAACACCTTTCACTAGATAAGAAAAAAAGTCATTGTTTTCATACAAGAAAATTAGGGTTTTTGTTGAAGAGGAATTTCAGCCTAAAACTCATCAAGGAAGTGCACCCTAGCCTAGAAAACTCATTGGTGGCTTGAGCACACTTTTCTAGTGGACATAACTCCTGGAAAGTGAAACCCTATTTTTCACTAATACTAGAAAACCAAAAAACCAAGAAACTAGAACCAGTACCAGAAGTACCAGTCCAGATTTCTGCAGGCCCAATTTGAAGGGGTAAAATTTGGATTTTCTGAAATCTGATTGCACCAACCTACTTGCCTCAACCAAGTGCACCTCCTGGTAAGTTCATATTTAATTGTTGAGCACTTTCATTTTTTTTGGTCATTTTCCCAGCTACAAGTCAAGATGTCTACAAACACCAATCTTGTTGACACACTAGAAGGTGTGGATAGCTTCCATTCCTGGAAGTATAGGATTGCACTCATTTTTGAAGAGAATGACCTAGAAATATTCATTAAAGAATATGTACCAGAACCTACTAATGCTACAACTAAAGCAAAACACTAGAAGGACATGGTTAGGGCCAAAAGAATCATTGTAGACTCAATTAAAGATCACTTGATCCCCCAAGTGGATTCAAAGAAAACTCCAAAATAAATGTTTGATGCCATAACCAGAATGTATGAAGGAAAGAACATTATCCGGAAGATGAACTTGAGAACTCAACTCAAGAATACAAAGATGCAGAAAGGAGAAACAATCCATGAATATTTCTCTAGAATATCTCAATTCAAGGAACAACTAGAAGAAGTTAACGATACTCTAGATGAATATGAACTCATAATGACAACTCTTAATGGTCTCTCAAGACCTTGGGATGCATTCATCCAAACTATTTGTGCCAGAAAGGAAAAACTACAATTTGACAGTCTTTGGGAAGAATGCATTCAAGAAGAAGCAAGAGTAGCTAATCAAGAAGCAGTACTATCAAGAGATGAATATCAATCCCTAGTTGTTCATGCTAAAGGAGGAAAGAAGAGGTCTCACTTCCAGAAGGAGACTCATCAACATAATGAATCTCACTCCCCAAAGATATTCAATAACTCTCATAAAGAATATCACCCTCCAAAGAGATTCCAGAAGTTTCAGAAAGGTCAAATAAGAGAAAGAGATTTCTCCTCTTATCAATGCTACCATTGTGATAAGATGGGACATATTTCCAAAAATTTTCTAGCTATAAGAGAAGAATACAAGAAGAGAAACAAAAGGCACCATGCCCATACAGTTGAAGATGAAGAGCCACCCACAAAGATGATTAAAGAACAGATTGAAGACTGTGTCTTAATCTTTTCCCTCTCGGGATTAGTGTCACTTGGTGAAGATACTTGGCTCATAGATAGTGGTGCTTCCAAGAACATGACATGCCAAAGAGATATTATCTCTAGCCTTACAGAAAATAACTTTCCCCAGAAAGTTACACTTGGAGATGATTATCAATACCCTATCAAAGGTGTGAGAGAGTCAAATTACAAACTTGATTCAGGAACCCCAATGAAGATGAAAGATGTACTATATGTACCAGATTTGACAAATAACTTACTTTATATCTCAACTTTAGATAAGAAAGGATTCAAAGTTTCTTTCATTGATGGAGAAGTTCTTATGTGGCCTAAAGGAAAAACCATAGAAGATGTAATTGTTATTGGAACAAAAGAAGGTGGCTTGTATAAGCTGAAAGGTCACCCTGTTGCAACCTTAACTCATTCCATTGAAATTCCATGTGAACTTTGGCATAAAAGACTAGCTCACATCAACTACAAGAAATTAAAATATGTGAGAAAGGTAGTCATAGGTCTATCTGAATTCAAAGTTGATCATGAAGGTGCGTGCAAGGGATGTGCACAAGGAAAGAACATAAATAATCATTTCCCGAAGAGCGAGAGTAACGCAGAAGGAGTCTTGTAACTCATCCACTAAGATGTCTATGGCCCAATGCCATCAACCTCTCTTAGTGGGTATGTATACATGTGTCATTCATTGATGATTATTCTCGCAAAATTGGGTTTACTTTTTGAAATCAAAATATGAAGTGTTTGGTAAATTCAAGGAATTCAAAGCCTTGATAGAAAATATTTATGAAAGAAAGATCAAGATATCCAGGACAGATAATGGAGGAGAATACACCTCAAATGAGTTTGTAAGATTTTTTATAGATGAATGGATTAAGAGGGAGCTCACCACTCCCTACAATCCTCAACAAAATGGTGTAGGAGAAATAAAGAACAAAAATACAATGGAAGTAGTGAAGACCATGATCCACGATCAAGATCTTTGAATTCACTTATGGGAAGAAGAAACAAGAACAAAATTGTATGTACAAAACATATTATCCCATAGTGCACTTGGGTTCAAAACCCCCAAAGATATGTTCTTTGGAAATAATCCAAAAGTAAGTCATCTCAAAATATTTGGTTGTCCAGTATTTGTACACATTCTGAAAGAGAAGAGAACCAAGCTGGACCCATCAGGAAAGAAGGGAATATTTATTGGATACTGTGAGGTCTCTAAGGACTTCAAAATTTACATACCAGGTTACCATAATAGTGAGATCAACAGAGATGTAAACTTTGATAAAGATGCAACACTCAAGAAATCAAGGAGATGCCAAATTGAAGAAGAACTTGTAGCTCCCAGAGTTGTAGAACCACTGAGGGAAGTCACAGTGTCCCCCAATGATGAGATTCATGAAGATCATGATATGATATAATCTCAATAACCTCCCCAGATGACGATCTCTCACAAGAGAAATCCAACTTGGGAAAGGGAACTTATTCAATATGGAGAGAAGTTTGGTACCCCCGAAGGAACCACGAGACAAGTTAAGAAACCTAAGCCATTCTCGAGTTATATGGCTTTGATGTGTGATCTATTAGAGAAGGAGCCTACTTGCTTTGAAGAATCCATTGAGAAGAAAGAATGGGAAGATGCCATGGCACAAGAATACCAATCCATTATAAATAATGATGTATGGGAAATAGTTCCCAGACCGAAGAGAAAGGATGTGGTATCTTCCAAATGGCTATACAAGATAAAACATGTTGTTGATGGAAGTATTGAGAAACATAAAGAAAGGTTTGTAGCTCGTGGGTTTTCCCAAAAGGAAGGCATTGATTATGAAGAGACGTTTGCTCTTGTATCCAGATAAACTTCAATTAGAACCATCATAACTCTTGTAGCCGAGATGAAGTGGAAGTTACACCAGATGGATGTGAAAACAACCTTCTTAAATGGTGTTATTGAAGAAGAAGTGTATATAGAACAACCTCAAGGGTTTGAGGTTGAAGATAGAAAGATTCATGTCTGTAGGTTGAGAAAGGCTCTATATGGGTTGAAGCAAGATTCTAGACCTTAGTATGGAAGAATTGACAGTTTCCTGACGAGCTTGTGCTTCACCAAGGGTAAAGCGGATTCTAATGTTTACTTCAAGGTTATGAATGATGATCCAATTATATTGTTGTTGTATGTGGATGACTTATTCTTAACTGGAGAAGAAAAACACATCACTGATTGTAAGAAGAATCTCGCTGTAGAATTTGAGATGAAATACCTAGGCCTAATGCACTATTTCTTAGGTCTTGAGGTTTGGTAGAGCCCATAGAAGATCTTCCTTAACCAAGGGAAATACACAGTTGAAATACTAAAGAGGTTTGATATGTTGGAGTGTAAATCTATGAACATACCCATGGAAACAAAGTTGAATCTCCTAGTTTATACTTCGTCATAATTGGTTGATGCTACGTTGNAACCAGGCTAAGTAAATTATGAACTTTATTGTTTAATCTTTTATTGTCTATATTATTAGAGTGAAAAGAAATTCATCTCTTTCATTATTAAATAATGATATGTTTAGTAACTAGACGTAGGTATATCAATAACCTCTCCACTTTATTCATGATAATAGGTATCAAAAGAATCTAAATTCCATGGTTGTAATCATTTAATTCCACCCATAACATTACAACATTGGATGGCTATAGTTTGGGAAGGAGATCTACCCAATTTCCAATGCAAAATTTAAGATAAGGTAACATGTGAAGTTCCACCTTTGGAGATATAAAACATGTTGTTGAGTTAACCTAACTTGTGATAGTGACATTTAGTTTATGAGTCGAGACATCATAGCATCATCCTTAAGATCAAGGCATACCATTTTTCATTCTAGAGGTAAAACTTAAATTGACCATCTCTTTGATTTCAACTACAATGTTATAAGTTAATCAAAGTTAATCAATTGAATGCAAAAAAAATCTTTTTCTAATTGTTTTATTAATTATGACACACCCAAAAATCAATTAGACCAATATCTAACACCACATAACATAAGTCTACCACACTTTTGGTGGTTCAAGTTGACAATTTGTAGGAACATTCATCAATTCTGATCATAATAGGATAATATAGTTCTTCCTCATAAGTCATCAATTCTTGACCATAATAGGATTATATAGTTCTTCCTCATAGGCCCCTACCACTCTTTCTATGTGAGTAGACCTTGTAGGCATTAAGACAAAATTATACAACTCTTATTCATATCCATATAGAATTGATCTAACTAGAACCCTCCTAATGGATAATATCTTGTTTGGGAATGCAATTACTCGTGACACATTTTCATCTCTTTATTAACATAGATGTAACTTGCTTGTCTTTTAGTGTGCACCATGTGGATCACTCTTTCTTTAGTTGGATGTGTTGATGTTTTGGTAGCTATGTGAGGTATTAACTTCCATGTGTAACCTATGAATTAGAATAGAATATTTTGGAAGCAAGTGAACCATTAAACAGATGTGTAGAAACCATAGAAGACAAGTTGACCTATTAGAATAAATAATGTTAGAATATTATCTTCCAAAATTAAAAGTCGGCTCCACAGGAAAAAGATAAACATAAAATATAATTACTAGAAAGTCAAATCGGCCCAACCAGAAAAGTAACTAGACAAATTAATATAAATAGAGGAAGTTTTAGCTCATTTGTACACCTAGTCAGAGCGCAAGTTTTGTGGAGAGATGCAGTTGCAAGGAGTAATAAGGGCGTATTGTCATCTCTTGGTTTTGGTCTCTCTCTAGCACTATCAAGTGATTCTCTTGGTGAAACTCTTGGTGATATTCTTGCTAAGTATGGTGCAAGGTTGAGAGAGTAGTGCAGATGTAGCTGTTGCAGTTGTGTATGGAACTTATTCTGTGGATATGCAGACTCTCTCTCTTGTGCGCTACCATTGGAGAAGGAGCGCTCTACTTGTCTTGAGTTGTTGTTGCAATTAGCAGCTAGGGTTTATCTGTTGGTTCTCGAGTAGGATTTTCAAAATTATTCAAAGTAAAGGTTAGTGTGCTCGAGGGTGGCATATGTGAATGCCTACAGTTGGGTGACAATGATGTGACATTGTCTATGGTTAAACAAGAATACCAAAATTTCAACATGGTATCAGAGCTGTTTTCCTTCGTAACAATCTAACCACTGGAAGGAAGATCCTCAGTTTACCCCATTGTCAAGCTCATTGAGAACTTACTAAACTCACTATGAAGGTTTCCTAAGTAGGGTGCATCTCTTCCTCAGATCTACAAATTTATGAAGTTGAGAAATTAGGGTTTCCTCATAAAACCCTAGGTCTGCAGTGTCATTTGTAGTTGTAGTGCCACTTCCTTCATGCAAGTTCCTTCGTGCCATTTCCTTCATTCCAGCTGCTCCGTGCCAGTTGCAACACCAGTTGTAGTGTCAGTTGCAACACCAGTTATAGTGCCAGTTGCAACACCAGTTGCAACACCAAATGCAGTGCCAACACCAGTTGCAGTGAAAGTTTTTGTGAAGTATTGGGACTAATTTTTGGTTGTCCTAGTGCGCCTTACCCTTGCACATCTCCAAGTACCTTTATATTACAAGTTGGAGCACCTTTGAAGTTTTAAGGTTCATCATTGCTTTTTGTTACTGTCGGATGGTGTCGCTACCTGCCGAGGCTTCCAGAGGTATGTACTTATATATATTTAAACTGTATCACTATTTTGAGTGTGATTGTAAGAGAACATATCTCTTACAATTGTATATCTAGAGGGATCTTAGACCCATCACATTCAGAGGAACAACACACTCCATGTTTGATTGTTTTCATATGCCTCTAGATGTTATGTCATTATTGTAATATTATGAACATCTAGTTGTATTTTGATCTATTGAAGTTAGAGTAACCTCTGTTCAAATTTAAAGTTATAAGCTGAATCTAGTCAAAGTATTAGATTGATTAAGGTTGAGATTTTATAGTTTATTTGCATTATATTCTCTAACTCAAATTTCTATCAAGAAAGCATATTGTCTTAAGTACAGGGGACATGTTGAAGATAATACTTTTCATATTGAGTGAAGGAGACTCGGAAGAAAATAAACAACACTCATTCTTGAAGATAAGACTCCGGGTTCTAGGTTTGATTGATTAAATTAATAAGTTTCCAATTTTCACATATCAAGTTTGATAATTTCTACATTACTAGTTGTGGCAACAATCCTTGAAAGGTTATATTACTGCTAGATAACATGAATACTTGGCAACATGTGAGTACTATTGATATAAACACTTATTGTATTTGGTCACAAGATGAACTAACATCTCCTCTAGGAGATACTTCTTGTTTTGCTTCCAGGAAGGTCACCTTGGTAATAATATGATGATTACCATGAGATTTCCTTTTTATTCTTGTTGACATAGATATGTTCTTATGAAAATACTGTTTTTGTTCTTGTTTTCTTGGTTCGGGCAGTTAACATGGAGGAATGATTGATCATAACACTAGAAGAGTGTTGTTCCTATTTCTTATTATTGTATTTTTATTTTGGTTCTTGTTCCACGCAGGTCACAAGCAATAGCTCTGAGAAGGAGCTACTGTGATTATTGTTCTCATTCTTGTTTTTATTATTATAAGAGTATTATTATTGTCTATTGTTTTCCCCTTTGTTTTTCTTGTTTCGGGAAGGTCACAGGTGATAACTTTGAGGGAAGTTATAGTGACAGTTGCAGGAGACACCATATTAGATGGTCTCTCATTTGAGACATGGAGAAGACTATCTAGATAATAAGTTGTATACACGACCGTATACATTCATGTACCAAAGAATAAGAAGACGAAGAAGGGTACTTTTGCGAGATACAAAGTATCGCATATGGAGATTTGTTGTAAGGAGTAGAAGGCTCCAAAGATGACCAGAAAAATACCTCTAGTGCAGTTGATCACTCTTTAGATCATCAAGAAGAGTTAGTAGATCCAGAAGGGCCTAGCCATAATTGTTGCAGTAACCAAGAAGATACATGTGTGGTCCCATGAAACTTTGTAGGATACAACATTGATGAGCCATATAATGAGGATCAGATGGCTCCATCGGTGGTGAGGTAGGCGACCCCACCGAGTACGATCTCAAAACGAGGTAGAGTTTAAATGGATTCAACCCTTGAGATCTAGTAGGGAAGAGAAACCTCCCCAGGACCATTCACAAGAGACTTCAAAGGAAATCATCACACATAGAGGGATCATATGGATCTGAATATTATACAGACTTGGAGGGAGTCAAGCTTTAGAGGGAGAATGGAGACTCATAAGATTTCATATTCATATGGAAGAGAAAGACTTCTTCCAGGACTGACTGACAGGTGCCATGGGTTGAGAAGGCTTGAATGAAGCTTCAGAGGCTTCAAGGAGATATGACATTTTATGGTAAGATTCCCTTTCTTCAGTAGACTTTTCTACAGTGACCAAGGAGGAAGTTGATCAAAAGGATTGGGATACATATCTTTTCCTTGGTTTAGAGACCAACAGGGATAAGACTATGATGAGACACTTGCTCTAGTATATTTCTACCGACGAACATGTAGCATATATGTTGACCAAGCCTCTATCAGGGAAAATCTTGGAGTGGTCCAAATGTTTTTCTCTAGTAGTGAGAATTGATGTATTCCTCAATAGCGAGAAGTGATGTGATCACCAGTAGTGGGAGCTACTCCAATGCAGGATGGTATGCTAATCCAACGTAGGTTGGTACTCCAACGAAGGATGGTATGCTACCCTAGCGCAGGTTGGTACTCCAACACAGGATAATATACTACCCCAGTGCAGGTTGGTACTCCAACACAAGATGGTATGCTACCCCATCACATGTCGGTACTCCAACGTAGGTTGGTACTCCAACACAAGATGGTATGCTACCCCATCACATGTCGGTACTCCAACGTAGGTTGGTATATTACCCTGACACAGGTTGGTATGCTAATGCAACTTAGGCTGGTATGTTACCCCAATGCAGGTTGGTATGCTACTCCAACATAGGTTGGTATACTACTCCAGTGAAAATGTAGAACTTCTTATGATGGATAATGTGCAACTATGATGGTGATACTTGTTACATGATCTGTTTGATCATATGATAGCTTGTGTGGCTATGGTGATGATACCTGTAGAATTTTTTGCAAGATCATGTGAGTCTTTCCCATGCCATGTGAAATGAATGGATGTGTTTAAGACCACTACATAAAGAAAATCTTAGTTAATGCCTCTCTAACTAAGAGGGAGTGTTGATGTTTTGGTAGTTGCAGGAGGTATTAACCTCCATGTGCAACCTATGACTTAGAATAGAATATTCTGGAAGAAAGTGAACCATTAAACAAATGTGTGGAAACCCTAGAAGACAAGTCGGCCTAACAGAATAAATAATATTAGAATATTGTCTTCCAAAAATACAATTTGGCTCCATAGGAAAAAGATAAACAGAAAATATAATTAGCAAATAGTCAGGTCGGCCCAACGGGAAAAGTCACTGGATAGATTAATATAAATAGAGGACGTTTTAGCTCATTTGTACACCCAATCAAAGCACAAGTCTTGTGGAGAGCTGCAATTGCAGCTGCAATTGTAGCTGCAAGGAGGAATAATGGAATATAGTCATCTCTTGTTCTTGGTATCTCTCTAACACTATGAAGCGATTCTCTTGGAGAAACTCTTGGTGATATTCTTTCTTAGTATGTTGCAAGGTTGAGAGAGTAGTGCAGTTGCAGCTGCTACAATTGTGTATGGCACTTATTCTGTGGATATTGAGACTCTCTCTCTTGTGCATTACCATTGGAGAAGGAGTGCTCTACTTGTTGAAATATTGTAACTGCAAAGAATATTCTATTTATTATTGAGTTATTATTCATTAGATCAATCCCCTTTTGTGGATTGGTCATGTCGGGCTTTGTACTTGACCAAATCCCCTTTTGTGGATTGGTCAAACCCTAAATATATTATGCTAATTAAGAAGTCATCCCCTAGGCCTAATTAAAGTGGTTTTAACTACTAAGAGGAGAAGTCGACCCTGCCTAGTGAAGATACACCTTTCCAGTGCTTGCCGGCTAGTATAAATAAAGGAGGCTAGTGCCTCATTATCTCACTCACTCATTCACTCATCAAGTGCGCAAGTTTGGAGAGTTGTAGTTGGGAGAAGAAGGAAGAGAGAGGGGAAATGCTTAGTGTTGGATATTCTCTAGTGTTTTGGTGTATTTTCTTGGCATTGTATTGGCTATCTATATTAATGAAGTTTTGTTGGGTTTTCTCCCCCATGAGGGTTTCCCATGATAAATGTTGTGTATCTTTTGATTGTGTTTCTCTCAGTGATCCTATATATGCTATTGTTATCTAGTAAATTGAAAATAAACTTAATAATAGCTCAAAACTTAACATCAAATCATAGCTAAGTTGAAGAGAACACCTTTCACTAGATAAGAAAAAAAGTCATTGTTTTCATACAAGAAAATTAGGGTTTTTGTTGAAGAGGAATTTCAGCCTAAAACTCATCAAGGAAGTGCACCCTAGCCTAGAAAACTCATTGGTGGCTTGAGCACACTTTTCTAGTGGACATAACTCCTGGAAAGTGAAACCCTATTTTTCACTAATACTAGAAAACCAAAAAACCAAGAAACTAGAACCAGTACCAGAAGTACCAGTCCAGATTTCTGCAGGCCCAATTTGAAGGGGTAAAATTTGGATTTTCTGAAATCTGATTGCACCAACCTACTTGCCTCAACCAAGTGCACCTCCTGGTAAGTTCATATTTAATTGTTGAGCACTTTCATTTTTTTTGGTCATTTTCCCAGCTACAAGTCAAGATGTCTACAAACACCAATCTTGTTGACACACTAGAAGGTGTGGATAGCTTCCATTCCTGGAAGTATAGGATTGCACTCATTTTTGAAGAGAATGACCTAGAAATATTCATTAAAGAATATGTACCAGAACCTACTAATGCTACAACTAAAGCAAAACACTAGAAGGACATGGTTAGGGCCAAAAGAATCATTGTAGACTCAATTAAAGATCACTTGATCCCCCAAGTGGATTCAAAGAAAACTCCAAAATAAATGTTTGATGCCATAACCAGAATGTATGAAGGAAAGAACATTATCCGGAAGATGAACTTGAGAACTCAACTCAAGAATACAAAGATGCAGAAAGGAGAAACAATCCATGAATATTTCTCTAGAATATCTCAATTCAAGGAACAACTAGAAGAAGTTAACGATACTCTAGATGAATATGAACTCATAATGACAACTCTTAATGGTCTCTCAAGACCTTGGGATGCATTCATCCAAACTATTTGTGCCAGAAAGGAAAAACTACAATTTGACAGTCTTTGGGAAGAATGCATTCAAGAAGAAGCAAGAGTAGCTAATCAAGAAGCAGTACTATCAAGAGATGAATATCAATCCCTAGTTGTTCATGCTAAAGGAGGAAAGAAGAGGTCTCACTTCCAGAAGGAGACTCATCAACATAATGAATCTCACTCCCCAAAGATATTCAATAACTCTCATAAAGAATATCACCCTCCAAAGAGATTCCAGAAGTTTCAGAAAGGTCAAATAAGAGAAAGAGATTTCTCCTCTTATCAATGCTACCATTGTGATAAGATGGGACATATTTCCAAAAATTTTCTAGCTATAAGAGAAGAATACAAGAAGAGAAACAAAAGGCACCATGCCCATACAGTTGAAGATGAAGAGCCACCCACAAAGATGATTAAAGAACAGATTGAAGACTGTGTCTTAATCTTTTCCCTCTCGGGATTAGTGTCACTTGGTGAAGATACTTGGCTCATAGATAGTGGTGCTTCCAAGAACATGACATGCCAAAGAGATATTATCTCTAGCCTTACAGAAAATAACTTTCCCCAGAAAGTTACACTTGGAGATGATTATCAATACCCTATCAAAGGTGTGAGAGAGTCAAATTACAAACTTGATTCAGGAACCCCAATGAAGATGAAAGATGTACTATATGTACCAGATTTGACAAATAACTTACTTTATATCTCAACTTTAGATAAGAAAGGATTCAAAGTTTCTTTCATTGATGGAGAAGTTCTTATGTGGCCTAAAGGAAAAACCATAGAAGATGTAATTGTTATTGGAACAAAAGAAGGTGGCTTGTATAAGCTGAAAGGTCACCCTGTTGCAACCTTAACTCATTCCATTGAAATTCCATGTGAACTTTGGCATAAAAGACTAGCTCACATCAACTACAAGAAATTAAAATATGTGAGAAAGGTAGTCATAGGTCTATCTGAATTCAAAGTTGATCATGAAGGTGCGTGCAAGGGATGTGCACAAGGAAAGAACATAAATAATCATTTCCCGAAGAGCGAGAGTAACGCAGAAGGAGTCTTGTAACTCATCCACTAAGATGTCTATGGCCCAATGCCATCAACCTCTCTTAGTGGGTATGTATACATGTGTCATTCATTGATGATTATTCTCGCAAAATTGGGTTTACTTTTTGAAATCAAAATATGAAGTGTTTGGTAAATTCAAGGAATTCAAAGCCTTGATAGAAAATATTTATGAAAGAAAGATCAAGATATCCAGGACAGATAATGGAGGAGAATACACCTCAAATGAGTTTGTAAGATTTTTTATAGATGAATGGATTAAGAGGGAGCTCACCACTCCCTACAATCCTCAACAAAATGGTGTAGGAGAAATAAAGAACAAAAATACAATGGAAGTAGTGAAGACCATGATCCACGATCAAGATCTTTGAATTCACTTATGGGAAGAAGAAACAAGAACAAAATTGTATGTACAAAACATATTATCCCATAGTGCACTTGGGTTCAAAACCCCCAAAGATATGTTCTTTGGAAATAATCCAAAAGTAAGTCATCTCAAAATATTTGGTTGTCCAGTATTTGTACACATTCTGAAAGAGAAGAGAACCAAGCTGGACCCATCAGGAAAGAAGGGAATATTTATTGGATACTGTGAGGTCTCTAAGGACTTCAAAATTTACATACCAGGTTACCATAATAGTGAGATCAACAGAGATGTAAACTTTGATGAAGATGCAACACTCAAGAAATCAAGGAGATGCCAAATTGAAGAAGAACTTGTAGCGCCCAGAGTTGTAGAACCACTGAGGGAAGTCACAGTGTCCCCCAATGATGAGATTCATGAAGATCATGATATGATATAATATCAATAACCTCCCCAGATGACGATCTCTCACAAGAGAAATCCAACTTGGGAAAGGGAACTTATTCAATATGGAGAGAAGTTTGGTACCCCCGAAGGAACCATGAGACAAGTTAAGAAACCTAAGCCATTCTTGAGTTATATGGCTTTGATGTGTGATCTATTAGAGAAGGAGCCTACTTGCTTTGAAGAATCCATTCAGAAGAAAGAATGGGAAGATGCCATGGCACAAGAATACCAATCCATTATAAATAATGATGTATGGGAAATAGTTCCCAGACCGAAGAGAAAGGATGTGGTATCTTCCAAATGGATATACAAGATAAAACATGTTGTTGATGGAAGTATTGAGAAACATAAAGAAAGGTTTGTAGCTCGTGGGTTTTCCCAAAAGGAAGGCATTGATTATGAAGAGACGTTTGCTCTTGTATCCAGATAAACTTCAATTAGAACCATCATAACTCTTGTAGCCGAGATGAAGTGGAAGTTACACCAGATGGATGTGAAAACAACCTTCTTAAATGGTGTTATTGAAGAAGAAGTGTATATAGAACAACCTCAAGGGTTTGAGGTTGAAGATAGAAAGATTCATGTCTGTAGGTTGAGAAAGGCTCTATATGGGTTGAAGCAAGATTCTAGACCTTAGTATGGAAGAATTGACAGTTTCCTGACGAGCTTGTGCTTCACCAAGGGTAAAGCGGATTCTAATGTTTACTTCAAGGTTATGAATGATGATCCAATTATATTGTTGTTGTATGTGGATGACTTATTCTTAACTGGAGAAGAAAAACACATCACTGATTGTAAGAAGAATCTCGCTGTAGAATTTGAGATGAAATACCTAGGCCTAATGCACTATTTCTTAGGTCTTGAGGTTTGGTAGAGCCCATAGAAGATCTTCCTTAACCAAGGGAAATACACAGTTGAAATACTAAAGAGGTTTGATATGTTGGAGTGTAAATCTATGAACATACCCATGGAAACAAAGTTGAATCTCCTAGTTTATACTTCGTCATAATTGGTTGATGCTACGTTGCACAGACATATCATTGGATCATTGATGTATTTGATGAACACCAGGCCAGAGATATGTTTTGCTGTGAACACCTTGCGTTAGTATCTAGTAGAGCCCAGACATGTTCACCTTGTTGCTGCAAAACATGTGATGAGATACCTTAAGGGTACGTTGTACTTTGGTCTCTACTACAATGGAGATCAAGACTTCATACTGATTGGTTATACTGATTCAGAGTGGGCTGGAAGTGTTTCTGACAGAAAGAGCACTTCATGATGTTGTTTCAGTCTGGGTTCATCCATGACTTCATAGAAGGGTAGGAAGCAATCCAATATTGCTATCATCACGACAGAAGCAGAATACATTGCTACATGTTCTGCTAGTTGGAATCCATATGGATATAGAAGTTGTTGATATTTCTATTTGATCTGGAGATGGAAGCAACCGTGATTCTATGTGATAACCATAGCTGCATAAAGATGATAGAGAACCCTGTGTTCCATGACAGGTCAAAACACATAGAAATATGGTATCACTACATCTATGATATGGTGTAGATAGGAGCCATAAAGCTCCAATATGTTAGCACAGATGAGTACATTGCAGATGTGTTGACCAAGCCTCTGTCTTATGTAAAGTTTGAGCACTTTCGAGAAAAGATTGGTATAGTCTGAAAGGACCTCCATCAAAAGGGGGAGTGACACTAATGATACTATGGTATCCTAACCAACAACGGGTAGCTCAGTTAAGATTTTATATCCTAGGGGACTAATCATGCCTGGATAGATCTTGAAGGTCCGGTAAGGACGATTTGTTAGAGTACTTGTGCATGTATATGCTAGCTGTGGTCAGTAGTGGTAGCTCCGTTAGGATTTTTATGATCCTAGGGAATCTTATGATTTCTGGGAAGATCTTGAAGGTCCGATAACGACGGTCTGTCAGAGTACCACATGGTAGCTCCATTAGGATTTTATATCCTAGGGAATCTTATGATTCCTGGGAAGCTCCTTAGGGACTGTCAGAGTATCAAAAAATTGTTGGGTATGTGTTATATTCTTTGCATGTGTGTGTGGGCCCGTCATATATGACAACTGTGGTTTTTTCTATTTTTAGCGGTTTACTAAAAATAATCTTGGTTTTAGGGATTAGGGTTTTGGTATCTACANTATACAAGATAAAACATGTTGTTGATGGAAGTATTGAGAAACATAAAGAAAGGTTTGTAGCTCGTGGGTTTTCCCAAAAGGAAGGCATTGATTATGAAGAGACGTTTGCTCTTGTATCCAGATAAACTTCAATTAGAACCATCATAACTCTTGTAGCCGAGATGAAGTGGAAGTTACACCAGATGGATGTGAAAACAACCTTCTTAAATGGTGTTATTGAAGAAGAAGTGTATATAGAACAACCTCAAGGGTTTGAGGTTGAAGATAGAAAGATTCATGTCTGTAGGTTGAGAAAGGCTCTATATGGGTTGAAGCAAGATTCTAGACCTTAGTATGGAAGAATTGACAGTTTCCTGACGAGCTTGTGCTTCACCAAGGGTAAAGCGGATTCTAATGTTTACTTCAAGGTTATGAATGATGATCCAATTATATTGTTGTTGTATGTGGATGACTTATTCTTAACTGGAGAAGAAAAACACATCACTGATTGTAAGAAGAATCTCGCTGTAGAATTTGAGATGAAATACCTAGGCCTAATGCACTATTTCTTAGGTCTTGAGGTTTGGTAGAGCCCATAGAAGATCTTCCTTAACCAAGGGAAATACACAGTTGAAATACTAAAGAGGTTTGATATGTTGGAGTGTAAATCTATGAACATACCCATGGAAACAAAGTTGAATCTCCTAGTTTATACTTCGTCATAATTGGTTGATGCTACGTTGTACAGACATATCATTGGATCATTGATGTATCTGACGAACACCAGGCCAGAGATATGTTTTGCTGTGAACACCTTGCGTTAGTATCTAGTAGAGCCCAAACATGTTCACCTTGTTGCTACAAAACATGTGATGAGATACCTTAAGGGTACGTTGTACTTTGGTCTCTACTACAATGGAGATCAAGACTTCATACTGATTGGTTATACTGATTCAGAGTGTGCTGGAAGTGTTTCTGACAGAAAGAGCACTTCATGATGTTGTTTCAGTCTGGGTTCATCCACGACTTCATAGAAGGGTAGGAAGCAATCCAATATTGCTATCATCACGACGAAAGCATAATACATTGCTACATGTTCTGCTAGTTGTGAATCCATATGGATATAGAAGTTGTTGATATTTCTATTTGATCTAGAGATGGAAGCAACCGTGATTCTATGTGATAACCATAGCTGCATAAAGATGATAGAGAACCCTGTGTTCCATGACAGGTCAAAACACATAGAAATATGGTATCACTACATCTATGATATGGTGTAGATAGGAGCCATAAAGCTCCAATATGTTAGCACAGATGAGTACATTGCAGATGTGTTGACCAAGCCTCTGTCTTATGTAAAGTTTGAGCACTTTCGAGAAAAGATTGGTATAGTCTGAAAGGACCTCCATCAAAAGGGGGAGTGACACTAATGATACTATGGTATCCTAACCAACAACGGGTAGCTCAGTTAAGATTTTATATCCTAGGGGACTAATCATGCCTGGATAGATCTTGAAGGTCCGGTAAGGACGATTTGTTAGAGTACTTGTGCATGTATATGCTAGCTGTGGTCAGTAGTGGTAGCTCCGTTAGGATTTTTATGATCCTAGGGAATCTTATGATTTCTGGGAAGATCTTGAAGGTCCGATAACGACGGTCTGTCAGAGTACCACATGGTAGCTCCATTAGGATTTTATATCCTAGGGAATCTTATGATTCCTGGGAAGCTCCTTAGGGACTGTCAGAGTATCAAAAAATTGTTGGGTATGTGTTATATTCTTTGCATGTGTGTGTGGGCCCGTCATATATGACAACTGTGGTTTTTTCTATTTTTAGCGGTTTACTAAAAATAATCTTGGTTTTAGGGATTAGGGTTTTGGTATCTACAGAATACCTAAAAACATTGTATATATTGTATAGTGAATGGTGAAATTCGATATAATGAATATAAGAAAGGTTTTCCCGGTTGAGGGATTCCGGTATAAATCTTTGTGTACTATGTGAATGAGCCATTGATTAAATTTTGTTTTGCTTAAGAATCTATATGCATTGCTTTACTTCACAGGTTTAAAACTTACATGTGGTATCAGAGCTTGTTTTTGGCTTCAGAGGGATGCCTTTGTTGTTGAGGGTTTGGCTTGGTCTTGCTAGATCAAGTTTATCTTGGGTCTGTGATAAACCTAGGTTTAGTGGGAGATTTTGCAGTGGTGATTTGAGTGTAGAAAGAGGAATGGAAAGCTCTTTTAGAATCGAGATAGAGAAGTTCAACGGCAAAAAATTTGAGCTACGGAAGCTAAATATGGAGGACCTTCTTGTAGACAAAGAACAATGGATCATTGTGGATCCTGGTACACAACCTACTAGTACACCGTCTACTAGCACACAGACTACTGGTACACAACCTACCAGTACACCACCTACTGGTATGTTGAAGGAAGATTGGGAGAAGTTGGACAAAAGAGCAAGGATTACTATTCGACTCTGCCTAGCAGATTCAGTTTTGTTGAATGTCTCAGGAGAATCTACAACCAAGGATCAATGGGATAAGTTGGGGAATTTGTATCAATCAAAGTCCCTGGTAAACAAGTTGTTTCTTCGAAAGAAGTTGTATCATCTTAGGATGGAAGATGGAGATTATGTGACAAAACATCTA
>JZKD02S0155743.1:9032-23464 GCA_000966675.3 Picea glauca | reverse complement strand
AATTGGTTTAGAGCCTTTCCACCTGGATATATCGATGGGATTGAAGCCCTAGATGAAGCCTTCTTAAAGAATTGGGGGGATAGAAAGGATTTCCTTTACTATATTACAGAGTTTGGATAATTGAAGAAAAAGGAAGCGGAATCTATTTCTGACTTCTCAAAGAGATTTAATAAAATGTATAGAAAAATTCCCATTGAGTTTAAGCCTACATAAACCTCTACAAAGATTACTTATTCTAGTTCTTATGACCCTGATTTCTGCCTCTTGTTAAGAGAAAGGAGAGCTACCTCCTTGGATCATATAAAAGATGCATTCATTGAAGTAGAATCCAATATTATGGCACTTGGTGAGCTTAGGAGTAAGGCTGATAGGGACAAAATAAGGGGAAGGTCTGAAACTTCAACCTCTTCCTCTGTTGCCCACCCTCAAGATGATGAGATTATCAAATTAGTAAAATCTCTTTCTACTGATATGGAGAAGGTAAAACTTGAAGCAAGACAGGCCTATAGAAGTACTCAAAATGTTGATAATAGAGGTACCTTCAGGAGACCTAATAATTCTCCTCATATACTTCCAAGAGATCAAAGAGGCCGAGATAGGGATGATCAAATAATTCAACCCCCTCTCCAAAACAACCTTGTCACAAATGAAGAAGAAGAGGAAGAGGAGGTTGATCCTGAAATCCACTATCTTGGGGATACCTCCTCATTTCCCCATTTAACTCAATCTGCATATGAGGAGTCTCTAATGGACATCCAACTAAATGAGTTGACTAAAGGGGAAAAAACTAACCACACTCCAAATAGATATAATCTGAGGTCCAAACAAAAAGAAGGGAAATCGAACATCCTTGATCGGCCTACTAGAGAAGAAACACTTGCTAAATATATTGCAGACCAAATCAAGGAAAAGAAGGAACCGACCCCCCCACTGGTGGTCAAAAGTCCTATTCCAGAAGTGAGATAAATTCTAAAGCCCCCCTCCTCTTTCATCTATGAGCATGAAATACAAAATATTAGAATCTCTGTACCCATTTTAGAGTTGTTTAAGCATCAAGACTTCAAAAGGTGCCTCTCCAAAATGTTGCAGCCTGAACCATCGTCTCATTCCACAAACTCGGTAAACGTCCAAGATGAGAAGCCTCCAGTCATCCTAGTTCCTTTGGTATAAGATAGAGATGATTCATCCCCTCCCTTATATAATTAATTGAACATACATGACAAGGTGTTGCACAACTGTTTGATGAATTCATGGGCATCTCAAAATATTATGCCTAATATTGTCATGGAAGAGCTCAGTCTGGATATTACAAAATCCTACCACAACCTTCATTCTTTCAAATACAGGAAGTTCAAGTGCCTTGGGGTTATCAAATACTTGGTTGTATCTTTTTTCCAGCTGCCAATGAAAAGCACGATCATGGACATCGTGGTAGCTAACGTTCCCTCTAAGTTCGGGATGCTTCTGTCTAGATCTTGGATAAAAATACTAGGATGAACTTTGCAAATGGACCTCACCTATGCTACCATTCTGGTTCTTGGGGCTGAGCATAAGAAACTTTACAGGGAAGCTCAATTGGCCTACATTATTAGTGATGAAGCAATCCCCACAAACCATCCTATCTTTTCTCTTGACACAGATTTGGGATCTAGTTTGTTGCAACTCATCGACGCTCCTGAACCTCCTCTGGAGATAAAAAAAGTGGCCTATTATTTTTTGTGAAAATTCCCCTCCTATAACCTCTGTGTGGAAAATGTTCTTCGATGGAGCCTCTTCTAAGGAAGGTGTTGGTGCTGGAGTGGTTCTTTTTTCACCTTCTCAAGAGAATATTGCTATGTCCTACATGTTAGAATTCAGAGCTACCAATAATGTGGTAGAGTATGAAGCTCTCGTCTTAGGTTTGAGTGATGCAAAAGACATGAAAATTGAAGAGATATCAGTATTTGGGGATGTTGATTTAATTGTCCATCAAGTCAGAAATATCTACCAAGCTAAGAACCCTAGGCTAAGAAGTTATAGAAATGAAGTGTGGGAATTTATTGACAATTTTTTCCTAGCTTTCAACATTTCATTTATTCCAAGAGAAGAAAACATCATGGTTGATTCTCTGGTTGTTTCAACAAGCAATTTCAAAGTCCCTTTGCCACCAAATCTCAGGTATGATGTAGAAGTAAATTACAGACCCTCTATACCTGACAATGTCAAGCATTGGAAAGTATTTGAGGATGATCTTGAGATAAAAAGATTCCTTGAGACTGTTGATGAGTTTTTTGCACTACATATTGATCAATATCAGGATTATGAAAGTAATCCTCATGCCGATGTTTTCCTGAACAAAATCGCTAATCACCATATTGTTCAGTTTCCTAGCAATCACATTCCAAAGGGACTAGTTCCTTTGGAAATACTATTTGACAGAAATGATGTGGAAGTGAAAGTTAAAGGATAAATTGATGATGTTGATGTAATTGAATGCAACATTGGTACAGAGAAAGATCCAAAATTTGTCAAGTTGTCGAGCAGTCTGTCAAGGGAACAAAGGGATTAATATGCTAATCTATTAAAGGATTTTTCTGATGCATTTTCCTAGACTTATGAGGATCTCAGAACATACGACACAAGAATCATTGAGAATAATATACCACTAAAGGAAGAGGCCAAGCCATTTAGGCATAAATTGAGATAGATAAACCCTACGTTGTTTCCTATCATGGAGAAAAAGGTAAAAAATATTTTAGATGCCCATATTATCGTTCCTTTGAGGTATTCTGAATGGGTGGCCAATTTGGTCCTAGTGAGAAAGAAGAATGGATAAATCATAATTTGTGTTGATTTCAGAAACCTAAACAGAATCCCCAAGAAAGATAATTACCCATTGTCAAAAATGGAGCACATATTGCAGAGGGTGACAGGTGCATCCAGAATGTCCATAATTGACAGATTTTCTAGCTACAATCATATTTTTGTCTTACCTGAGGATAAAGAGAATACAACACTCACCACTCCATGGGGTACATTCATGTATGCCAAGATTCCCTTTGGATTGATCAACGTAGGAGAAACTTTCCAACACCCTATGGACATTGCCTTTATTGGGGAAAGGGATAAATTTGTAGTCATTTATATGGATGACATTAAAGTTTTCTCCAGGACTGATAAAGAACATTGTCATCATCTAAGAAAGGTCTTCCAAAAATAAAGAAAATTTGGTCTCTCACTGAATCCCAAGAAGTCATTGTTTGTTATGAATGAGGGAAAATTATTGGGGCACGTAGTATCAGCTGAGGGAGTAAACATTGATCCCATCATGGTGGAAGCCATACAAACCTTAGCACTCCCTAGATACAAGAAAGAAGTTTAGTCTTTCTTGGGGAAGATTAATTTTCTAAGAAGGTTTGATTCTAATTTTACTGAATTAATGAAGGACAGTAAAATCATGTTGAGGAAAGGAAATGAAATCAAATGGATTGTTCAATCTTATAGTTCCTTCGATCAAATAAAGAAGGCTGTGACAGAAGAAATTGTGCTCATCAGTCCTAATTATTCCAAATATTTTATGATTTTCTCCTTTGCTTCATTCGACACCGTGGCAGCCGTTTTAATGAAAAATAATGATGAAGGGTTCAAGCAGCCCATTTCCTTTTTCAGCAAGGCATTGAGAGATGCAGAGTTGAAATATGACATCATGGAAAAACAAGACTATGCCCTGGTTAAGGCTCTCAGAATCCTTCAGGGTCTATGTTTTTCATTCAAAGGTCATTTCATATGTCCCTTCAACTTCTGTGAAGGATATTCTCATTCAACCCGACATGGACGGGAGAAGGAGAAAATGGATTGCTAAAATCCTTGAATTTGACTTGGAGATAAGACCCACTAAGTTGGTTAAGGGTTAAGTTTTAGCCAAGCTGCTGGCTGAAACTAATTACAAATCCTTGGGGGTAAATTTCATCAATGCTTGCTCAAAAAATCAGCAGGGTGAGTTGTCTGATACGAGTTCTCAAGCTTTCCATCCATTAGCAGAATGTGCTTGGTACAGGGACATCATTTTCTTTCTACAGAAGTTACAGCCTCCTGACGGCATGGAAAAAAGAAAAGTAAGAGATTTAAAGATCAGATCAATTAAATATTGCCTCATTGATCAAGTTTTATATTGGAAAGATCCTCTAGGGGTGTTTCTGAGATGTTTAGACCCACGGGAAGCCCAAAAAATCATGTTTGACTTTCATGATAGTTTATGTGGGGGACGTCACTTCTGGAAAACCACAGCCTACAATATTCTCAAAGATATCTATTTCTGGCCTAGCCTATTCACTGATGTTTATGCTAAAATCAGGGCTTGTGTCAAGTGTTATAAATTCTCAGGAAAATAGCAGCTCAAGTCCTTGCCTTTGAAGCCTGTGGTGGCTTTAGGACCCTTTCAGCAGTGAGGCATAGATTTTATCGGGGAGATTCATCCGACTTCTAGTGGTCATCACAGGTGGATCTTGACTGCCACATATTACTTTACCAAGTGGATGGAATCTATCCCCACAAGGAGTGCTTCTCACAAGGTAATCATTGGATTTCTTGAGTATATTATAGCAAGGTTTGGATGTCCGAAAAGAATTGTCACTGATAATGATGCATCCTTTAAGGATGAACCATTGATTCAATTCTGTGAGTAGTTTGGGATTGCATTGATTCACTCAACTCCTTACTACCCTCAAGGGAACAGACTAGCAGATTCCTCTAACAAGAGCCTTATAAAGATCATCAAAATATTGTTAGAGGACAACAAGAAAGAATGGGATTCAAAGCTCAAGTTTGCTCTGCGGGCTGACAAAGTGACAACAAAGAGATCTCTTGGTGTCTCTCCTTTTCATATTCTATATGTAATTGAGGTCATATTTCCTTCTCAACTGGCCTTACACGTGGAAAAATTCTTCCAAGACTGCCAAGGAGAGCCTGATGATATGATCAGAAGGATACAACAACTGGTGGAAGTGCAGCAGGCTAGAGAGAAGTTACTAGACAAAGCACATCAGCATCAACAAAATATCAAGAAGGCTTTTGACAGAAAAGTAAGAAAGCAATATTTCCAGCTGGGAGATCTAGTACTAAAATGGGATGATCCCAAGAAGGATAAAAGAAAGCACGGTAAATTTGAGGCCTTATTGATCGGCCCCTTCCAAATTTCTGAATTTTTTTCAAATAACACTTACAAGTTGCAAAATTTGGAGGATGTTGAAGTTTTTGGTAGCCCTGTATATGGGAATTTTCTAAAAGAAAATTGTTACTTAAAGCCATGAGAGGTTTCCCATGTCATTGTAAATATCAATTTTTTTTTTATAAAGACTCCATACCCCAATGGATAAGGCATTGGAACTGTGCATTCTTGGCAGGTCGCAGGGAGCATGCCATCCCCTCTGGAGCCAATGTTATCACATGAACTTGTCAAGGTCCTATGAGTTGGTGGTTTATACTCAATTCTATTCCCATGCCCTATTTTTCTCTCTTTCGCAGGCCATGTCTTTAAATTTTCCCCTTCAGCCGACACAATCGTTTTGTTTTCCCCTTTTTGTTTAAGCACTCATCCTCGTTACCTCTTTCACTAATCCTTTTGTTTTCCTGAACCCTTAGCCATTCATCCAAGTTTTTATTTTACGCAAGCTGCAGCCATGAGCACAAAGCGCAACACTTAGAGTGGTCTGATATGGACTCAAATCAAGAGAGAGAGAAAGNAATTGGTTTAGAGCCTTTCCACCTGGATATATCGATGGGATTGAAGCCCTAGATGAAGCCTTCTTAAAGAATTGGGGGGATAGAAAGGATTTCCTTTACTATATTACAGAGTTTGGATAATTGAAGAAAAAGGAAGCGGAATCTATTTCTGACTTCTCAAAGAGATTTAATAAAATGTATAGAAAAATTCCCATTGAGTTTAAGCCTACATAAACCTCTACAAAGATTACTTATTCTAGTTCTTATGACCCTGATTTCTGCCTCTTGTTAAGAGAAAGGAGAGCTACCTCCTTGGATCATATAAAAGATGCATTCATTGAAGTAGAATCCAATATTATGGCACTTGGTGAGCTTAGGAGTAAGGCTGATAGGGACAAAATAAGGGGAAGGTCTGAAACTTCAACCTCTTCCTCTGTTGCCCACCCTCAAGATGATGAGATTATCAAATTAGTAAAATCTCTTTCTACTGATATGGAGAAGGTAAAACTTGAAGCAAGACAGGCCTATAGAAGTACTCAAAATGTTGATAATAGAGGTACCTTCAGGAGACCTAATAATTCTCCTCATATACTTCCAAGAGATCAAAGAGGCCGAGATAGGGATGATCAAATAATTCAACCCCCTCTCCAAAACAACCTTGTCACAAATGAAGAAGAAGAGGAAGAGGAGGTTGATCCTGAAATCCACTATCTTGGGGATACCTCCTCATTTCCCCATTTAACTCAATCTGCATATGAGGAGTCTCTAATGGACATCCAACTAAATGAGTTGACTAAAGGGGAAAAAACTAACCACACTCCAAATAGATATAATCTGAGGTCCAAACAAAAAGAAGGGAAATCGAACATCCTTGATCGGCCTACTAGAGAAGAAACACTTGCTAAATATATTGCAGACCAAATCAAGGAAAAGAAGGAACCGACCCCCCCACTGGTGGTCAAAAGTCCTATTCCAGAAGTGAGATAAATTCTAAAGCCCCCCTCCTCTTTCATCTATGAGCATGAAATACAAAATATTAGAATCTCTGTACCCATTTTAGAGTTGTTTAAGCATCAAGACTTCAAAAGGTGCCTCTCCAAAATGTTGCAGCCTGAACCATCGTCTCATTCCACAAACTCGGTAAACGTCCAAGATGAGAAGCCTCCAGTCATCCTAGTTCCTTTGGTATAAGATAGAGATGATTCATCCCCTCCCTTATATAATTAATTGAACATACATGACAAGGTGTTGCACAACTGTTTGATGAATTCATGGGCATCTCAAAATATTATGCCTAATATTGTCATGGAAGAGCTCAGTCTGGATATTACAAAATCCTACCACAACCTTCATTCTTTCAAATACAGGAAGTTCAAGTGCCTTGGGGTTATCAAATACTTGGTTGTATCTTTTTTCCAGCTGCCAATGAAAAGCACGATCATGGACATCGTGGTAGCTAACGTTCCCTCTAAGTTCGGGATGCTTCTGTCTAGATCTTGGATAAAAATACTAGGATGAACTTTGCAAATGGACCTCACCTATGCTACCATTCTGGTTCTTGGGGCTGAGCATAAGAAACTTTACAGGGAAGCTCAATTGGCCTACATTATTAGTGATGAAGCAATCCCCACAAACCATCCTATCTTTTCTCTTGACACAGATTTGGGATCTAGTTTGTTGCAACTCATCGACGCTCCTGAACCTCCTCTGGAGATAAAAAAAGTGGCCTATTATTTTTTGTGAAAATTCCCCTCCTATAACCTCTGTGTGGAAAATGTTCTTCGATGGAGCCTCTTCTAAGGAAGGTGTTGGTGCTGGAGTGGTTCTTTTTTCACCTTCTCAAGAGAATATTGCTATGTCCTACATGTTAGAATTCAGAGCTACCAATAATGTGGTAGAGTATGAAGCTCTCGTCTTAGGTTTGAGTGATGCAAAAGACATGAAAATTGAAGAGATATCAGTATTTGGGGATGTTGATTTAATTGTCCATCAAGTCAGAAATATCTACCAAGCTAAGAACCCTAGGCTAAGAAGTTATAGAAATGAAGTGTGGGAATTTATTGACAATTTTTTCCTAGCTTTCAACATTTCATTTATTCCAAGAGAAGAAAACATCATGGTTGATTCTCTGGTTGTTTCAACAAGCAATTTCAAAGTCCCTTTGCCACCAAATCTCAGGTATGATGTAGAAGTAAATTACAGACCCTCTATACCTGACAATGTCAAGCATTGGAAAGTATTTGAGGATGATCTTGAGATAAAAAGATTCCTTGAGACTGTTGATGAGTTTTTTGCACTACATATTGATCAATATCAGGATTATGAAAGTAATCCTCATGCCGATGTTTTCCTGAACAAAATCGCTAATCACCATATTGTTCAGTTTCCTAGCAATCACATTCCAAAGGGACTAGTTCCTTTGGAAATACTATTTGACAGAAATGATGTGGAAGTGAAAGTTAAAGGATAAATTGATGATGTTGATGTAATTGAATGCAACATTGGTACAGAGAAAGATCCAAAATTTGTCAAGTTGTCGAGCAGTCTGTCAAGGGAACAAAGGGATTAATATGCTAATCTATTAAAGGATTTTTCTGATGCATTTTCCTAGACTTATGAGGATCTCAGAACATACGACACAAGAATCATTGAGAATAATATACCACTAAAGGAAGAGGCCAAGCCATTTAGGCATAAATTGAGATAGATAAACCCTACGTTGTTTCCTATCATGGAGAAAAAGGTAAAAAATATTTTAGATGCCCATATTATCGTTCCTTTGAGGTATTCTGAATGGGTGGCCAATTTGGTCCTAGTGAGAAAGAAGAATGGATAAATCATAATTTGTGTTGATTTCAGAAACCTAAACAGAATCCCCAAGAAAGATAATTACCCATTGTCAAAAATGGAGCACATATTGCAGAGGGTGACAGGTGCATCCAGAATGTCCATAATTGACAGATTTTCTAGCTACAATCATATTTTTGTCTTACCTGAGGATAAAGAGAATACAACACTCACCACTCCATGGGGTACATTCATGTATGCCAAGATTCCCTTTGGATTGATCAACGTAGGAGAAACTTTCCAACACCCTATGGACATTGCCTTTATTGGGGAAAGGGATAAATTTGTAGTCATTTATATGGATGACATTAAAGTTTTCTCCAGGACTGATAAAGAACATTGTCATCATCTAAGAAAGGTCTTCCAAAAATAAAGAAAATTTGGTCTCTCACTGAATCCCAAGAAGTCATTGTTTGTTATGAATGAGGGAAAATTATTGGGGCACGTAGTATCAGCTGAGGGAGTAAACATTGATCCCATCATGGTGGAAGCCATACAAACCTTAGCACTCCCTAGATACAAGAAAGAAGTTTAGTCTTTCTTGGGGAAGATTAATTTTCTAAGAAGGTTTGATTCTAATTTTACTGAATTAATGAAGGACAGTAAAATCATGTTGAGGAAAGGAAATGAAATCAAATGGATTGTTCAATCTTATAGTTCCTTCGATCAAATAAAGAAGGCTGTGACAGAAGAAATTGTGCTCATCAGTCCTAATTATTCCAAATATTTTATGATTTTCTCCTTTGCTTCATTCGACACCGTGGCAGCCGTTTTAATGAAAAATAATGATGAAGGGTTCAAGCAGCCCATTTCCTTTTTCAGCAAGGCATTGAGAGATGCAGAGTTGAAATATGACATCATGGAAAAACAAGACTATGCCCTGGTTAAGGCTCTCAGAATCCTTCAGGGTCTATGTTTTTCATTCAAAGGTCATTTCATATGTCCCTTCAACTTCTGTGAAGGATATTCTCATTCAACCCGACATGGACGGGAGAAGGAGAAAATGGATTGCTAAAATCCTTGAATTTGACTTGGAGATAAGACCCACTAAGTTGGTTAAGGGTTAAGTTTTAGCCAAGCTGCTGGCTGAAACTAATTACAAATCCTTGGGGGTAAATTTCATCAATGCTTGCTCAAAAAATCAGCAGGGTGAGTTGTCTGATACGAGTTCTCAAGCTTTCCATCCATTAGCAGAATGTGCTTGGTACAGGGACATCATTTTCTTTCTACAGAAGTTACAGCCTCCTGACGGCATGGAAAAAAGAAAAGTAAGAGATTTAAAGATCAGATCAATTAAATATTGCCTCATTGATCAAGTTTTATATTGGAAAGATCCTCTAGGGGTGTTTCTGAGATGTTTAGACCCACGGGAAGCCCAAAAAATCATGTTTGACTTTCATGATAGTTTATGTGGGGGACGTCACTTCTGGAAAACCACAGCCTACAATATTCTCAAAGATATCTATTTCTGGCCTAGCCTATTCACTGATGTTTATGCTAAAATCAGGGCTTGTGTCAAGTGTTATAAATTCTCAGGAAAATAGCAGCTCAAGTCCTTGCCTTTGAAGCCTGTGGTGGCTTTAGGACCCTTTCAGCAGTGAGGCATAGATTTTATCGGGGAGATTCATCCGACTTCTAGTGGTCATCACAGGTGGATCTTGACTGCCACATATTACTTTACCAAGTGGATGGAATCTATCCCCACAAGGAGTGCTTCTCACAAGGTAATCATTGGATTTCTTGAGTATATTATAGCAAGGTTTGGATGTCCGAAAAGAATTGTCACTGATAATGATGCATCCTTTAAGGATGAACCATTGATTCAATTCTGTGAGTAGTTTGGGATTGCATTGATTCACTCAACTCCTTACTACCCTCAAGGGAACAGACTAGCAGATTCCTCTAACAAGAGCCTTATAAAGATCATCAAAATATTGTTAGAGGACAACAAGAAAGAATGGGATTCAAAGCTCAAGTTTGCTCTGCGGGCTGACAAAGTGACAACAAAGAGATCTCTTGGTGTCTCTCCTTTTCATATTCTATATGTAATTGAGGTCATATTTCCTTCTCAACTGGCCTTACACGTGGAAAAATTCTTCCAAGACTGCCAAGGAGAGCCTGATGATATGATCAGAAGGATACAACAACTGGTGGAAGTGCAGCAGGCTAGAGAGAAGTTACTAGACAAAGCACATCAGCATCAACAAAATATCAAGAAGGCTTTTGACAGAAAAGTAAGAAAGCAATATTTCCAACTGGGAGATCTAGTACTAAAATGGGATGATCCCAAGAAGGATAAAAGAAAGCACGGTAAATTTGAGGCCTTATTGATCGGCCCCTTCAAAATTTCTAAATTTTTTTCAAATAACACTTACAAGTTCCAAAATTTGGAGGATGTTGAAGTTTTTGGTAGCCCTGTATATGGGAATTTTCTAAAAGAAAATTGTTACTTAAAGCCATGAGAGGTTTCCCATGTCATTGTAAATATCAAATTTTTTTTTATAAAGACTCCATACCCCAATGGATAAGGCATTGGAACTGCGCATTCTTGGCAGGTCGCAGGGAGCATGCCATCCCCTCTGGAGCCAATGTTATCACATGAACTTGTCAAGGTCCTATGAGTTGGTGGTTCATACTCAATTCTATTCCCATGCCCTATTTTTCTCTCTTTCGCAGGCCATGTCTTTAAATTTTCCCCTTCAGCCGACACAATCGTTTTGTTTGCCCCTTTTTGTTTAAGCACTCATCCTCGTTACCTCTTTCACTAATCCTTTTGTTTTCCTGAACCCTTAGCCATTCATCCAAGTTTTTATTTTACGCAAGCCGCAGCCATGAGCACAAAGCACAACACTTAGAGTGGTCTGATATGGACTCAAATCAAGAGAGAGAGAAAGTTCAGTTTTTGGCAGAGGAGATTCCATTCAAAGTTCAGATTTGCAGCCCTCAGGTGATCAGGATCATAAATTTGTGCGAATTTTAATTTCAGACAAAGGTCTGAAGTTGTGAGGTCAATCCTAGCCATTGGCCCCAGAAACGGAACGTGGAAAAAGATCAGAATTTCATGGTTTCAAAACTCGAGAAGTGCAGAGGCAAGAGTTGTTAGAACTCACGAAGTCCAAACTCACGAAATAATCTGGGTCGTTGGATCGAGGAAAGTCATGGACCATTGATATGACTCTAGCGAAGTCGGAGATTCCAGAATCAGGGGAAGGGAGGTGAGTATCCTTTCAACTTCCTAAGATACAAAATCCTGACACGATGAAGACTAGATCTGGACCGTATATCTTATAGGGATAGGTGGCAGCCGATCTGATGGTTTGTGGAAGTGAATTTCAAGGTTCTTAGAAGGAGTCAAAATAAAATAGATCTGGGACATCCAAACCAAAGGGGCACGTGGCAACAGATAAGCGAAATCGTGATTTTGCGAGTCAAATGTTTCAGCATGGAGCAAGGTGCAAGTTCCCGAAATGCGAAATCACGAAGCGCCCAGGAGTTGGTCCTGTGGTCACAGCTCAAGGCCACATAAGAGGTGGGCCCAATGAAAATAGTAAGCACCCAATGCATTATTGGTGACTCAGGTTTTCAAGGAAGAAATCGCGGTTGTCGGATGCATAGTAGATCTGATCATCGATCTGAATAGGGCCATTTCACAATATCGAGTATCGAAAGATTGTAGTCATGCGATGTGAAAACCCCCGAAACGCGAAATTGTGATGTGCCTAGGAGTTGGGCTCATGGTCACAGCCCGAGGTCATATGGAAGCAGGTACAGAGGGAAAGTTTGGCGCCTGTAGCGTAGATCTGACTAAAGTGGAGTTTCGAGGAAGAAATCATAGCCATCGGATGTAAAGCAGATCCAACCATCCATATAAGTCAGTCGATTTCGTAATATTGGGTATCATGGGAGTGTAGTCAAGTGATATGAAGAACCCCGAAGTGTGAAATTGCGATGCACCCAGGAGTTGGGCTCATTGTCATGTCCGGAGGTCGCTTTCAGGATAAATGCAATGAAGGAGAAGCTGACACTAGGAGATTTAGGAGAGCGAAGGAAAGAGTGTGAATTTCATGATACCTGCACCAAAAGCCAAAGATGCCCGTGTGAGCTAAAGAACAATACCATCATGGTTTCAAGGTGTCAGGTTGACTCGAAGGACCGCTAGTAGTTCATGGTAGATCCCTAGGCATTAAGTCTCATCCTGATCATGATTAAGGAAGATAATGAAAAAATAAGTGGTGGTTGAAACCTCGGCTCACTCCATAAATGGAAGGTATGGAAGGTCCAGCCATGGGGACTGAACCGTCAGCCCGTGGTACTCCTGTGAGTATATTTTCCTTCATCAAGAACAGGATGAGACTTAACACCCAAGGATCTACCATGCGATTCTAGCTTCCCTTTGAGTCAACTCAACACCTTGAAACCATGATGGTATTGTTCTTTAACTCACACAGGCATATTCGGCTTTTGGTGCAGGTCTCATGAAATTCACACTCTTTCCTTCGCACTCCCAAAGATCCTAGTGCCAGCTTCACCTTCACCACATTTGTCCTGCATGCGA
The DNA here is from genome assembly GCA_000966675.3 of Picea glauca. Taxonomy (NCBI): domain Eukaryota; kingdom Viridiplantae; phylum Streptophyta; class Pinopsida; order Pinales; family Pinaceae; genus Picea; species Picea glauca. Next base: position 10,362 of record JZKD02S0155743.1, on the reverse strand, counting down.
CCTCGGGCCATGAACATGGGCCCAACTCCTGGGTGCATCGTGATTTCGTGCTTCGTGGGCCTTCACATCACTTGAATACACTCTCCCGATACCGATATTGCAAAATTGACTGACTCAGATGGATGGCTGGATCTGCTTTACATCCGACGGTTTTGATTTCTTCCTTAGAACTCCACCTTGGCCAGATCTATGCTATGGGTGCCAACCTTTCCTCTTGGACCCACTTCCATATGACCTCGGGCTGTTACCATGGGCCCAACTCCTGGGCGCATTGCGATTTCGCGTTTCTGGGGTTTTCATATCGCATGACTACAATCTCCCAATAATCGATATTGCAAAATGGCCCTATTCAGATCGATGGTCAGATCTGCTATGCATCTGATGGTCGTGATTTCTTCCTTGAAAACCTGAGTCACCAATCATGCACTAGATGCTTACCATTTTCCTTGGGCCCACCTCCTACGTGGCCTCAGACTATGACCAGGGGCCCAAATCCTGGGCGCTTCGCGATTTTGTGTTTCGGGAACTTGCACCCTACTCCATGATGAAACCTATGACTCGTGAAATTACGATTTCTCTTATCTACGGCCACGTGCCCCTCTGGTTTGGATGACCTAGATCTATTTTCTTTTGACTCCTTCCAAGACTCCTGAAAGTCACTTCCGCGAACCATCAGATCGGCTGCTACCTGTCCCTATAAGATCTACAGTCAAGATCTAATCTTCATCATGTTAATATTTCACATCTTGGGAAGTTGAAAGGATTCTCACCTCCCTTCCCTCGATTCCCAAATCTCTGACTTTGCCAAAGTCAAATCAACGGTCCCGGATTTCCTCAATCTAAAGGCCCATATCATTTCGCGAGTTTGGACTTCACAAGTTCTAACAACTGTTGCCTCTTCACTTTCTGAGTTCCGAAACTGTGAAATGTTGATCTTTCACCACATGCCCTTCCCAACGCCAATGGCTAGGAGTGACCTCGTGACTTCGGACCTTTTTCTGAAGTTAAACTTCATGCAACTTTATGATCTTGATTGCTTGAGGGATGTAAATCTAAACTTCGAATGGAATCACCTCTGCCAAAAAATGAACTTTCTCCCTCGCTTGATTTAAGTCCTGTTGACGAGCGAAACAGTCCATCCGTCAACTGGGAGAGTGGAACCGGTCCGGGGTTGTCTAAATAACCCAAGCCGTTTGGTATGGACCACCCTGATGCGTTTAACGGCTCCGTTGGCTGCTCTGAGGTCTCGTAAGGAAACCAAAGAGAAAGTGATCTGAGCTAAATAATCTAAACTAAGGAAACTAGAAACTAATAAAACAAACTAAAATAA
>JZKD02S0155699.1:0-23464 GCA_000966675.3 Picea glauca | reverse complement strand
GGGATGTTGAGTCATAAAAATGAGCATCTTTTCACATCCTTTTCCCTTGATTTTTATCCTTTTTCACTTTCACATAACCCTGTTTTACTCCATTTTTATACTTATATGTGGGATTAGGCTCAATATTTTCTAATGCATTTATTTTAGTGTTTTAAGTGAATTTATGATTATATATCAAAAAAATAACATATTCTCACTTATCATCCAAAACTGTGTTATTTTTTGGGTGAGTACATGAACATGAGAACAGACGGATTCCAATAATTAAAGGAAATCCTAGTGATTACAAGAAATAGGAAGATTCATGTAATAATGTAGTTTTTACCACTTTCTCCAAATCTGTACATCCAAATTCGAATTTCCTCTTCAACCATGGAAGATTGAACATGGATTTGGCATCATCATTCAAATCTATTGGATATGGAAAGAATCTTGGGTTGTGAAGATCCTGGTACGAGCTAATTTCTAGTTGCTAATTTTTAGCAAATGGTGTAACCACATGAGAAACTTGTGGATCTATGAGAAGTTGGTGGATCTAAATTCATTATTTGTTATTTTAGTTTCAAAGAAAACTCATGTATAAATAAGAGTGCTTTCTTGATTCAAAGGGAAGACTCTTAGAGTGACATTGAAATAATGATGGAATAAATTATGATTTCATAAGTTCTTGTTTCGTTGTAGATTGTAGTTTTATGATTCATGTAAAGTCTAATTAGATTAATTTATTTATGTTGTAAACTAACCTTAGCACCTTTTCTGTGACAACAAGGGCCCATGACAGGAGAACATAGCACTGCTTAGTATAGATTGGTTTTTGTTTCCATTTATTTAATTTCTGAAAATACTATTTAATTCAAATATTTATATTTTCGCCAGTGTCTTTCTTGTCCCGCAAGTGTGGAGTGTTTCTTTTGAGTTGCAAAATAAATAATCTCCTCTTAGCATGAACTCTAAGGAATTGAATCATGTAATTAGGTACGAAGTATATGTGCAACAAGTAATCCTATATTACAGAGTATTGTTGTCACTTTTGTTTCTACAATTACCAACCATAGTGATTATCATTTCAAGAGTAATCAAGTCTCAAGACGTCTAATTCTGTAATTTCTTTCAAGTTGTTAATATTAGCGAGGGACTAATTCTGCACATACAGGATTGCGCTTTGCAAGTTTATGTACTTCGAATTGATAATAAAATGTAACAGGATTTAGAGATATAAATCAACTCAAAAACCTTTGAACTTGTAATTGCGAACTCAAAATAGCATTTCTTTGTCTATATGTATAATGTGTGTGTGTGTGTACACACACAAGTGTGTGAATGAATGAATGCATGAACATTCATACATGCATGCATATACATATACATATATTTTAAGGAAAACACTTCATGAAAGTATCATGTTAAAACAGGGAGAAAACAATTAATGTCCTTGTAAAGGGCAATTTCTATTTTTGGCAGTTTTGATCAAGAGTCATTGCCAACTAAAAATTTCATTTCTTTGTGTGTGTGTGTGTGTAGTACACACACACAAACACATATGTATGTATGAATGAATGAATGTGTGAACATACATACATGCATACATATACATAAACATATCCATATATTCTAAGGAAAACACTTCATGAAAGTATCATGTTAAAAAAAGGGAGAAAGCAATTAATGTCCTTATAAAGGACACTTTCTATTTTTAGTCGTTTTGATCAAGAGTCATTATGCTAGAAACACTATAGTTTGTAGAAGATAGAAGTCAACCTGGTTTTGAAATATTTCTATGAAAATATGAGAATAGGTACATTTGTTTCTCTCCCTTTGTTTTTTATTATTTTATTTTTTCTATAGAAATAAATAAAATTGCAATTTTTATATAAAAAAAAACTATATTCTTTTTATGCTCTTTGGCATTGCATATATCCATAAAAGGACCCTCATACAAAGTATAAAACATAAAAAACACAGTCTCTCAAACAACCCTCTTTGGACCCCCCTAATCCTCACAAACCAGGTATAATTTATAAGCATACATCTTTGGGATAAAGTATAAACAGAGGTTCTCCCGTCCCATAATACATATCTTAAAAATAGACTTTCAAAAAAGAGACCATCGCTTTGGATGGGTGCTTCATAACAAAAAATAAATATCTATTTTACATTAGAGTATCTATCCCATATATCGAGAAAAAAACTAGAGTTCTTATGACTAATAAAAGGAAGGATGTTCATATTTAGATGAGATTCCCTCCTCTTCTTCACAAATTTTCCATGAACGTGTTGTTAGGATATTTAGACACTTGGGAGTTAGTTAAGATCTACTTGGTCTAATGTGTCGTTAAGTAAAAGTGGGTTTCTTAGTGAGTTTCTTTAGTATGCATTAGTATGCATTTGTAGTTAGGAAATCCGATGGTCACAATATGTTTCCAACATAGAGTGATCCAACGGTTCATTTTATCCTAGATCTTAACGGCCATTGATATGCGGCTTAACACTCGATTTGTCCATTATCTCTATTTAAAGAGCATGGAGGGTCATTTGTCGATGATCGAATGTGAGAAAATATTTTGTAAAATCTCTCTGTAATCTTTTTCTTTTGCATTAATAAACTGCTCCAAGTGGCAGCGTTGGCTAGGGCCATGGATGTTTCCCCGTAGGGGTTTTACCACATCAAAACATCGGTGTGTTGATATTTGATCTAGTTGTGTGAGTGGTTATTGAAGGTGTTCTTACTCTATTCGAACACTTGTGTTGTCGAACATGGTATCAGAGCTTGTTTGAAGACCCGCTCCTATTGTAGATCGAGATCGTGAAGCTGAGTTGCTTCATATCCATTTTATGTCATTTTCGTACATTTCTGGACTGAGAGGATTGTTCCATTGCGTCTGAAGCGCTCGTTTCAGTCAGGAACATTTTTTGTTTCATTCGAAAAGGTTTTTGTTTGCCCAAGATACGACCATTTCAGTCAGATTTGGAGGTATAAAGCCTGAATACGCCATTTTTAAATTTTTGCAGAGTATTATTTTGGTTTTATATTATTTATTTCCGGGTTGCTACTCTTTTAGATCTGTGTATTCTCTATTCCCCGTGCCCTGTGAAATCTCAGAAAATCAGAAACAGATAGGAAAAAGTGTATTTTTCGGATAAGCTAATCGAGATCTAACCCTTGTTGTCATCGAGAAGCGAAAAAAGATTCTTCTGTGAAAAGATTTTTTTTAACACGCTCTCCAAGGTCGTCTTCCACAACAAAAACAACACCCTCAATCCTCTTGTTAAACAATACAATATGTTTTGCTAGACCATTTGGTTAAAAGTTGTCTTATTAAGTAAGAGGTCTTGAGTTCAAGTCTTTTTTTTTGTTACTTTTTTTTGAAAAAGTTCATGCTCAATTGTAAAGTGTATTTCACTTCAAGTATAAAAGTGAATCACTATAAGTAGTTTTAATATTTTATTTTAGAGTTATTTATTTTGTATGCGGCTTTTCTTTCATAAAGTAACTCCATTGTAAAAGTAATCCCCACTTCTTTTTATAAAAGTGGGTCACTTCATAAAGCAACTTACACCACCACGTGGTCCTTTGGTTACCGTTTATGCCTTTTTTTAAAAGGGCATAACTTTCACATCCGAAGTTCATTTTTAGTGTCGTTTTTTTAAAACCGCCTTTTTTTTGAGATCTTTCCATCCAAATCATTAGTTTCATTTTTTAAATCCATATTATCTACATATTTAATATGGCTTCTTCCAGTAATCTTTTACTTACCAGCGCCAACTACTTCCAATGTAAATCTCATATGGAGGATTTATTAAGAAGTAAAGGCTTGTACCAGAGTACCTTAGGAAAGGAAAAAGAACCCATTGATGTTGATAAGAAAGTCAAATGGGCTAATAGGAGTAACGAAGCATGTGGACTAATCGAAATGTACATCTCTCATGATTTAAGATTCCACCTTAAATAAATTGATGACCCCGATGAAGGTTGGGAAAAGATTGAATCTATGTTTGGTAAACTCAATATTATTCGAGCACAATAGTTAGAAAATCAAGTACTGACTTTAAGTCCAAGTGATTTTTCTTGCATTGGAGACTATCTATCTAAGTTTAAAACACTCAGAATTTTATGTGAAGAATGTGAGATAAAGATGGAGGAAGAGTGTTGCATCTATCTTATTATTTTTAAGCTAGGTAGTGCATATTTTGTGTTTGTATCTACCTTTTATGCCATGAGAGAGGCTCTAGGGAAATCTTACCAAAAACCCACTCTTGAGTCCTTTTGTGTTGCTTTGATTAGAGAGGAAGATAAGCTTGTACAACTTGGAGTGATCAACACAGTAGGTACCTCCAACAAAGCCTTAGTCGACTAGGAGAAAGATAAACCCAAGAATCCCAAGAAGTAACATAAGGGTCCCAAACCCACTCATACAGCTTCAGCTCCTAATGGTAACAAAGGAGCAAAATATAAAAATAAGAAGACTGACAGACATTGCAACTTTTGCGATAAAGATGGTCATTATGAGTCCAAATGTTTCAATAAGATGGCAACTTTAGAAGCAACAATGAAGAAGCACAGCATCAATATTGATTATACTTCCTCTTCTTCTTCTCATCGACATGCACTTTCTACTTCTGGTTTCTCCTTCAATACAACTTCTACTTCTTCTTCTGATGAGTGGCTTATTGATTCTAGAGCATCTTATCATATGGCTAAGGATAAAGACATATTTTTTTCTCTAAATGAATGTAACACCAAGAAAATATTTGTTGGTGATGATAGATCTCTTAGTGTTGTGAGATATGGAACAATTCAATTAGAAAATGGTCATTTCAATGATGTATTATGTGCTCCAAGTATTTCTTGTACCCTTCTATCAGTATATCAAATCACTCATTCAGGTGAAGGTAAAACCGTAGAGTTTTCACCTCACCAAGTTGTAATCAAAGATCTAAAAGATCCTAAGCATGTTCTTGCACCTGGAATTGTTGATGATATTACCAGGTTGTACAAGTTTGACAACTTTGGGTCATCATATTTTTCATCAGTTTTTGTTTCTCATAGCGATGACTTGAGCAAACTTTGGCATGAGCAGTTTGGTCATCTAAACTACCGCTCATTCCAGCAACTATGTAATCAACAGATGGTGACTTGTGTTCCTCTTGTTTCATGCAGAAGTGGTGTTTGTGTCGTTTGTGTTCTCGACAAACATCATCGAGACAGTTTTGACAAACGTGCCTCTTGGCACGCCTCGGGCCCTTTGCAGCTTGTTCACAGTGACTTGTGTGGTCCTCTTTCTTCTCCCTCTNTAAACAATACAATATGTTTTGCTAGACCATTTGGTTAAAAGTTGTCTTATTAAGTAAGAGGTCTTGAGTTCAAGTCTTTTTTTTTGTTACTTTTTTTTGAAAAAGTTCATGCTCAATTGTAAAGTGTATTTCACTTCAAGTATAAAAGTGAATCACTATAAGTAGTTTTAATATTTTATTTTAGAGTTATTTATTTTGTATGCGGCTTTTCTTTCATAAAGTAACTCCATTGTAAAAGTAATCCCCACTTCTTTTTATAAAAGTGGGTCACTTCATAAAGCAACTTACACCACCACGTGGTCCTTTGGTTACCGTTTATGCCTTTTTTTAAAAGGGCATAACTTTCACATCCGAAGTTCATTTTTAGTGTCGTTTTTTTAAAACCGCCTTTTTTTTGAGATCTTTCCATCCAAATCATTAGTTTCATTTTTTAAATCCATATTATCTACATATTTAATATGGCTTCTTCCAGTAATCTTTTACTTACCAGCGCCAACTACTTCCAATGTAAATCTCATATGGAGGATTTATTAAGAAGTAAAGGCTTGTACCAGAGTACCTTAGGAAAGGAAAAAGAACCCATTGATGTTGATAAGAAAGTCAAATGGGCTAATAGGAGTAACGAAGCATGTGGACTAATCGAAATGTACATCTCTCATGATTTAAGATTCCACCTTAAATAAATTGATGACCCCGATGAAGGTTGGGAAAAGATTGAATCTATGTTTGGTAAACTCAATATTATTCGAGCACAATAGTTAGAAAATCAAGTACTGACTTTAAGTCCAAGTGATTTTTCTTGCATTGGAGACTATCTATCTAAGTTTAAAACACTCAGAATTTTATGTGAACAATGTGAGATAAAGATGGAGGAAGAGTGTTACATCTATCTTATTATTTTTAAGCTAGGTAGTGCATATTTTGTGTTTGTATCTACCTTTTATACCATGAGAGAGGCTCTAGGGAAAGCTTACCAAAAACCCACTCTTGAGTCCTTTTGTGTTGCTTTGATTAGAGAGGAAGATAAGCTTGTACAACTTGGAGTGATCAACACAGCAGGTACCTCCAACAAAGCCTTAGTCGCCTAGGAGAAAGATAAACCCAAGAATCCCAAGAAGTAACATAAGGGTCCCAAACCCACTCATCAAGCTTCAACTCCTAATGGCAACAAAGGAGCAAAATATAAAAATAAGAAGACTGACAGGCATTGCAACTTTTGCGATAAAGATGGTCATTATGAGTCCAAATGTTTCAAGAAGATGGCAGCTTTAGAAGCAGCAATGAAGAAGCACAACATCAGTATTTGTTCTACTTCTTCTTCTTCTTCTCATGGACATGCACTTTCTGCTTCTGGTTTCTCCTTCAACACAAATTCTACTTCTTCTTCTTATGAGTGGCTTATTGATTCTGGAGCATCTTATCATATGGCTAAGGATAAGACATATTTTCTGCTCTAAATGAATGTAACACCAAGAAAATATTTGTTGGTGATGATAGATCTCTTAGTGTTGTAGGATATGGAACAATTCAATTATAAAATGGTCATTTCAATGATGTATTATGTGTTCCAAGTCTTTCTTGTACCCTTCTATCAGTATATCAAATCACTCATTTAGGTGAAGGTAAAACCGTAGAGTTTTCACCTCACCAAGTTGTAATCAAAGATCTAAAAGATCCTAAGCATGTTCTTGCACTTGGAATTGATGATTATATTACCAGGTTGTACAAGTTTAACAACTTTGGGTCATCATATTTTTCATTAGTTTTTGTTTCTCATAGATATGACTTGAGCAAACTTTGGCATGAGCGGTTTGGTCATCTAAACTATCGCTCATTGCAGGAACTATGTAATCAACAGATGGTGACTTGTGTTCCTCTTGTTTCATGCAGAAGTGGTGTTTGTGTCGGTTGTGTTCTCGACAAACATTATCGAGACAGTTTTGACAAACGTGCCTCTTGGCATGCCTCGGGCCCTTTGCATCTTGTTCACAGTGATTTGTGTGGTCCACTTTCTTCTCCTTCTTTTTCTGGGTGCAAGTATTTCTTAACTTTCAATGATGACTTTTCCAGACGTACTTGGGTTTACTTATTAAAACTTAAGAGAAAAGTTTTTGACAAGTTTATGGCCTACAAGGCCCTTGTAGAAAAGTAATCTGGACATCAAATTCAAAGGTTAAGAACAGATAATGGAGGCGAATATTTGAACAATAATTTTACAAGTTACTGCACTACATAGGGCATCCAAATGAAACACATTGTTCCATATACACCACAACAAAATGGTGTTGCTAAGAGAAAGAACCGCACATTAAAAACAATGGCTAATTTTATGATCCAAACTAAGGGATTAATTCTAAAGTATTGGGTGAAAGACATCAACTGTGCAAATTACATAGCAAAACACACTCCCACAAAGGCTCTTAAAAATTTAACTAGGAATAAGATTGGACTAAAATTAAACCAGATGTAAGTCACTTCTGTGTATTTGGTAGTATAGCATGGGTTCACATTCCTGATGAGAAAAGGAAAGCATTGCAGCCTAAAAGTGAGAAGTGTATAGTTTTCGGTTATTCTAAAGATGTCAAAGGTTATAGACTTCTTCAACCACATTGAAATGAAATTATTATTATAAGAGATGTTAAATTTGATGAAAATATCTTGGCCTGTGAACCTAATTCAGCGATTGTGCCTTCTTCGGCCTACGAGCCATCTTCGAAATTTGTGCCTTCTTCTATTCCTATTCTGGTTGTTTCTTCAGATGATTATAGTGAGGATGAAAATTCACCTCTGTCTGCTCATCTTCCTCTAGATGAGTCCTTTGAACCTGAACCAACACCGGCTCCTTCATTTCCTAGATGGGTCCATTCAACACGAGAAGTAGTTGGTGATCTTGTCAGTGATAAGTGTCGGACACTTTCACGGTTCCAGCGAGCCTCTTCTCTTTTGGATCAATTTTTAGAGACTCGTGATCCAAAGACATTTGCAGAAGCTTCAGGTCATCCAGATTGGGATACAACAATGAATGAAGAGTATTGTTCTTTAATGGAAAACGATACTTGGGATCTTGTACCTCTTCCAAAAGGAAGAAGACTTGTCAGATGTAAATGGGTATACATAACTAAGTATGAATCAGATGGAAGTGTTGAAAGACGCAAGGCTCGATTAATTTCCAAAGTATTTCCCCAAGTTGAAGGAATTGATTGTAATGAAACTTTTTCTTCTGTAGCCAAAATGAATTCCATCCGCCTTGTTCTTGCCCTTGATTCCTCACATAAATGGGAGGTCCATCAGATGGATGTTAAATCCTCCTTCTTGCATGAAGATTTGCAAGAATAAATCTACATGGAACAACCTCTTGGCTATGTCCAAAATGACTCTAGCCTTGTTTGTCGCCTTAAAAAATCTTGTTATGGTCTTAAGAAAGCTCCCCGAGCTTGGTATGCCAAAATGGACAGCTTTCTTATTGACACTGGATTCACTAGATGTCATTTTGATTCTAATGTCTATACCAAGAACGTAGGAATACATCTCATCATCCTTATCCTTTATGTTGATGACATTATCCTTACTAGTAGTGACTCAAAACTTTTAAATCATGTGAAAACCAGCCTTAAGAAGAAATTTGAAATGATAGACTTAGGCTTTTTGCATTATTTCCTTGGCCTCCAAGGTTTGCAAACCAATGAAGAATTTTTTCTTTCTTGGTCTAAGTATGTTTGTGACCTTCTTCATCACTTTCACATGGATGATTATAAGCCAACCCCTTCTCCCTTCCAGTCTGGAGTCAAGGTTACTGCCACTTGTACTTCTCTTGAAGTTGATGCCACCATGTACCGTCAGTTTGTTGGTAGCCTCTTATACTTGACTCATACTCGTCCTGATATTTCCTTTGTTGTTGGTCTTGTTTCCCGGTATATGAAAACACCCCATGAAAGCCATTGGAAATCAGCTAAAAGGATACTTTTTTATGTCGGTGGTACAGTTCAGTTCGGGATACATTACAGTTCATGGGGGACTCCCTTATTGGTTGGTTTCACTTATTCAGATTGGGCCAACGACCCTGGTGATCGAAAGTCTACTGCGGGTTATCTTTTCAACCTTGGTTCAAGACCTGTCACTTGGGCATGTAAGAAACAACAAGCTATTATACTTTCTTCAGCAGAAGAAGAGTATCGAGCAGTGGTAAATGCAAGTCAAGAAGCCTTGTGGATTCAACAGATCCTTTCAGAGTTTCGATTCCAGCAACAGCATCCGACCAGCCTTTGGTGCGACAATCAGAGTGCCATCAAGATTTCCAAAGACCCAATTCAACATTAGCGCATCAAACACATCGATTTACACATGCACTTCATCAAAAAGCCCATTCATGATCAAGTTATTGAAGTGCTCTTTTGCCCTACAAAAGATCAAGTTGCAGACATTTTCACAAAGTCTCTTATAGAAGCGAAGTTTTTCAAACTTTGATCTATGTTAGGAGTTCATGAAGTTGTCATCAAGGGGGGATAGGATCCTTCAATCCTATCCCAAGTTGTTCTTAAGGGGGGATGTTAGGATATTTATACACTTAGGAGTTAGTTAAGATATACTTGATCTAATGTGTCATTAGGTAAAAGTGTGTTTCTTAGTGTGTTTCTTTAGTATGCATTAGTATGCATTTGTAGTTAGGAAATTCAACGATCATGATATGTTCCCGACATAGAGTGATCTGATGGTTCATATTCTCTTCGATCTTAATGGCCATTGATTTGTGGCTTAGCACCCGATTGGTCCATGATCTCTATTTAAAGAGCATGGAGGGTCATTTGTCGATGATCGACTATGAGAAACTCTCTTGTAAAATCTCTATTTAATCTTTTTCTTTTGCAGTAATAAACTACTCCAAGTGATCGCATTGGCTGGGGTCGTGGATGTTTCCCCGTAGGGGTTTTACCACATCAAAACATTGGTGTGTTGATCTTTGGTCTGGTTGTGTGAGTGGTTACTGAAGGTGTTCGTCCTCTGTTGGAATATCCGTGTTGTCGAACAAGTGTAGCCAACTACAATCCTTTATTTGATAAATGATCTACCAATTTCTTTTTCTTCCATGTACACAAGTTTAAAAGAATTGTTATTAAACAAAGATTTTGAATCTTGAATCTCCTCGAAGATGGGTCTCAGCATAAATTTCTATAGAGCATTTGTCCTCAACATCCAATTTATTGCAATTTGGATATTGAAACAATAAGAGTTAAGTTTAAAGTCACAAGAGATAAACATATGTTTTTTAACCTTTTACAAAATATATTTGTCAACGTTTTACAAAACCTACACTCCACATTATTGTAATGCATATGTCTTCCACAATATCATAACATATATTTGCAATCATTTACAATGGACTCTTCCACATTACCATGATGCATATACCTTCCTGTTTTTTCCAAGTTACACGCCCAAGGAAAACCCCCAAGTACTTCGCCTCATTTCAAGGATGGTACATAGGGTAAACCCTAGAATATTCAAGGCACAAGGTTGATTAACAACAAGGATTGAAGCCATTACAACAATATACTCTTTAAGACCTCAACATTTCACTTGTGAGAGTTGAAACTAGGTAGAGAGGATAACAATCATTCTTCTTGACCACCCAAGCTAAACCCAATTGACATGCATATATCTTGCTTACAATAATGTATCTTTACAATCATTCACAATACACTCTTCCACATTACCAATACAATATTCCATAATATTATAATATATATTTGTAATAATTTACTATACACACTTTCACATTACCATTACAATTTATAATATACCTTTGTAATCATTTACTATACACTCTTCCACATTTACCATCATAAATATGCCTTCACATTATTATAATGTATCTTCGTAATCATTTACAATATGCACTTCCACATTACTATTACAATATTCCACACTATTGTAATATATTTTTGCAATCATTTACTATACACTCTTCCACATTTGGATTGTAATCATTTACTATACACTCTTCCCCATTACCACTACGATATTCCACAATATTGTAATATATTTTTGCAATCATTTACTATACACTCTTCCACATTACCAGTGTAATCACTTACTATACACTCTTCCCCATTACCATTACAATATTTCACACTATTGTAATATATTTTGTAATAATTTACTATACATTGTGGATTAGTTAAAGTCACCGTAGAGGACAAGTTATATTTTTGGGAGTTTTGGTGAAGAGTCATCACAGTAGAAATTCTATAATTAATCCGTAGAAGATAGAAGTCAACTTGTTTTGGGAATGTACATATGAGAATATGTATCTTTGTATATCTCTTAATTAATTTTATAAATAAATAAATAAATAAAAATTTTAAATTATAATTTTTATACAAAACAAAACTATAGTCTTTGTATGTTTTTCGATATTACATATATCCATAAAAGGACTCTCATATTTCTAAGTAATGTCTCTTATCTAAGTTCCCCCAAGCCATGAAGTCATTACACATTTCATAGAACATAGAAAGAGCCAATGTTCTCTCAAGCATCATTTCAAATCCATAAAGGAAATTCAGGTTCTTGAGCCCTCACTGCACCATTATATTAGTGTCCTTATTCAAATTCCTCTAAACTTGAAAAACTTATGATGTTTGAAATGAATTTAGTATAAGAAGAGACCTTCGTTGAATGTTTCCTTGTTTAGGAGAGTTGGAAGATCATGCATAACTGAGTGTTGTAATGATTGAGTCTTCAATGATTATGATTTCCCTTCTACTTCGTTCTTTGAAGGAGTTGGAGTCATCAGAAAATTGCAAGGGATTCTACTTTTGTTATTTCTGAAACATTCAAGGACCCAAAGAAACTCAATCTTTTGATTTCTTTTATGGTCTAAAGTGATCCCCTCCACATTTGCCACCCATACATTAATGTTCGTAAGATCACACCCTTTCTTCTACATCTACCTTAACAATGTATTTGTTATTTTAACACGCATTTCTCTTTTTTATTTTCTTTATTTCTAACTTTAATTGGGCACTATAGAGGTCATTCAAAGAGATTCAACAATGACATCAGGGTGAAACAAGGTTGTCAATGCTACCTACTCACTATCCAATGTTTATATAATTAAGCTAGAGGAATGGTTAAACAACAAATGCAATGAGGGGGAACATAATGGGGATTTTCATAAAGATCTTGTTATATATAGACACTATGAGAGTACTAATTAGGATAGTAAGCAGTCTAATGGATTACCTTGAGGCCTTAAAGTCATTTGTGTGGATGGATGTCACCTTGAAGTCAATTTCAAACAAGTCATCTTCGAACATTCACTATAACTTATTTTCTGGGATGTTCAAGACCTTGAAATTTTGCAAAGTCGAAATAGAGATATCTATGTACATGTTGTCAAAAGTTCAAATGTTGGTTCGCTATACTTTCATAGATATACCATGTGGAAGTTAGGGTTCTTGAATGCTCCTGAAATCAATTTCAAACATATCAGTTTGACATTTTTCCTATAACTTCTTTTATGGGATTCTTCGGACTCTGAAATTTTTACAAAATAGAGGAGACATACAGAAGTACCTTAGGTAAAAATTTCAGATGTTAGTTCACTGCACTTTCTGAGATATGTTATGTGGAAGTTAGTGTTTTTGAATGGTCTTGAGATCAGTTTCAAACATGTCAGTTTGACATTTTCACTATACGTTATTTTCCGGGACTCTTCAAACTGTGAAATTTTTACAAAATAGAGGATACATAACAAAGTACCTCAAGTAAAAAATTTAGATCTTGGTTCATTTTACTTTATGAGATATGCTAGAGAAATAAATGGTTTTTGAATGGTCCTAAGATCCATTTCAAACAGGTCAGTTTGACATTTTCACAATAAATTATTTTCTTGGACTCTTCAGACTGTGAATGTTTTATAGAATAGAAGAGACATATAGAAAGTACCTTAGGTAAAAAAATTAAATGTTGGTTCACAGTACTTTATGAGATATTCTCTATGGAAGTTAGGGTTTTTAATGGTCTTGAGATCAATTTCAAATAGGTCAATTTAGAATTTTCACTATAACTTATTTTTTGGGACTCTTCGGACTCTAAAATTTTTGCAGAAGAGAGGAGACATACAAAAGTACCTCAGGTAAAAATTTCAGATGTTGGTTCGTTGTATTTCTGATATATTCTTTGTTGAAGTTAGGGTTTTTGAATGGTCCTGCGATCAATGTCAAACGAGTTATCTTGACATTTTCACTATAACTTCTTTTTTGGGATTCTTCAGACTGTGAAATTTTCAGAGAACATAGGAGACGCACAGAAGTACCTGATTTGCAAATTGGATACGTGACATGTTGTACAAGTTTGTTCTTGGGAAGAGGCCCAAAACAATAAGCTTTGGGAAAGTTACCATTTGGAAATTTAAATTTTGGTCAGACCTGGTAAAGGCAGAAGTAGTGAGCAGACCTGGTGAAGGCAGAAGCAACGAGTAGACCTAGTGAAAGAAAAAGCAAGGAACATACTTAGTGAAGGAAAAAGTAGAAAGCAGACTCGATGAAGGTTGGTGCAACTCACAAAGAGATTGGTGTCTCTTGTTACGTTGGTTCTTAGAAGTGGGGATTGGTGTCTCTAGTAGATTGGTGTCTACAAATATTTGTAAGAGTAGGTTGGTGTTGCTCAAACAAAGAGATTGGTGTCTCTTGCTAATTCGGTGCTTAGCCGTGAGGATTGGTGTCTAGAAAGATCTATAAGAGTAGGTTGGTGCCTAACAGGATTTGTACCAGTGAGGATTAGTGTCTCCAGTAGGTTGGTGCCTACAAATATTTGTAATAGTAAGTTGGTGCCTAGAAAAGAATTATAAAAAGAAGTTTTGTGGTTTTCTCTCGAAAGGGATTCGACATAAATCTTGTGTTCCATGTTCTGCAGTTAATATATCTCATATGTGAGTGTTTTCTTATGGTCGATGAATGTTTGAAAAAGTAAAAAAATGTCTTATACCAATTCACCCCCCCCCCACCTCTCAGTATAAGTGTGTGCTCAACACAAAAATGTGTCTCTTTCTAAGTAATATGTGAATCAGTTTCCAATGATGAACATGCAAGGAGAATAAAACAAAGCAACTTCGTTTACACCATCAAACCAAGCTACTTCATCCTCCCCTTTACTAGGGGATTTAAAATAATAATGACCATCTATGAAACTAAAGGAACATAACCCTGGTTAATTGCTTCTCACTAAACTTTAAATTCAMTTTACAATAAGGAAGACATCAACAACAACCTGTCAAAACTCCAATATCCTCAAAGTCATCATCATAAGCCAAAATATTTTGGTGCCACATTAAGAATTGTTCGTGACATCCCTCRAAGATAATCACATCTCCAACAAGASCAAAGAAAGTGGRTGTGATCTATCAAAAGCACAAGATAAAATCTRMATACATCTCAGCTCATTGAYCTTGAAATACCAAGTTCATGGTAAGASTAACAACAACMCATAAAAGGTCTTCATTAGATTGTGAACCTAATAATCACTCTTGTGCACCTCAAAACTTCTAACAATTGAAGCAACAAMCTTAACTAGGTCACTTCCCTTTTTCGAGAGAGTCTTGAAGTTAAAGCAACATCAAGGTCAACTCCCTCTTCTCGAGAGAATCCAACAACCCTATYACTRGTACTTATCACTACTCCCATCGTCTTCAAGCTTAGAATCAATCACCCACATTCCACCACTATAGATTTTCAACCTATCTCCAAGTTAGATATTATGTAACCAATAATACCCCCAAGGGATAACACTAGAAGCTCTCTCAATCTGTAACAATCACTAAAAACCAAGTAAAGTCGCCATTCTTGTAAATCCTTGAGTCACAACTCAACCAAAATAGATTAGACAATAATAATCAATCTATCACAAAATGAAACAATGCCTCTCGGTCTCCAAAAATCAGCTAGGCAATCAAATGAAGCAAGTATGAATCAAAGAAGGTGATAATCTACATGCATTGAGCCAAAGCATCATAGAAGTTCTCCCTTTTCTCGATTCTCTTAGTGCTCGTGGGTGTGAGAATTATAGCACATGGGACTCTTCTCATGTTATGGTGTTTGTTCTCACTTATATTATGCTTGCTAACCTCTTATATGAAACAAGAGGCTTCTTAGTGATTGGATACTTTTCTGGGTTGCTTAGAATCTTTGTTTTTGCATATGCTTTAGTTGGTGGACTATTCTCCATATCGCTATATGTTTAATCTTGTTTCATTTTAGTACTTTATTGGTTTGTGGTAAAGAGCTCCTTGACAAGTTGTGTACTATTCTCAATTGTTCAGGATCTTTGGTTTTTTGTAGGCAATGGTTGTGAGCTATCTTCATTATTGATATGCAACTAAATTTGCTTCATCTCAACTTGTTGGTCTTACAATAAGGAAATATTCTTATCAATCAAATTGTTTCACTCGAGGAAGGAGTTTGAGGTTCTCACGAGTTCATTTATAATAACAATGGTGGACTATTCACCTTGTTATTGGTTGTACTAATAGCTCTTGTTCTTTGCTCCATTAAATAGGATGTAGTTAGTTGTATTTCAGCGTTTTTACATTGTACAATAGTTGAATTTCATTAAAACTCATAGAAAGCCCAAATTATAGCACTCGGGCCATAACTAGAGAGTGAACCATTTATACTCCACTTAGGATAGACTGGCTTGAGTCGTCTCAAGGCTTCAATGGTGTATCTTGGCAACGAATGGGTTTGAATGGTTGGGCCTGTTCACATGCATGTCCAACACCACTAGCATGTGATGGGTTTTGAGGTGAAAAACCCTCTGGAATCTACTTTTCGATTTCAGAGTTTGCAGGAGCCGTAACTTGGACGTCTTCTCCCTACACCAGCGCACAAAGCTCTGCATCGGGGCTACGATCCACAGCAAAACTGTCATCCATTGCATCCACGATCATTGGTTGAGGCACAACATTGTCAGAGGTCGGCTCCTGTAGATGATCCGGGCAAGGTTCAATGGCACTGATTGGAAGAATATCTTCCGTTATGGGAAAAACCTAAATCCTGGGACGCACGGGTGCAGAGGCTCATTGTTGAAGGAGGGAGCTTGATCATCAACAGATGGGACTCCCTTATGGAAAGCATACCAACATGTATAGCTAATCACACATTTAAGGATCAAACCACATTTTTTTATTTTTCTTCTTCAGCGAATGGTATGAACTCTTGAATTGGGTTTCGATCTCTGGATTGAGTCTACCTACAGATTGTGCGCTTGAATAATGGATTAGAGGTGCTTTGTTCGTGATTAATTGAGATAATAAAAAGAAATTAATTTAAAGGAATTAGTAATTGGTTGGAATTACTTGGGAGAGGTCCACCTTTAAATCCTCTAAGTTAGTGTCAATAGTCAGAGTCAAACATGAAACTTATAACTTAGAAATGGCCGAAACATTTAGAGACACTCATGTAAGAGGGTTTCACTCAAGAGGGTACCTACCCTTCAATCTTATTATATTAGATCGTAGTCTCATCTAAGATTTGAACCTGAATAATAAGAGTGCAAGACCTACCTCCGAACCATCTTATCAAACCACCTCAACCCTAACTGAAAACAATATCACTAACTTCAAACAATAATTACATTAATTTGATCCTAACATTATTTATGCCTTAAGAATTATCTTCCACTCCACTAGAGACTAATTAAAAAGTGAGGAAATGTATGCTTTGAATAGCTTGATGTGGTGTTTTGAACTTTTAGTTGGAGTGTTGTCAATGTTAGAGAGATTTCCTCTAAACATATGATTTATTTAGTTGTGTTGGTTGTTTGCTTCATGCTTGGTGTGGTTGTTATTTAGCATTTGTCAAAGATGTGGGTTGTCAATAAAATTTTACTTTGAGTGCATTCATTAAGGAAGAGGGTGGAACCTATTCAATTAGAGTCATAGAATTCAAATCAAATGAAAGTTTAAGAGAGATTCCAAGCAATATCTCACATAGATCTTAGCCATATTTACAATTGTCGAATGAAGAATACAAATCCAACGATGAAGGAAAAAAAAAGAGGAAATATGTAAATATGCAATACATGTAATCAGTTACAGAATTTTGATAATGTTTCATTGGTTTGCACATTTACACGACCTCAAGATAAAATAGGTGATATGGGTTTTGTTTAGAAGAGCATCAAGATGGTTTATTTCCTATCAAATCGATCCCAACTTCATCACAGAAATCGTCACGTCCTTGTCAAAGCTACAGTGAATGCCATTTTCTTTATATACAAAGTAGAAATTGATTTGCTTATATCTTGCAAATTGTTAATTGGATTGCCATGAAATTTGGAGGAGAAATGCACCAAGGTAAATGAATAAACTCAAAAAAAATTAAGCAAATCCATTTCATACTTATTAAGAAATCAACCATTGTCACCTACAACCATTTTGTTTATTTTTCGAAATCCGACAATTGGGTTTTTCTCAAATTTTGTGTGATAAAGCATCATGATGAAGTTCACAAGCTCCCAAAAATAAGCCCTACCATGTTTGGCATTTGGGAGAAAATGGATGGACGAGTTTGCAAAATTCTAGTAACAACAACTGTGGTAACAATATTACAAGAATTTTTGTAACAAACAATTCAAGGATTTTTTTTTCATAGTGAATATGACACTCGGTCACAACTGGTAAGCAAAGGTTATTTGTGATGTTTGGATGCTAAGGCTTGTTCTAACAGAGGTCCATGATGCTTGAAGATGATTTATAAGACAAATTCCATTTTCTCATAGAATGCATGCACATGAGTTTATTGTTCGAGTTTATTAGATAAACATGAGATTCTTTGTTGCAGCAAGAAAGAAAACAAATCCAAGAGATAAGTGTTCCCACGCAAGAACCGACACTTACAAAAATTGTGGTTGTTACACAAGAACCAACCACAAGAAAGATCAACTGCAACTCAAAGCCTTTCTAACATGTTGTCCAATTTTTCAAAGGAAGAAGACCTAATCACATAGTTCAGAAGAATCAAATGCATGGTTGCATGAGGACATGCAACATCTTCAGTTGTGGGGGATGTTGAGTCGCAAAAATGATCATCTTTTCACATCCTTTTCCCTTGACTTTATCCTTTTTCACTTTCCCATAACCCAATTTTACTCCATTTTTATGCTTATATGTGGTATTAGGCTCAATATTTTCCAATGCATTTATTTTAGTATTTTAAGTGAATTTATGATTAAATATTCTCACTTATCCTTCAAAATTGTGTTAGTTCGTTGGTGATTATAGGAACATGAGAACAGATAGATTCTGATAATTACAAGAAATCTCAGTGATTACAGGAAATAGGAAGATTCTTGTAATAACACAGTTTCTACCACTTTCTCCAAATCTGTACATCCAAATTCGGATTTCCTCTTCAACCATGGAAGATTTAACATGGATTTGGCATCATCATTCAAATCTATTGGATATGGAAAGAATCTTGGAGGTTTTAATGAGATTGGTTGTGAAGATCATGGAGATATTACGAGTTAATTTCTAGTTGCTAATTTTTAGCAAATGGTGTAACCATATGAGAAACTAGTGGATCTAGGAGAAGTTAGTGGAAATGAATTTATTATTTGTTATTTCAGTTTCAAAGCAAGTTTATGTATAAAAAAGAGTGCCTTATTCATTCAAAGGGAAGACTATTAGAGTGACATCGAAATAATGATGGAATAAATTACGATTTCATAAAATCTTGTTTCGTTGTAGATTGTAGTTTTATAATTCATGTACATTCTAATTAGATTAATTTATTTATGTTGTAAACTAACCTTAGAACATGTTCTATGACAACAAGGGCCGACGACAAGAGAACATAGCACTGCTTAGTATAGATTGTTTTTTATTTCCATTTATTTAATTTTTGCAAATAATATTTAATTCAAATATTTCCAATTCCACAAGTGTGTTTCTTTTCCCGCAAGTGTGGAGTGTTTCTTTTGAGTTTCAGAATAAACTCTGAGCATGAAATCTAAGGAATTGAATCATGTTATTAGGGACGGAGTATATGTGCAGCAAGTAATCCTAGAATATAGAGTATTGTTGTCACTTGTGTTTCTGCAATTACTAATCATAGTGATTATCAATTCCACTGTACTCAAGTCTCGGGAGGTCTAATTCTATAATTTCTTTGAAGTTGTTAGTACTGGGGAGGGACTATTTTTGCACATATAATGATTACACTTCACAAGTTTATGTACTACGGATTGATAATAAAATCTAACAAGATTTAGAGATATAAATCGACTAAAAAACCTTTGAACTTGTAATTTCCAACTCAAAATATCATTTCTTTGTCTATATGTATAATGTGTGTGTGTGTGTGTGTGTGTGTGTATTACACACACAGATATGTATGAATGAATGAATGTATGAATATTCATACATACATAAATAGACAAATACATATACACATATTCTAAGGAAAACACTTCGTGAAAGTATCATGTTAAAACATCGAGAAAACAATTAATGTCCTTGTAAAGGACAATTTCTATTTTTGGCGGTTTTGATCAAGAGTCATTGCCNAAATCCGACAATTGGGTTTTTCTCAAATTTTGTGTGATAAAGCATCATGATGAAGTTCACAAGCTCCCAAAAATAAGCCCTACCATGTTTGGCATTTGGGAGAAAATGGATGGACAAGTTTGCAAAATTCTAGTAACAACAACTGTGGTAACAATATTACAGGAATTTTTGTAACAAACAATTCAAGGATTTTTTTTTCATAGTGAATATGACACTCGGTCACAACTGGTAAGCAAAGGTTATTTGTGATGTTTGGATGCTAAGGCTTGTTCTAACATAGGTCCATGATGCTTGAAGATGATTTATAAGACAAATTCCATTTTCTCATAGAATGCATGCACATGAGTTTATTGTTCGAGTTTATTGGATAAACATGAGATTCTTTGTTGCAGCAGGAAAGAAAACAAATCCAAGAGATAAGTGTTCCCACACAAGAACCGACACTTACAAAAATTGTGGTTGTTACACAAGAACCAACCACAAGAAAGATCAACTGCAAGTCAAAGCCTTTCTAACATGTTGTCCAATTTTTCAAAGGAAGAAGACCTAATCACATAGTTCAGAAGAATCAAATGCAGGGTTGCATGAGGACATGCAACATCTTCAGTTGGAGGGGATGTTGAGTCGCAAAAATGATTATCTTTTCACATCCTTTTCCCTTGATTTTATCCTTTTTCTCTTTCCCATAACCCAATTTTACTCCATTTTTATGCTTATATGTGGTATTAGGCTCAATATTTTCCAATGCATTTATTTTAGTATTTTAAGTGAATTTATGATTAAATATTCTCACTTATCCTTCAAAATTGTGTTAGTTCGTTGGTGATTATAGGAACATGAGAACAGATAGATTCTGATAATTACAAGAAATCTCAGTGATTACAGGAAATAGGAAGATTCTTGTAATAACACAGTTTCTACCACTTTCTCCAAATCTGTACATCCAAATTCGGATTTCCTCTTCAACCATGGAAGATTTAACATGGATTTGGCATCATCATTCAAATCTATTGGATATGGAAAGAATCTTGGAGGTTTTAATGAGATTGGTTGTGAAGATCATGGAGATATTACGAGTTAATTTCTAGTTGCTAATTTTTAGCAAATGGTGTAACCATATGAGAAACTAGTGGATCTAGGAGAAGTTAGTGGAAATGAATTTATTATTTGTTATTTCAGTTTCAAAGCAAGTTTATGTATAAAAAAGAGTGCCTTATTCATTCAAAGGGAAGACTATTAGAGTGACATCGAAATAATGATGGAATAAATTACGATTTCATAAAATCTTGTTTCGTTGTAGATTGTAGTTTTATAATTCATGTACATTCTAATTAGATTAATTTATTTATGTTGTAAACTAACCTTAGAACATGTTCTATGACAACAAGGGCCGACGACAAGAGAACATAGCACTGCTTAGTATAGATTGTTTTTTATTTCCATTTATTTAATTTTTGCAAATAATATTTAATTCAAATATTTCCAATTCCACAAGTGTGTTTCTTTTCCCGCAAGTGTGGAGTGTTTCTTTTGAGTTTCAGAATAAACTCTGAGCATGAAATCTAAGGAATTGAATCATGTTATTAGGGACGGAGTATATGTGCAGCAAGTAATCCTAGAATATAGAGTATTGTTGTCACTTGTGTTTCTGCAATTACTAATCATAGTGATTATCAATTCCACTGTACTCAAGTCTCGGGAGGTCTAATTCTATAATTTCTTTGAAGTTGTTAGTACTGGGGAGGGACTATTTTTGCACATATAATGATTACACTTCACAAGTTTATGTACTACGGATTGATAATAAAATCTAACAAGATTTAGAGATATAAATCGACTAAAAAACCTTTGAACTTGTAATTTCCAACTCAAAATATCATTTCTTTGTCTATATGTATAATGTGTGTGTGTGTGTGTGTGTGTGTGTATTACACACACAGATATGTATGAATGAATGAATGTATGAATATTCATACATACATAAATAGACAAATACATATACACATATTCTAAGGAAAACACTTCGTGAAAGTATCATGTTAAAACATCGAGAAAACAATTAATGTCCTTGTAAAGGACAATTTCTATTTTTGGCGGTTTTGATCAAGAGTCATTGCCCACTCAAAATATCATTTCATTGTGTGTGTGTACACACACATGTATTTATGAATGAATGAATGTGTGAACGTACATACATACATACATATACATATACATATACATATAAGGAAAACCTCTTCATGAAAGTATCATGTTAAAAAGGGGAGAAAACAATTAATGTCCTTGTAAAGGAAAATTTCTATTTTTGGCAGTTTTTATCAAGAGTCATCATGCTAGAAACACTATAGTTTGTAGAATATAGAATTCAACATGTTTTTGAAATATTTCTATGAAAATATGACAATAGGTACATTTGTATCTCTCCCTTTATTTTTTATTATTTTATTTTTTCTATAGAAATAAATAAAATTGTAACTTTTTATATAAAACAAAACAACATTCTTTTTATGCTTTTTGGCATTGCATATATCCATAAAAGGACCCCCATACAAAGTATAAAACCTGACAGATACAGTCTCTCAAACACCCCTCTTTGGACCCCCCTAATCCTCATAAACCAGGTATAATTTACAATCATACATCCTTGGGATAAACTATAAACAAGGGTTCTCCCATCCCACAATTGATATCTTAAAAATAGACTTTCGAAAAAGAGACCATCGCTTTGGATGGATGCTTCGTAACAAAAAAATAAATCTCTAGTTCACATGAGAGTATCTATCCCATATATCCAGAAAAACAAAAAAAAAACTAGCAAGTTCTCATGGCTAATAAAAGGAAGGATGTTCATATTTAGAAGAGATTCCCTCCTCTTCACAAATTTTCCATGAACATGTAGCCAACTACAATCCTTCCTTTGATAAATGATCTGCTAATTTTTTTCCATGTACACAAGTTTAAAAGAATTGTTATTAAACAAAGATTTTGAATTTTGAATCTCCTCGAAGATGGGTCTTAGAATAAAGTTCTCTAAAGCATTTATCCTCAACATCCAATTTATTACAACTTGTTAATCATATTTTTTTTTAATATTGAAAGCACCTTTTTAGCTACTTTAGTGAGAGTTAAATTTAAAGTCACAAGAGATAAATATATGTTTTTTAACCTTTTACAAAATATATTTGTCAATGTTTTACAAAACCTACACTTCCACATTACTGTAATGCATATGTCTTCCACATTATCATAATGTATATTTGCAATCATTTACAATGCACTCTTCCACATTACCATGATGCATATATCTTCATTTTTTTTCAGGTTACACGTCTAGGGAAAACCCCCAAGTACTTCGCCTCATTTCAAGAATGGTACCCAGGGTAAACCCTAGAATCTTCAAGGCACAAGGTTGATCAACAACAAGACTCAAAACCATTACAACAATATACTCTTTAAGACCTCAACTTTCCAGTTGTGAGAGTTGAAACTGAATGTTAAGTACCTGAATAGATCTACAAATATAATCACCACAAATACTGAATACACAATAGATCCATAAAGCAATATAGAAGAAACCACACAATATTATTACCAAACCCTTGAGGT
>JZKD02S0155676.1:346022-359148 GCA_000966675.3 Picea glauca | reverse complement strand
AGACATTCACCTTTTAAACAAATAACATTGTAATATCCACCCATTCGATCCTCTTATAATGTATTAAAAACAAAATCTTCTTTCATAAGTTTGTATACCTTGGCCTCCATGCATAGAAAAGTCCACTTTCATACCTTGTTTCATGTGCATACCCTTCCACAATTTTCAACGCATGGGTTTCACTTACTATTTTACTATTGGCACCCTTCACAAGAGTTTGCAGGGAAATCTCTTATACTCTTTACCAAAAACAACGCCTATCTTCTCAGTTCAGCGGCTACCTCCAACATGATCATGAGATCCCGCGGAACCTCACGACCTACTTGGGTTCGAATCGACACAGAAAACCCTCCTCTGTAGTCAGTCGACCCTTCACAAACCTTTGTTGTCCTTCACACTTCACACTTTGCTCTGCAAACAGTGGGATTGGATCTTTCTTTGTGTAGGGAGGAACAGACAGATGATGGCAACACCTCTATGCGCTTTTCTCTACCTCTTCCTAACTCACAACATATTTCTCTCTCATGAGTGGGGAGAACACACAGTTCTACGTGCAACCAAAGAAACCCACATGTAACACCCCAGGTTTCGAACCCCCATTTTAAATAATGTATTGTTACAATGCTGAGAGGCCTGAGTGCCCAAACAGTTATTAAAGGGCCAATATGCCCAAGAAATGTAATGTTTTGATCATCATTAATAATAAACACATCGCTGACTACTAGATGGACAAGGACTAGAGCTATAGGGGGCTATGCTTCCACAAGAGAGGGGGCTTGAGGGGCTAAATATTTATTTCCTATTTTAATTACCCTTTTTGTTTAAGGAAGGGGATCGGTTACGTGAGCTTCTTGGGGAAGGCCAGGAGGTTCTTGATTCCCCATGAGAGATACTTAAACCCATCCCTAGTCTGATTGTGGGGTTGGTTGTGGGTCGTTCGTCATTGACTCATCCTCTCTTTCCCTTCTGCATTTCGTACCATTATTTCCCTCACACCCTTCCATGTACTCACTTACCCATCCATTGATCCATCCTCGCCTGCGTCTTGGCTTGGTAAAGGGAAAAGAACTGATGAGAATTAGCCATGGTATAGTTAGTTGTAATGGTAGCTGGTGCAATCCAGCCATGACTTGGGGCCTGCATGTTTGAGATGCATTGGCATGTGCCTTCTTTTTATCACAACTGCGAGTCCTGAGAGTTCCAACATAGAGATTCTGGACCAACTGTGCTGGAGGCCCTAGAAAAAGGAGAAGGTATGTCTGAGGGACTGCATGGCAGAGAAGGGTGGAAGTCCATTCTCTTGGGCAGTATAGGTTGGGTAGAAGAAAGCTGGGTACTTGGATTATTGTGGGTGTTGGGAAACCTGTGAGAGCTTGAGAGCTGACTGGTTTGGAAACCCAAGTACACTCTGAAACTGTCCTTATGGATTCATAGCCCTGGCTCGGGGGTGACATTGTTGTTGAGATTTGGAGCAGTGGTGTCTATGGTTGGGTGGAACATCTTTGGTTTGCAGCCAGTTGGTGTCACATTTTTATAAAGATAAGTGCTCTCTATTGTGATATTATTATCTATGTATGAATGTATTCCACTGTGTATTTTAATTATCGTTTAACTAAATCTTAGATTATGCATGCTTGTTGGATATTGTTGCGTTCTTATTAATTAAAGAAGGTATCGGTGAGAGTACGAAGTCCAAGGGTGGGATTAAAGGTAGCATGCCCCAGCCTGTGGCTGGCTGGGGATGTTACATATTGGTATCAAAGCTTTTGGTTGAAACACCGGGCAGGTATGGGCTGGGTTTGTTGGTTAGAGTCCCGGGGTTGAGATCGAACTCTGACCGTGAAGTTGAAAATCTCAGGAGGAATGACGTTACAGAATCTATGCAGGAGATAGTACATTAGAGATCCATTGTAAGGGGTTCGAAGGATTGTGACCGTCCCCCTTCAAATTCAGGAGCGATCGCCACTGTAGGATCAGGAGAGATCCACGATCATTGCATCGAAGGATAGGTGAAAAAGGTTCATTTGATGAAAAGGAAGCAAGGGATAAGGTCACAACCATGAGATCCCATTGGAGAGTGAGATCAATGGATAGGAGGCATTGTGGGTAACCAAGTTGCATGGGAGATAATTTCCCAAGGCGGTCCCCCAATCCAAACCACGGTTTCACCAAGGGGTTACATGTCATCATCGGGAGAATTGCGAGGCGAAAAGCAGGTTACTACAAACTATCGATGCGTGGCCCCTCAAATTGAAAGGTATGCAGTGATGTGACTTGCTAGTGCTCGATCATCGAAACTCCAAATAGGCGAAGTAGTTGGGGACCGTCGATCCATAGGAGGACACGCATCAACCGATCGTGTGCTCTGAGTGAAAGCACTCTGAAGAAGAGAGAGCGAGGAGAAGTTGAAATTTTTGATTTACGGACCCAGGAGAGTCAAAGTGAATCTCAGTTGTCCGATCCAAGAGGACACGCGGAAAAAATCCGTGTACTTAGGGGGAAAGAGAAGGTTGAAAGTTGAGTTTTCCAAAATCCGAAGACTTGAAGAGATCGTAGTTGTCGATCCATGGGAGACATGCATCAATAGATCACAAGCTTCAAATCAAAACATTTCAGAAAAAGTTGAGGTTTGAGTTTTTCAAAGTCCGAAGGCCCAAAGGAATGCCAATCGTTGATCCTTGCAGTGGTAACTTCCGAAGTCTCGAATTTCGAGGTTAATATAGGTTGTCTGATAAGGGAGACACATGGTGGTAGTTTGTTCGGTTCGGGAAATCGGAGTTCGGGAGAATTGGAAATGTGCTAGTGTGGAAACTCTCGAAGTCCTGAAGCCCAAAGAGCTGAAGTGGTGGGGCACGATGACGTCACCAGGAGGTGATGTGGACCCCAAAATTTCTGAAGTGACATGGCTTGCGGACGTCATCGAGGATGAAAGGACACATGGGATGTGTGCCACATGTCAGTAAGTTTTGAGCATGCAAATGATTGAAATGTCAGATAGGATGTGACATGTGTCCGCTTACAGTATTTCTCTACGTGGAAATGGATCGTGGACTCCGGAGAAATACTCCGAGAGTTTTTAGTTGAGAGTTGAAACTCCCGAAGCCTGGAGAGCTAGAGACCTGAAGTAAATGTTGATCGTTGGATCGTCCGAAATAGACCTGAACTGTCAGATCAGGAGAATAGATGGTGTGAATCCATGGATTCCGGGTAAGGACCCGAAGTAAATGGTGATCATCGGATTGTCCGAAGTAATTCCCCACCGTTTGATTCAAAAGGACGCGTGGCAAAATCTCGTTTATTTTGAGGGAAGTAAAGTTTGAGACTTGAGAATTCTGAAGTTTAGAATTCCGAAACGATCACAATCGTCGATCTGGGAGAGGTAAACCGGAACTGTTGGATCCCAAGAGGTAGATCTCGGTCGTCCGTTTAGAGGCACCGTCAAGATCGTGAGAACAACAGTCACCTCGCATTGCGGGGAAAGGAGGTTCTCGGGCTTTATGAAGTCGAGGGCGGGCTGCAATTGAGACCACGGTTTTGGAAAAAGGACATGTGGTGGCTCGAGGTGAATTGCGGGGAAAAAATTAGTTTGGTTCCAAACCACCTTTGAGCGTGGTCGCAATCGCGCGTCTGCCTGAGGTCACCGCCTAAGGTCACATCTAAGGAGGGGCCAAGAGAAAAGGAGCTAGCATCAACTCTGATATTTTCGCAAAGGCGAAGGAGAAGGTCGCGGGGGAGCCTTCAGACCTGCGCCTGAAAATCCAGAACGACCTATGTTTAGGTATAGAGAAAAACCATCAAGGTTTCAGAGACCCAATTCGGATTAGGATTGAAGACCCTTGACCGGGAAGGCGGGAAACCTTAGGAGAGAAGAGGGTTTGCATCAAGAAGCAAAAGGAGTTGTATCATTGTTGACAATTTTATTCATCATATGTGTAATTCTAACAAAATGGTCACTTGCACATTTTGCAGAATTAAGGGGCTTAAGCACATCAACTTAGGATGTGTATTGAGGAAATGGAAGAAGGCAAGGGAGCGTCCAGTCATGATAAGAAGGCCGAAGGCTAGAATACTAGATTTGGTAATGCAGAGACAAATTTCAATGGACGCAAGGGAAAAGGAGAGAGGGAAACATTAATAGAAATGGTAAGAAGCCTGAAGATGGAAGTGCGGAGTTACAAAGAAGACAACGAGAGACTGATGAGAGAGAAAAGTCAGATAAATGCTCAAGTTTTGTAGAGCTTAAATTAGTTACAGAGAAAAACGAAGAAGGGATCAAACTCAAGACAAGAGGAAGAAGGCAGGTGCCATGAAAGAAGGGATGGTCATGGAAGAGATAGTTATTCTAGAAGTGCTAGCAGAGCTCATGGACACCACTCACCTCCTTACTCAGAAATAAAATTTTATGCATCGAAAGATCCCGTAAGCATTCCAGAGGTGTCTCTTGTCAGACACCAAAGAAGGAAACAAGAGGTAGATAGTTTTCAAGGAGAGATGAGGAAGCTCAAGCCACCTTCCTTTGAGGGTGAAAGAGAAAGGGAAGATGATGTCGAAGAATGGTTTCTTGGGCTCAGGAGATATTTTTAGTTGCATAACTATTCATCCAACTTGGAAGCTAGGATTGCCACCTACCATTTACACGGGAAAGATACAATGTGGTGGGACCAACTGAAGCAAGTGGAACATGTTAATGAAAGTAGGATCACTTGGAAGTAGTTCAAGAAGTACTCCCAGAAGGAGTACCTCTCAAAGAATTTCTATGAAAATAAAATGCAGGAGTTCTTTGAACTCCGATTGGGAAGCATGACTATGGCAGAATACGAGAAGAAGTTCTTGGGATTGTTAAAGTATGTCAGGTTTATTGGTGATGAGAAAGTGAAAATACAGATATTTCTAAGTGGAGTGACAACCTTTTATAAGGAAAAGATCAAGTATGATGAACCCAAGAAGGCTAAATACCTGTATGAGAAAGGCCAGGGAAGAGAATCCCTACAGAAATCTTGGAAGGACAAGAAAAATGCAAAGTCTGATCAGAGGAGGAGAGGATGCAAACCTCCCTTCAATAGGAATGAGCCTAATAGAAATCATCAAGATGAATATGCTAAGGGGGATTCCAAGAAGGAAGATTCCTTGAGAAAAAGGGGAAGACCACCAATCCAATTCCAGGGATGCAAGGAAGATCACATGTACAAGGATTGCCCACACAGAAAAGACAAAGTGAAGACTGTGCACAACATCCAAGAGGCTACAAAAATCAAAGATGTGGGAAGAATCTATGCATCTTTAAATGATCGAAAAGCAGAGTACCAGTCCAATATGATCGAAGTGGAAGGTAAGATCATAAATCAACCTATTGCTATTTTGATTGATTCAGAAGAAAGTCATTGCTACATTGATTCTAAGATAGTGGATAGATTACATTTGGAGAAAAGTAAACTTGGAAAATCAAGTTTGGTTCAGTTAGCCATTGGAACCAAAAGAAGAATCCATGATATGGTTAGAAGTTGTTCCATAAGTCTTAATGGTGTGAATACTAGTATTGATCTAAATATCATACCATTGGGTTCTTATGATATTCTGATTGGAATGGATTGGTTGGACAAGCATAATGATGTCCTAGATTGTCATAACAAGACATTTACATGTCTTGATGGAAATGGAAAATAGAGCACTGTGAAAGGAGTTCCAAGACCTATCTCTATAAGGGAGATTTCAGCCTTACAACTAAAAATATGTTTTAGGAAAGGATGTCAATTGTATTCATCTCATGTGGAAGAGCTAGATAATACCAAGGGGCCAAGCCTCAGATTTCTCGGTACTACAGGAAGTTGAAGATGTATTCCAAGAAATACCCGTATTTCCACCAAGAAAGGAGATAGATTTCTCAATTGATTTAGTGCCAGGAGTTTCCCTGGTGTCAAAAAAACCTTACATAATGAGCACACCAGAGTTAAAAGAATTACAAATGCAGTTGGAGAAATTGTTGAAGAAAGGGTACATACGTCCAAGTGTTTCACCTTGGGGATCACCAGTAATTTTTGTCAAAAATAAGGATGGAACCTTGAGGCTCTGTATTGACTTCCGACAGCTGAACAAGTACATTATAAAGAACTAGTATCCTCTACCCCGAATTGATGACCTCTTTGATCAGCTAAGAGGAGCAAAGATATTTTCAAAAATTGACCTGAGGGAAGGATACCATCAGGTAAGAATCAAGGAAGAAGACATGCATAAGACAACCTTTAGGACCAAGTATGGGCATTATGAATTTGTAGGGGTGTCATTTGGACTGACCAATGCACCAGTTGTATTCATGTGCTTAATGAATGGCATATTTAGAAATTATTTGGATAAGTTTGTCATAGTATTCCTGGATGACATACTTATCTATTCTAAGTCTGAAGAGGAGCATGAAAATCACTTAAGAATGGTATTGCAAGTACTAAGAGAACACCAGTTGCATGCCAAGTTGAGTAAGTGTTCTTTCTATCAAAAGCAGATCCATTACTTGGGACACATTATTTCAGAACAGGGCATAGCAGTAGATCTAGAGAAGATCAAAGCCATTAGAGGATGGACAACACACAGAAATGTGTCAAACGTCAGATCTTTTATGAGATTAGTTGGATACTACAAAAGGTTCATAGTAGGGTTCTCTAAGATTTCTCATCCCATCACTTCTTTGCAAAAGAAGGTAACTAAATTTGAATGGACACTCAAGTGTGAAAATAATTTTAATCTGTTGAAGGAATTACTTACTAGTGCACTTGTGCTAAAGATTGCTAACCCAAATGAAAGTTTTGTGGTATGTACAGACGGATGTAAGGAAGGACTTGGGGGAGTCCTCACACAAAATGGACATGTCATTGGATATGAGTCCATAAATCTTAAGGAAAATGAGATGAACTATTCCACCCACAACTTGGAACTTGCTTCCATTGTTCACGCCTTGAGGATGTGGAGGCATTATCTCATGGGGAAGAAATTTGAATTAAGGACAAGCCACATTGGCCTGAAGTATCTTTTTGAACAACTGACCTTGAATGCCAGGCAAACAAGATGGCTGGAATTTCTAAGTGAATATGACTTCAATATCAATCATATCAAGGGAAAGGAGAATATTGTTGCCAATGCACTTAGTAGAAGAGTGCATCTCATGCATGCTCCTGCTGTCAGAATGCATCAATCAGACTTGAAGAGAAGAATTTTAGATGATCTTGTTACAGATCAGCATTACCTATAGGTAAAGGAAAACTTACAACAGGGATATGTACAACAAAAAATAAAGGAGTATGAGATAAAGGAAGACGGATTACTCGTGCATAAAAATAGAATCTATGTTCCTAGTTCTGGAGTATTGAGGAATTTGGTATTGAAGGAAATGCATGATGTTCCTTATGCTGGACATCCCAGTTACCAAAAAACAATTACAACAGTAAGAAGCCAGTTATTATGGTCGGGAATGAAGAAGGATGTTGCTAATTACATCGCTCTATGTATGGAATGTAAGAAGGTGAGGGCTGAGCATAGGCACCCAGCGGGTTTGCTGTAGACAGTGCCAATTCCAGAGAAGAAATGGGAAGTGATCACCATGGATTTCATCACAGGATTACCCATAATGAATAAGAAACATGATTCAATCATGGTGGTGGTTGACAAATTAACAAAGGGTGCTCATTTTGTGCCCATGAAGACAACACATACAACAGCTAATATTGCAGAAATTTTCATGAAGGAAATTGCTTGGTTGCATGGGACAGCTAGGACAATTGTCTTGGACAGAGATACAAAGTTTACCTCCAATTTCTGGAGGGGATTGTTTAAAGGATTTGGCACAAATCTAAACTTTAGCACAACATATTGTCCCCAGACAGATGGGAAAACAGAGAGGGTCAATCGAATAATTGAAGACATACTGAGAATGTATGTGATGGATAAGCCATATGATTGGGAAGATTACTTACACATGGTTGAGTTTTCATATAATAATGGGTATCAATCTTCATTGAGAATGAGCCCATTTGAATCCTTGTACGGTAGGAAATGAGATACTCTAGTAAGATGGGACAACCTAGCAGATAGAGTGGTACTTCGGCCGGAGTTACTCAAGTACATGGAAGACCAGGTGGTTAATATCAAGCAGAATTTAAAAGTAGCTCAGGATAGACATAAAGTTTATGCAGACAAGAACATGACAACTAGACAATTTAAAGTAGGGGAGCATGTACTTTTGAAAGTGAAGCCCAAGAAAATTTCATTGAAATTGGGTAGTTGTACAAAGCTGCCAGCCAGATTCTCTGGTCCATTTGAAATATCGGACAGAATAGGGCCAGCTGCATACATGATTGCATTACCTACTTCCATGAATGTGCATAATGTATTTCATGTATCTTTACTAAATAAATCTGTACATGATCCTAACCATGTTATTAATTGACATCTGATTTAGGTAGATACAGAGGGAGACTTTTAGGTTTAGCCAGTATGGGTATTGGATAGAAAGGTAAAAATGCTCCGAAATCGAGTTATAGAGCTGGTAAAAGTTTAGTGGACCTGATACGGTCCTAAAGATGCTACCTGGGAGCATGAAGATTCCATGCGGGCAGAGTACCCACAATTTTTTGAATAAATTTGAGATTTTGATCTCTATTTTGTATATGCACTAAGGACAATGTGAAGATAAGGGGGAGGGAGTGTAACACCCCGGGTTTCGAACTCCCATTTTAAATAATGTATTGTTATAATGTTGAGAGGCCTGAGTGCCCAAACAATTATTAAAGGGCCAATATGCCCAAGAAATGTAATGTTTTGATCATCATTAATATTAAACATATCGTTGGTTGCTAGACGGACAAGGAATAAACTTATAGGGGGCTATGATTCCACAAGAGAGGGGGCTTGAGGGGATAAATATTTATTTCCTATTTTAATTACCCTTTTTTTCTAAGGAAGGGGATCGGTTATGTGAGCTTCTTGGGGAAGGCCAGGAGGTTCTTGATTCCAAAAGAGAGATACTTAAACCCATCCCTGGGGTTGGTCATTGGTCATTGGATCATCTGCTCCTTCCCTTCTGCATTTCATATCGTTCTTTCCCTCACGCCCTTCCATGCACTCACTTACCCATCCATTGATCCATCCTCACATGTGTCTTGGCTTGGTAAAGGGAAATGAACTACTGAGAATTAGCCACGATATAGTTGGTTGTAATGTTCACTGGTGTAATCTAGCCATGACTTGGGGCTTGCATATTTGAAATGCATTGGTCTATTCATGTATTTCTCACAACTGAGAGTCCTGAGAGTTCCAACATTGAGATTCTGGACCAGCTATTCTAGAGGCCCTAGAAAAAGGAGGACTTCCTGAGGGACTACGTGGCAGAGAAGGGTGGAGGTCCATTCTCTTGGGCGGTATAGGTTGGGTAGAAGAGAGTTGGGTACTTGGATTGTTGTGGGTGCTGGGAAACCTATGAGAGATTGAGAGATGACTGGTTTGGGAACCCAAGTACACTCTGGAACCGTCCTTGTGGATTCATAACCCTGGCTCAAGGGTGGCACTGCTGTTGAGATTTGGGGTAGTGGTGTCTACGGTTGGGTGGAATGTCCTTGGTATGCAGCTAGTTGGTGTCACCTTTTTATAAAGATAAGTACTCTCTATTGTGATATTATTATCTGTGTATGAATGTATTTTGTTGTGTATTTTAATTATCGTTTAACTAAATCTTAGATTATGCATGCTGGTTGGATATTGTTGTGCATGTCGATTAAATATTGTATCTTATGTGTTCTTATTAATTAAAGAAGGTATCAATAAGAGTACAAAGTCCAAGGGTGGGATTGAAGGTAGCATGCCCCAACTTGTGGGTGGCTGGGGATGTTACACCACAACTCTTGGCTTTTTATTCTTTGCGATCTGATTCCCAACGATCATAATTCTCTTCTCTGCAAGCTTTAATACCACTTGTTAGGCAATGGAAGAAAAAACAAAGCATACAATTGTGAACAACAAACCAAATAAAACACAACAACAATCACACAATTGACACCATGATTTACGTGTAAACCCAATATGGGAAAACCACGGGGCAATTATAATTCATATTTTTATTATTCAAGGGAGAATTACAATAGCCAATCATTGGCATACAACCATCCTCTCCTCTCTTCCCATACATTGTGCTACACTACATTTCTCATTGCTCACACACCACACTATCACCTCTATGGGTATGCTCGTATATATAATATCTCTCAAACAATTAGACTAACTGATTATAATTAGATCCACTAGTTACACACTATGTTCACAAAAGAGTGCATGCATTCACATTCCTAATACAGTTGCATGCATGTGCATGTGACCGCATGGGAAATTTGTTGGCATGTTTCCAACAAGTGGGGATTTTTATTTTACATCAAGATGGGGGAAAACAAGCTCAAACAATGGATTCAGAATGTTTGGAAGTCAAAGGTTGGTTATTTCCCTCGGTACAGTCTTCTTTCCAATCACTATATTATCTTCCATTTCTTGTCTGAATAAGACCTAATAAAAATCCTAGAGATTTCGTGGATTATTTATAGAAGAATTTTAATGTTAAAGGGGAACCAAGGTTTAATCCCTATTTGGAAATTTTCAAGAAGAGATGTTTATGGATGTTGATGCCTGATCTTCCAATAGAGATGTGGGTTTTAAATATTTTTAACGATATAGGAGACTTTGTGGATCGATTTGTTTATTTTGATGAAAATTCTCTTAGATGGAACAACAAAAGGTTGGCTTGGATTCTTGTGGAAATGGATTTGGACTTGGGGTTACCAGAAGATATATAAATCATTACAGAGCATAGAGCCTATATACAACACTTGGATTATTGGAAAGAACCTTTTCATTGTCATTTATGCAAACAAACATGACATATTAAAGCTAAATGTCCAAGATTGATCAAGGAGAAGATCTCAACTGATTCAGAAGAATCCATATCATAGAAATCCTTGAACCATCCTCATCTGGAGTTGGATTCAACATGCTCCATAGAAAAAAACTCTTTCATTGGTAAGATGCAGACATTTTCCCCCTCCTTTTTAAGTTCTCTTTCAAAAGATGATATAAAGGCTCTTACCCATAATGAGGATTGGATAGTAGAATTATTTGGAGGTTTTTGGGAATTGGTAATGAATAAATTTGATAACTTTCCTTCAGATCAGTCCTTAGTAGAAAAAGAGTTAGCAATATCACATCAGTGCCCAACTCCTAATAAGGTTTCCACAAAAGAGGACTCCCTGGTTGGAGCCAAACATAGGGTTTTGAATAATGATATTTCTTCTCCAGAAATTCCTATTATTCCAAGACTCATTTGTCAACAAGAGGTCTTAGGGGGCTTAGTTGGTGTTCTTGATCTCGGTGGTACTAGTGCTGGTGTTGGGTATAGTATTGGATTCTCTTATTCGCCATGTTATTGACAATAATTGTGATATAGGACCTTTAGATTTTCAAGCTAGAATTACAAGCCATGTGTTATATAAAGATGCTCTTACAAAAACCCATCTTCAAGTTTAAAACAATATAGAGGGTTCAAAAGAAATGGGTGATAGATCCAATGTCACTGTTGTATCCTTTTCATCATGTGAATGAGAAAAAGAAGGACACTTGCAAGTTCAATTGGGTCAGCTGAACAGGACAAAAGTTAGTGAAAGAGTTAGACACATCAAGCATAAGAAGTAAACAAACAACTAAGGTAATAACAACTAAAGAAACAAAACTAAAGTGTATAAAGAAATTAGAACCAAAATGAACCAAACAATTGATCAATATTCATGCCACCAATGGATAGATTGTATTAGTGGGCAAACACCAAAGAGAAAGGGAGGCTTATGGGTCCCCTCTTCCTCCAAGGAAGGGCTCTTGAATCCCCTATGAGAGAGCTATTCTTACAAATAGCAAACTAGAAAGGAAATGGTGAAGAAATCCAAAGCTCATTCCCCCAAGAGGTGAGGTGAATAGCTCAATGAAATGATGCTAGTATGCTCCAAGAAGGAAAGAGGTTCCTTGTAGGAGAATAAAAGCAACATAACAATACAAATAGATTATTGAAAATATAGTGCACCCATGGCCTCTTTTTATAGAAAAGATTTGAGGCATTATCCAACTGGTATTTAGTGTGAACAAGGGGCCCTTTAGGTCTTTGACCAGCCCCCCACTCGGATTCAGCTCAGATTTGGGGCAAAAATAGACTTGGGAGCTAAACCAAAGTGGGTGGGAGGCCGACCGGAATCATAAATTAACCGTTCTGAGGTGTGCACAACTTTTTGCGTACACAGTCGCGCATCGGGCGCATGTGCACTTTCCTTGCGTTTTCTACTGGCACACATGCACGTGCTTCCTTTATATTCTGAGTGCATGCTAATTTTATAACCAGTTGTATAGTTTGTGCCCTTTGAAAATGCATTTTTGGGCAATGAATGAACTAATAGGTGTTTGGAGATGATGGATTCCTATAACCATTTGCAGACCAAATTTCAGTGATAACAAATGCCCCCTGATGTGTGAGGTTAGGAGCACACGTATAGCCGAAATACATCAATGTTTCTTCTACTGAGAGTACCATTGTAAGAGAGAGTGTTTGAGTGGAATTGTAAGAGCGACCCATTGGAGGGAGAGGGGAACCTGTGGGACCCAAACCTTTCGCTAGGGGTGGAAAAATAAAACTGTGTACAAATGAGGCATGCATGCCCCATGCTCATGTCATGTAACTCAAAATGTGTAAGATAGTAACTGAAGTTTTATATTGACGTAGATAACTGCAGCACCCTCCAAGGCGGTTTGATAATGGCAGAGGAAAATTCTGATGGTGAACATACTCTGAAAAGAGGCAATGACACCTGTAAGAAGTGTCGATGATTCGCAGGCATTGATAGCCCAACAAATTTCATAGGTCTTCGACGAATAAAAATAACTGCAATAGTCATAAAGTAACACCCATCGTAACATGAGATAGTGTTGAATTCGAATGTTATGGGGCTCAAAGATAGCAGAGAGAAATGATGGCTCTCCCTGTGTCGTCCACAAGGATGATTTTAGGGGCTAAATTTCGCTCATGGGCTAATTTTCCATGGTTTTTCCAAAAAAGAGATTC
>JZKD02S0155676.1:275887-342564 GCA_000966675.3 Picea glauca | reverse complement strand
CACATGTGATGATGTTTTGTGGTGCTTTCTATGATGTCTAATCTATATGTTGTGACAGACTTTGATAATTTATGTATGTGTAATGAGGTCTTGATGTGATAAATGCCAATCTAACACTAGGTTAGCCATATTAGCTGCTATTTGATTGAATTGTCATGGAATATGTGTAAATGTGATTGAATAAAAATGTCGAGATAAAATTCTAACTTGTAGGTATTTGCGGAAGAGGCAGGGATCACATACATAGTACACATTGTTGATCTAAAGGACGACGATCTAGGAATCTAGTAGGATGATAAGGTGACGAATATCATAGTGACTGGACTCGGCAAGGAGGCCAATGACAACTATGTATTATGCTTGGTTGTTGGTCGTTGAGCCCAAACATATGCCGCTGGAGTGGAGCAGTTCATGTGAGGGGGTATAGAGGGCCCAAGCAGCCAAATTGAGATTCTATGTCCATTGGCTAGCTCTGTTAGCATAACAAATGTGTTAGGTCGATGGAGGAGGCATCTATCAATAACACAAACGGTAGATCAAACATAAGGCGTGGTGGAAAAAGAAGACTAAACATTCTACAAAACGTGTACAGAAAGAAAAAGCTTAGTGTAGAATGACTACTCTTAGGCATAAAATTTCTTTAAGTACAACCCGTTGATGGGTTCTTTGAGGGGGTAGCCTTTGGGAGAGGACAGGATGTATGTGCCTTTAGTGAGGCAGTGTTGGATGATATAAGGTCCATTCCATAAGGACTGGAATTTTTCGTGGTGGAGGGTATCGTGAGCGATGTCGTAGGCAAGGAGGAGGTCTCCTTCGTTAAATGAGTGAAGGTTGACATGGCGATCAAAGGTGGCCTTTGACCATTTTTTAGTTGCCTCATTGTTCCGTAATGAGGACCGACGGTCTTCATCCAGTGACTCTAAGTTCAGCAAGCACTGCTCCATTGGAGCAGTGTTAGGTAAATGCTCGATGGCGGTGCGTAAAGTGGGAATTTCGCACTCAATGGGGAGAGTAGCTTCGACCCCATGGACGAGATGGAATGGTTTAAAACCAGTGGCAGTTTTAATTGTCGCGCGATAATCCCATAGCACTAAAAACAACATATGATGCCTGTTGGTCTTATGTTTGTTGACAGTACGCTGCAACATGGTTTTAAGGACCTTGTTGACTGCCTCTACCTGTCCATTGGATTGAGGGTAGTAAGGGGAGGAAAACTTGTGAGAGAAGCCTAAATTTGAGGAAAGTTTGACGAAGATATCGTTCTCAAATTGTTTTCCATGATCGGAGGCCAATTGTAATGGTACTCCGAAGCGAGAAATAACGTGATTAAAGAAAAACCACACTGCGGTGTCAGCGGTGTTCTTGAAGGTGGGCATGGCTTTGACCCACTTGGTGAAGTAATTGATGACCACGATAATGTACTTGTTTCCATTGTTGGATGGAGGGTTTCAAGTCATGAAGTCAATTCCCCACTTGCAAAAGGGGCCAACAATGATGACTGGGTGTAGAAGGGTGGGCGATTCTCATGCTTTGTGAGTATAAAGCTGGAATTTGTCACAACGTTTCACATTATGGATACAATCGTGAAACAATGCAGGCTAGAAGTAACATGCTCGAATTATTTTATGGGTAGTGGACATCCTTGAGAGGTGGCAATCATTCAAAACTCGGTCAGCTTTGTCGATGGTCAAACATCGATGGAGTACGGTGTTGACCCCTCATCGATATAAGATTTCAATGATAAGGAGATATCAAGGGCCCTGATGGGGATTACGTCGACGATTGTCCCAGGAGAGGTGGGGTCCAAATTTCTATGTGCAAAGGTAGACAAGGAGATCGTTGTACTAGGGATCATCAGAGGGGATGTAGAAGAGGTGTTCATCGGGGAAGTCTGTATTGACGGGTGAACTGGTAGTATCTGAGGGAAATGTCATAATGAGTTCGGCGAGGATAAGGGATTTCTTTCTCTTGGGTGTTGAAAACTTGAGGTCGTAATCCTGAAGGATGACGATCCATCGGGCAAATTTACCATTAATTTGTCGGCGACTGACCAAGTATTGCATGGGGTTGGAATCTGCCACGACATTAGTAGTGCGGAGCAGGATATAATGGCGTTGTTTTTGGACTGCGAGGACAACTAGAAGGGCGAGTTTCTCTTCATGATTGTACTTCAAGGGTAGCCCTAAAAGGTTTTTACTAATATAGTAAATTACATGCTCGTGACCATCATCTCCTAGCTAGATGAGAACTCCTGCTACTGAGACGGCTGAGGCCGATAAGTAGAGGATGTAGTCACGATCATAGTCAGGTGGACTAATCAAAGGGGTGTTAGAGAGCGTTTCTTTTAAATCATCAAAATTAGTTTGGGCATGTTCATCCCATCGAAATGGGATATCATGATGAAAAAAGCGAAGGAAACCGTGTGCGCGAGTGGCATAATTAGGGACAAAGTGATGTAAAAAGTTAGCTTTGCCTTGTAAGCTCTACAGCTGGCAAAAATTCCTAGCGGGGGGGATTTTTGTGATGGCTTGGACCTTGAGGGATTCTACGGTGATGCCACGTTGGGAGACTATGAACCCAAGGAGGCGTCTAGCGGTGAAACACAATACAGACTTGAGGGGGTTCAAGTAGATATTGTACTGTCGACACCGTTGGAAGATGAACCATAAGTCATCTAGATGTTGAGTGTGTTTCTTAGATCGAGCGGTGAGGTCATCTAAGTAGGTGAGGATGATGCAAGCGACATCATGAAAAATGTAGGTCATGGCCCGTTGGAAATTCGCACCAACGTTCTTGAGGCCAAAAGGCATGAAACGATATGAAAAATTACCCCATGGGGTAGTGAATGCGGTTTTATACTGATCGTTTGGGTGAATTTGAATTTTATTGTAGCCAGAGAACCCATCCATGAAGGACAAAGCCTCGTGGTCGGCACAATCATTGATAATTTGGTCAATAAAAGGCGTTGGGAAATTGTCTTTGGGATAGGCGTGATTGAGATCGTGAAAGTTAGTACAGAAACGAATAGTGCCCTCTTTTTTGTTGACATGGATGGGGTTGGATACCCATGACGTATATGAAATGGGTTATATGAACTAGACAACGCATAGTTTGTCAATTTCGGCTTTGATGGTCGCTGTGTTGGATGGGTGCAGTGGGCGTTTCTTTTGTCGCACAGATGTGATATCAGGGCATGTGTCTATACGATGTTTGAAAATAGAAAGATCAAGGCCGGGCATCTCGGTGTATGACTAGGAAAAAATGTCCTGGTATTCCTAGAAGAGATATTTGTAAGCTATAAGTTGTTCAGGAGAGCATGCGGCGCCAATGGTGATTTCTTCTATGATTCCAGGTGTTGTTCTCTAAAGATGTCTAAAAACAACCTTAGTTTAACATTAATTTATCAACCCAAGGATTCATATTTTATCTCAAGAATATCAACAAAGTCTATGTAGATAGTTCGTAGAGGCTAAAATTGCGTAGTTAAAGAAAACCTGAGTTTATCCACAATCAAGTTCCTTAAATGTTCATTAAAGATTCTGAGACTAAGATCTTACTTAAGGGAATTGAAATCTGATTACTAACATGTTGTGAATGAAAAGGAACTGACTAATCTGTTGAATTCATTTGACTAAAAAGCAGTAATTGAATCTAAGTAAAGACTTGCAGAATTAACTATCAACTATGAATCAAATTGCTGGAAAGGAAATAGTGAATTACTCTATCTGTGGAAAGAAACAACAATTTTAAACTAATCGAAAGGGACAACAAATATAACTTAACTGAAAGGAACAACAATTGTAACTTAATTCAAAGGAACAACAAATGCGAATCTAAGTAAAAGGAACAACGCGTATGAAAATATGAGGAACTGTCAAGCAACAAACTACAGTAATGGAAGTTGGAACAACAGTCATTAACATTCAAACCAAAACATCTATCTCTTATAAGTAATCAACAATAAAGCATTAACACACTTGTGCATCTATATTTAACTATTGTAAAGGAGATTTAAATCATAAAATAGAAATCAAAACTGATACGATTACAAACTGAGACAGTAACTCCTTCAGACTAGTCCCTTGGTCCTCAGAAGCACTACTACTAGAAAATCAGTATGTAGAAATGATGAAAATGTTCAAATCTTTTATTGATTCCATAGCTAGTACAACATTTACAAAAACTGTTTGCGCAGAGCAATTCTAAGTTCTGAATACTTGGATGTAATTCTTCTATATCCCCCTTTCAGGATCTATTACCCTTTATATATTACATTAATATGGGTAAATTAAGCCATCCTGAGGATCGAGAGATCCTTAGGATTTCTTTACTATTATAAAGTTACAATATAGAAAATCAATCATCTTCAAAACTGCTTTGCGCCAAAAGTTCTCAACCTCCAATAGCTTACGCATCTTCAAGATCTCCTTTGCTATCTCGGGTTTGACAATATTTATCCAATCTTGTAACAAAATTAAACAATTCCAATCATATTTTAGGATCTTATTTAATATAACTTAAATAATAATGCTAGAAGACATATTAATCATTTTATATCCTATTTATCCCTAATTAACCAAAAAGTCAATCAAGATTATATCATGAATTGTGGGAATAAGGAAGATATTTGTACCTTTTTCATAACCCAACACTGGGTTTGATGGAAATATCGATTTTGATAGTGGGGGAAATGTTGGCCATGTTGCCTTCTTCAAAAGTGCCAGGGGCAGGGATAGGGTTGTTGAACCAGTCTATATTCCCTAATGGGATAAAATATTTGGTTTTGATTGCATATATGGAGTTTTGGCTAGGGGGCGCAAAGGCCTCCTTCGATAGAAAGAGCACTCTATGATGGAGCGCATTCCATGGGAAATCGAGAGTAGTTAATTCCTCGAGGATGTCTTCGTCGTAGTGGAACTGGCGAGAATATAGGGGATCGAGGGGAGTAACATTGGTAACTGTCACCATGTGGTTAGATTCTGGTGGTGAAGATGTAGAGGGGGTGGTGCAAGGAGGTTTCGATGGTTCACTCAACATAAACCAGATATAGAGATACTGTGGGTTAAAAATTGTACTCGGGCGTAAGATTTCCGTGGGGAAATGGATCAGAGAATTGGGGGGATTTGGGGGCAAATATTCATATAGGTTATCCATGAACCATGGAGGAGTGGGAAGTGCCTCAGGCTCAGGAGAGATAATATGAATGACATCAGGGGATGGAGTAGGGGTAATCACTGGTACCTCTGGCAGTGGGGGAGGTGTAGGATTTTGAATAAGGGCCACTTGGTGAAGCCTGTATTCAATGATCATACAACATTAGTATGTGAAATGATTAAGTGATTCGAAAAGAGAGAAAGGACATCTCATTCATTCGTTGACTGTGGTCATGACATAATGGATGTCAGTGACATGGGTTCTTGATGACGCAGATGGAGGGGGTGCTTGTTGAAAGCTCTGGCGTACTGTCATTAGCGTTTGTCGAAACTAAGGTAGTGTAGGGAAATGGTGGGTGTAATGGCCATATTCTAAATAGATGGCACATGCAAATTTGGTTCACAACCCTTTTCTACCTGTAGTAGGGGACATGGTGGTAGTACTAGGTGTGTTGGATAAAGCTACGAGCGGTGGGGTTGCTCGAGGGAGTTGAATTAAATTGCATAGCTCAAGGAGAGAAGGACATCTATTGG
Organism: Picea glauca; assembly: GCA_000966675.3. NCBI lineage: Eukaryota > Viridiplantae > Streptophyta > Pinopsida > Pinales > Pinaceae > Picea > Picea glauca. The sequence continues at coordinate 336,877 of JZKD02S0155676.1, read as the reverse complement.
TGGGGTGTCCTTCTTTCTCACATAGTGCACAAGGAGGTTGAAATTGAGGGGGAAGTGGAGTGGTGGGCTCTTTCTTCTTCCGTCTGCCCCCAAATGTAGCAGTGGTGCTAGCAAGTGGGGGTGAGGGTAGTGCGGGTGGAGTAATTACTGGAATCTGCATCTAGATTCCTTTTGTTTGGGGAGGGAGGGATGGTTGAGGGACCATTGCGGGTGAATGTAGATACCATACTAGAATGGCCAACACCATGTTAGGAAGGGTAAGCGTTGCAGCTACCTGGAAAGCTTGTACGCCCAGTGGGGGGTAGAAGAAGGGGATTTACGTAATGGCTTGGGGGGCTGTCTCCTAAACAAGGATTTGACCCTGGGGGAGAGTGAAATCGAGAACAGGTGGTGTTGAAGAGTTATCAAGGGATTCCTGAGGTAGGAGTTTTGGGACTAGTGGGACGTCAAGTAGTGAATAAGCCTCAGTGGGAGGTATGGTGTCTCCAATTTCAGTTCCATTGGAGGTACGGATTGTGGTGTGTCGTGGTACCACTCAATCCATACATTGAGTGAGACATCCTAGGTTTTTCCTGGCTGAATGGGACGTGTCTCGAGGCATCAGGTAGTACTATATATAAGTATCCTGACTGTGCATAAATGAGGTCATACTATTGAGCCTTGCTGATGGCTTCTTCTTCAGATTGGGGGAAGGTGGAGGCCATGTCTTTGGCAAGGAGGGAGATGAGTGACCTGAGGAACCATTCAAGGCATTGTTTCTTGGTGGTTTCTGCTTTGCATAAACTACATCGTCAACGTCATTCGTGAATGTGGTCGACGATATGAGTGGTTGAGGATTTTTTAAACTTCGAGAGTATTTCGAGACCATTGTCATGGCGGATTGGTATTTGAAAGAAGGTAAAAAATGTTTTGGCCAATGATTCAAAAGTCACATGGGACCCTGACTTTTCGTCTACATACCACTTGGTTGATGGGCCAGTGGGTGTGTGTTGAAATAACCTTAATCGGGCGAATTCATCCATGATGTTATTTGAAGAGCACCATAAGTGGAAGGTCATGACATGGTTGGTTGGGGCGTCTCCTTCTTTTCCTTCAAACTTGGGAATGTCTGAAGGGATTTTGGTAGGCATTGTAGGCCATGTGGGGTCATGCAATAAAGGATCATTCTTGAGATTGCTCAAATCTGGTATGTTGAGGGAAGCCAAGTATGACATCTGGAGTGGCGGTGGAGGGTTAGTTCCAGCCATGGTGTGAGTGGTTTGTGTACTTGACCCGTGAGGGGGGTGAGGTGGGGTTGTACTTCCCCCTTGGGAAGAGGTTTTCCCCCCGCTTCCTTGTAAATGAGAGCTAGTGGATGGTTGGACTTGGGAAGTGTACCCAAGAAAAGTTGATCCCAAGATAGTAGCACTCACAGGGGTGTGAGAGGGTTGAGACAATGAGTTGGTAAGACTAGGAACTCCCCCTAGAATAAGATGGAGATTTAACAAGTGTTTGGAACGACGGGGATTCTGTGGGTCCCCTATGATGTCTGACTAGCAAAGTGGATGTGTGAAAATGGTGATTAGAGCAATAAATGAACAAGAGACTTTGTATAATTTGGACCTTCACAATATATCTCATAATCACATGTAATCACAAGAGCATCATACATAAATCAAAGAAGCATACATGTGGGTAGGTGGATTTTTTCCGCATGGGAGAACAAAGAAAACAAATGCTCGTGTCCTAAAAGACATAATTTCCTTCCTCTCAAATAGCACTGGACCTTCCAATAGCACTCAATAGTGGGGTCTGAAGCCACCAGAAGAGGAACTAGTGAAGGATGAAATAATCAGTTATAATGAGGGGTAGAGGGTGCATATCCCGAAAGAGCTGGCAATATTTCCTAATAGTCACACAAAATCCGATCGAGGTGTAATTGCAGACCATAATTGCCACCTGGGTAGATGTCCTAAAATTTGGTCACAAGTTACCTCGGTCAAAGTGCGGCATTAAGATTTTAGGTCTCAGAAATGAGTCACAGGCTACATCTCGTCCAAGAGGTGGGTGCCTCAAGGGGGGATGCACAGAACAACCGGACATCGGCCTTCGACCCTTCACAGGTATCTCCCTGCCTTATGGTGTTAGGAACACTTGACTTGGAGGATTTTAAAGTTCCCTATTTGACAACTTCTAATGTTTGAAGATGTGAGAACCGGATAATGGGGAGTTATTTGGATGCCTATCCCTGATATCCTACCTAGACTAAAAAATTTCTTTTGGCACCTCCTGTGGAGGAAAACTTCAAGATTTTTTACACAAATTTTAGATGTGGTTGTTTGTGAGATTGGGGGTGTGAACCAATCTTGTTCAAATTAAGTGGGAGTGGATAGTTCCTTCAAGAAAAGAGGGGAATTTCAAAATCCCTTTAGGGGAAACTTACTTCAACCTCCACAATTTGAGATTAAACTATGTGAGTGAGTAGTGACTTTGTGTGTGAGTAAGTGATAAAATGTGCCAAATTTTTAATAAGTTAGGTGTCACCTTGCAGCATGTGGACTTCGTGTGGTCCTTACAAGTCTTGATTACCTATCTTACTAGATGCCATTGGTACAACCTTGCGGAATTTAAAAATTCTCTAAAGAACTAACATATGGACATGTGGGTCCTTACCAATCCTTTAACTCCCTAATGTGATTTAATTTAAGAAAGCTTCAAAATACTATCCTAGATTGTGGACATGTCGGCATGTATGGGCCCATTAAAATAATCTTTAAACTCCCATAGTGATGTAAACTAAGAAATTAGCTTCAAAACTATCCTATCTTTGTAGCATGTGGGCATGTATGGGCCCTTACAAATTTAACATGTTTGAAAAATAAACTAAGAGGAGCCCTAGGGGGGCTATTGTCCTCTCCTAAAGATTTTGTCTTTAAGGGAGATGAAATCTTCCCTCAATCATTTTTCTGATTCTCAAGATCGCTCTATGGTGCGAAAGAAGAGCATACTTCATGATTGAAGTTTAATTTCTGGTCCCAATGCAAGTGTTTATATACGTGATATAGAATGATTCCAACTTAACTTTTACAATCAAAGCAAGCCATCCATGTGGAAAAATGAAAGCAAAAAGAGGAGAAATATGGATTTTAACCCCCTAAGTGCCTATGTTTTGACTAACTCTTCATGTGGAGAGGGAATCTAAGTGTGGTGCATATTACAAATTGCATAGAATTAATATTTAGAAGGCTAGGGGCTTTCAAAATATCACAACAAATCCTTACAATGTTGAATTTCTGGACAGATGCACGGGTCGCAGAGTAGACATAGGCGCATGTGTTGCCAATGCACAAATAAACAATGACATGTTGGAGTAGGTGCACATAATGCACTAATAAACACAGTGTTGTTGGCGCATGTGCTCAGAAGACGTGCCTGCAAGATGAAAAACCCACACACGTTCTGATACGCGGCTGGGAATTTTTTTTTGAATGGAATTCTCTTATCTCAGCTCCAAATTTAGCTTTTTGCAGGTAGGTTTGGGCCGGTTATGATCCCTACAAGTCAAATAAATAAAAAAGAAGTGCTCAAACAACCCAAATGGGGAGGAAATTGATACCTATCCCCAGTGGAGTCGCCAATCTGTTGTATCCTTTTTGTCACCTGAATGAGAAAAAGAGGGGCACTTGCAATTTCAGTTGGGTCAGCTGAACATGACAGAAGTTAGTGCAAGAGTTAGACACATCAAGCACAAGAAGTAAACAAACAACTAAGCTAATAACAACTAAAGAAATAAAACTAAAGTGCATAAAAAAATTAGAACCAAAATGAACCAAACGATTGACCATTATTCATGCCACCAATAGATAGATTGTATTAGTGGGCAAACACCAAAGATAAAGGGAGGCTTATGGGTCCCCTCTTCCTCCAAGGGAGGGCTCTTGAATCCCCTATGAGAGAGCTCTTCTTACAAATAGAAAACTAGAAAGGAAATGGTGAAGAAATCCAAAGATCATTCCCCCAAGAGGTGAGGTGAATAGCTCAGTGAAATGATGCTACTATGCTCCAAGAAGGAAAGAGGTTCCTTGTAGGAGAATAGAGGAAGAATAAAAATACAAATAGATTCTTGAAAATATAGTGCACCCATGTCCTCATTTTATAGCAAATCTTTGGCGCATTATCCAACTGATATTTAGTGTGAACAAGGGGCCCTTTAGGTATTTGAACAACCCCCCACTCGGATTCAACTCTTATTTGAGGGCCAAATAAACTTGGGAGTTGAACCATAAGTGGGTGGGAGGCCGACCAGAATCATAAATGCATCATTCTGAGTTGTGCATGGATTTTTCGTACACAGTTGTGCATCAAGAACATGTGCACTTTCCCTGCATTTTTTATTGGTGCACATGCACGTGCTTCCTTTATATTCTGAGTGCATGCTGATTTTATAGCTAGTTGTATATTTTGTGCCCTTTGGAAATGGAGTTTTGGGCCATGAATGAAATAATAGGTGTTTGGAGATGCTGGATTCTTGTAACCATTTGCGGACGCAATTTCAGTGATAACAATCAAAATAAGGAAAAAACCTTCAAAGAAAAATACTAAAAGAAAGGGTTTTGGTGTTGTTGAGGGAGGTTTAGAGCCATTCAATCCATTACCTGTTTCTCTAAACCTGGAACCTCATTTTTCCCCAAGGGATCTTAGAGCACAAAGGCCAAATTTATGGGTTCCTCCATGATTTTCCTTTCATTTAACTTGAAGGGGATTGGGAGTGCCCCAAAAATTTTAACCATAAAGAGGTTAATACAGTGTGTGAACCCCGATATCATATTATTCCAGGAAACAATGGTTGATAGTGAGAAGGCCAAAGATTTCTTCTTAAAATGTTGTCCATCTTGGAATTGTGTGGCGACAGATTCTTCTGGAATCTCATGGGGTTTGATTTCTAGTTGGAACCCTTCGAAAGAAAATTTTCAAGCCTTCCATATCTCTTCTTGTATAATTTTGGAACTTTGGATAAAAGACTTTTCTTACCCTCTAAAACTATTGAACTGTTATGGGCCATACAAAGACAGATATCCCTTTTGGCAGCTTTTGGAGAACAATTGTTTCTTAAAGGAGGATAATCTAATAATTGGAGGGGACCTTAACTTAACTCTCTCTTCTAGGGAAATTTGGGGGGACAGAGCAAGATTAGATCCCCTCTCTGACTTTTTTTCCTCTTTGTTTACTTCAACAGGTTTAGTTGATATTTGTCCAAGTCAGATCTGTCCAACATGGAGGAATGGACGCAATGGATTAGAAGGAATTTCAAAAAGACTCAATCGTTTTCTTATGAATGAAGATATTTTGGGGAGCCTGATCAAATGCAGATCTTGGGTCATAAACTCCTTTCTATCGGATCATAACCATGTTTGTCTACAGTTTGAATAACAAAAGGATAAATTTCATTTCTCTTTCAAATTGAATCATGCCTCGTTGATGGAGCATGATTTTAATTTGCTAGTAAGATCAACTTGGTTGTCAATGTCTTCTTGGGAAAATTATTTAGCTATGAATCTGATAGTGTCCAAGATAAAAAATTTAAAATAAGTTGTGGTTTTTTGGCAGAAAGAGAAAAGAAAAATGATTCAGGATGAATATAGTGATTTGGAGCAGAAATTAACATAATTTGTGCAAAGATTCCCCTCAAATATTTCCTTCTGATGTAAAAAAGGAGATCATGTCACTTGAAAAAAGAAAAGTCGAGATTCTAAAAGTAGAGGAAGAATCGTGGCGACTCAAGAGCAGGGTCGTTTGGTTGAAAAGTGGGGATAGGAATATAAAACATTTTCACAAATTTGTAGAGAATAGAAAGAATTATAATACTATATGAGATGTCTTGGATTCAGAAGTAAATATTCAACATACACAAAATGGGGTTAAAGAAGCTGCTCTCAACTTCTACAGTTCTCATTATAAATAAAAGTTCAATGAAGATACTTTAACCCAACTTAATGTGTTAAAAGAAGTCCCAATATTCTTCAAAGATGAAGAAAGAAATGAGGTTGGTAAGCAAGTCACTCTTCAGGATGTTAAGGAAATTGTAGAGTTGATGTTGAACGACAGAATCCCAGGCCCAAATGGATGGACCCGTGAGCTTTTCCACCACGTTTTTGATATTATGGGTAAATATTTGTTAAATGCATTGGAAGAGACAAGGACTTATGGTAAGGTAAGTGGTTCACTAAATTATACAATTCTGACTCTCATTCTGAAGGATTCAAAACTGTCTTCTTTTCATGAATATATACCAATAGCTCTATGTAACTTTTTCTACAAAGTTATTACTAAGCTTATAGCCTCCAGGATCAAAGACAAATTGGCTTTGTGTATTTCAAATGAACAATTTGGTTTTCTAAAGGACATGCTTAACTCTGATGCTATTGGACTTGCTCAAGAGTGTATGCATTCTTCAAAATCCAAGAAGATAGCCTCCATAATTCTGAAACTAGAAATAAAGAAAGCCTATGATAAAGTCAGTTGGAGTTTTTTAATAATGTTTTTGATCCAGATAGGCCTTAAATGGGAGGTGGTTCAATGGATAATGTGGTGTGTATAAAGTTCAAATTTTGTAGTTATGGTCAATGGTTCACCAACAAAATTCTTCAAAGGCTTCAGGGGCTTAAGGAGATCCAGATAGGCCTTAAATGGGAGGTAGTTCAATGGATAATGGGGTGTGTATCAAGTTCAAATTTTGTAGTTATGGTCAATGGTTCACCAAAACAATTCTTCAAAGGCTTCAGGGGCTTAAGGAAAGGTTTCCCTCTTTCACCTTTTCTATTTATTTTGGTGGTGGAAAGTCTCAGTAGATTGATGAAGAAGGCCAATTTGGAAGGCTTTTTCTCAGGTTTAAAAGTAGAAAATGGGATAGCCATCACTCACTTACTTTCCATTGATGATGTATCGATTATTTTCATTGGATCAATTGAAGAATGGACATATTTAAAGAAGATTATTTCTTATTTCTGTCAAGCCACTGGAATGGAAGTTAATTTTCATAAATTATGCTTTCTCTATAATAATTTGGAGCCTGAAAAGGTTGAAAGGATTGACAATATTTTTTGAATTCCCATAGCCCATCTAGAATGTGATTTGAAGTATTTAGGCTTCTTCCTTAAGCCTAATTACTATAAAGTATCTGATTGGATCTAGTTTCTCCAGATAATAGAAAAGAGAGTTGGCCACTATTCTTTTAGGTGGCTCTCACTAGGAGGCAGATTAGTTCTCATCAAATCTATCCCTCAAAATATCCCAGTTTACTGGCGCACCTTAGAAAAGGTTCCATCTATGATTAAGACAAAAATTAGATAGGTCTTTTCAAATTTTTTATGAAGAGGAGCAAGGAAACCCTCAAGTTTTCATATTTCTAATTGGGATCTAATAGCAAAACATAAATCTCTTGGAGGCGGGGGTAGAAGGAACTTAGATTGGTTTGCACAAGCCTTAGCATCCAAGTCTTTATGGAGATAATTGTTCGGGACATGTTTGTGGAGTTTAGCAATGCACAAAAAATACCTCAAAGGAGAAGATGTCATCTTTTGGTTGAGAAATCAAAATTACAGGTATTTGATAGCCTCACTTTTCTAGAGGAATATTCTACATTATGTACCTTTGTTAAAGAAGTGGTTAGCTTGGTCTGTTGGCATTGGTACCAAATTTTTGGTAGGCTTAGACCTTTTTCTTGGAAGTGGCCCTTCTTTCAGACTCTCTACAGGTCTCATTTGTCATCTGCATACACTTAATATTTTTTCTCTTGATGATATCATTCACACCTCTCCATACAATGTTTCATATTCACATGACTCATTAAACCCCATTGATTTGGGTTCGGAAGGAGACTCGTCTTTAGAATGGGACTCATATACTTTAATGTTAAGATGTAGTGGTGTTTCACTCAAGCGTGTGGACATGGAACAAGTATTTGGGAGATGTCACAGTTAAATATTCTTATGATGCATTATTTGTACAAAATGTGAAAGAGGTTCCAGATTGGTGGTGCCAAGCTATTTGGAAAATACATATTCCAGTAAAACTCATTCTCTTTGTTTATCTTTGTCTACAAAACTGCATTCTCATTGGGGAGAACTACATAAAACAAGGAGGAATAGGACCTACTGTGTGCTCATTGTGCTTGAGAAGTGATGAAACCCCTCAACACCTAATATTTGAGTGTGAAGTCTCTCATTTCATATGGACGGAAGTTTGTACACAATTTAAAATCCATGATTTTTGGATTTCTCAGCCCTTGACAGAGAATTTGAAATCTTGGTTTGTTGTTTCTCCTTGACACATGAAGGTCCCATTTTATGTTCTTTTGGTAATTTGTAAATATAGGAACAATATCCTCTTTGAAAACGTTGTCGGGAATGATGATGGATTCTGTTTGAGGATCGTCATGGCTATCAAAGAGTTGCCAAATATAGTTGAAGGTGAAAATTTTGATTTCATTTTGAACCAAGTTTACTTTGGAAACAATACTCTAGGCTTCTTTGATGGAGTTGCAATGAGTGTTCTTGTGGTGTTGGTATAGTATTAAAATGGAGCAGTGACCACTTTTATAATATCCATTTTGCTATTGGACCTGGTACTAACATAACAGAAAAATTGCTTGGCTTATGGGGTCTTCTCCGCTTCTCTTTTAGATTACAGATTCATGAATTAATGGTGGTTGGTGATTCAAAGATCATCCTAGACTAGTTTGATGAAAATTCCAGCTTGAATGTTTTAACATTACAGGTTTGGAAGAGAAATATTTTGGAGCTCAAACCTTTTTCAGTTGGTTACATTGCTTCCATTTTCACAGGATTTTCAACTCTCAAGCGAACTCCCTTTCAAAGTTTGCACTGGATAAACTGATAGGTTGGATGTACTTCGAGGAAATCCTTGAAGATTCAGTCATAAATTCTGGATCTTTCTACTTTTTCTTATTTTCTAGAGTTTCTCTTTTCTCTGGTTGGAAGCTTCTGTTGATAAATCTTTATGTTCCATTATGTTTCAGACACTGTAGTTTTATGTGATTAGATCATGATAGTTGAGGAAAATAATTTTTTATTTAAATCCTTTGGAGGGGATGTTTTTAGACAGGAAGTTGATATTGTGACAACAACAATCATGGCTCATGATGCTTTATGTCTCATTTTGTACTAGAAAAATTCTTTTGATTCTAATGAATGGCATTGAAATTGCTTTTTCTGCTGGAAAAAAGAGTGTCTTTTCCCATATTTTTGGGGTATTTATATAGATAAAATTAAGTAATATTCAACTTTGTATTAAGATAGTATAATAATTGATTTCCTTGATGATATTGCTTTATTTTAAAATATTTTTAAAGATTTTCACAAACAACATAAATTGTCATGTAATTTAAAAAAATGTAACTGTATTGATAATGGTGATAAATTTAGGATTATTATAATTAAATTTAATGAAATAAATATGTTGTAATCTTGAAAAACACGTAAATTTATGGATACTAGTGATAAAACCACTATTATGATAATTAAATATAAGAAAATAACTTCTCCAATTTTGTATGGTGATAATACCATTAAAGAGGTACAATCTTACAAGTACTTAGGTATTGATTTTATTGATCATTTGAATTAGAAATAAAATGTTGATAAAATAATCATTGGTGGTTGGAAAACTTACTATGGTGTTGAACATAAATGTAGAAATGTTGAGATATAGGGATGGGATAAGAAAAAATTCATTTTCAAGAATTCAATTATCTTGATCATTAACTACTAGTGTGAATTTTGGGCTTGCAATATCTCTAATAAAACTTGGACATCCCTCATGAGACTTTAAGATTGTGCAAATCCAAAAATGTTGTATAACTTATATTTTTAAATATAAACACAATGCTCCTTACTTTATTATCTTGATTTAAGTTGGATGTATTAGCATGAAGTCTAAGACCATGATTTAATATTTGGATTACAGGCACAAATTTCTCAGGTTAAGAAAACACATTTGACTTGTTAATGCTTATAATATGAGAAATAGCCACCAGAGGCAGGTGCGAAGGGGGGGGTGCTCTTTGACCCCGGTGGAAATTGAGAACTGTATTTTTATTAGAACATAGGTATTGCCACTAATAATAAGGCCGAAGACTATGCTTTTTTTCAGGGGATTCAATTGAAAAATCAATGCCAAATTTTCAATTTGAATGTAGTCGGGGACTCCAAAAATACTATAAGATATCTTGCTTATGCTTCCTCTCCAAAGGATTTCAGCCTAAAAGTGTTGGTGGATCGAATTAGACTCTCTTTGTGGAACCTTAATGTTCCGTTATATCATGTGTTTCGACATAAAAATTTAGAAGCAGATGCAATGACCAAGTGGGCCATCATAAAACCTCTTGGTCTATTGGGAGTTAATGATATAAAGAGTTTGGCTCCTCCATTGTAACTTTATGAATAGACTCCAATTTATTGTCTCTACAACCCACATGGTGATTTTGTTCTATCCACGTGGATGGTTGATGAATGAGGCAAGTCAACATCTTATCTTATTTTATAAGACACGATATATTATGATATCACAAGGTGGGGGAAGTGATCTGGCTCGTGGGTGGAAGCTTAACTCAGGGAAGAAGGTACGAGGTAAGAATCGTTTCATTACCATTTCAATAGATCTTCATTAGGTGGGATGCATTGACATTATAGTAGGAGATGGTGACGAAAGAAAAGTATTGTGGCAACATGCAAATTTGGACGAAGTCAACAACTCCTATCATATCTTGGGTGGTCTGCTCTTGGGAATCATTCTGCCCAAGGTAATTCAGGTACATAGCATTCAAATTAATCATTGTTTGACTGATCACTTATTAATTAATGGTAATATGGAAATATTGGGGGAATTTATCATATATGACCTCTTGGTGGATGCTTTGGTGGATTGTCTAGAACACTTTTTATTTATCTTGAAATGGTTTCTCCAAAGAAGATTTGAAAATTTATTTGTGAGTCGCTCAGCCCCTGCATTGGTGCATGAATTATTCATTATTGATGTATCTTCTTGCACCAATTGTAGGATTAGCATAACTCTTGCTTGCATAGGTTCCCCTCGTAGTCTTTTTGTAGAAGAAGTTGGGAGGTCTGCCCTTCTATTCCTCAATATTCTTCATGCCCATTTGCTTGTAATTATGGGTAATTGGAACATTATGGAGAGTAGGGACATAGAACCTCTGCATGATGAGGACATGGAGGTCAATGATATTGAAGACAGACAAATTCTTTTTCTCCAGGTGTTCTCTCTTACCTCAACAATTTCGTTTGCTTAGGATACCCTAGTTCAACAAAGGGTTATAATTGGGAAAATTTAGGATGAAGTTGATGCTTTAAGAAGTTAGAATGAAGAAATAAAAATAAAAATGGATCAGAGGGATGAGAGTCATAGGAATTCTCTTCCATAAAGGAGCATAGGTAGCGAGGAATAATCGACAGTGGTACCAATTCCGAACTTGAATATTCTTGTGGCATATTCTGAGGATGGGGAACAAATCGGAATGGACTATATTCAACATGGAAATGGCAGTGAGATGAATCCTAATGCAACTCCTTGAGAATTTGTTTTTTTAACTATTTCTATTAATGACATATATTACTGATTTTATTCTACTCAGTTTAGGTGCATTGTTAGTAAAATGATAGGTAATAGTAGAAGGAAAGAAGTAGGATGGCTAGAATATATAACTGAGGTAGAATTTTGTTATGCTCCAAGACTCTCGTTTTGTACCAAGTGGTCTTGACCACAACTTTTTAATGAATAAAATCTCCTAGTTAGTGCTAAAAAAAATTTTAGCAATAACCAATGCAAACGTAATGGAGGTCTCATGGTTTGTCCATCTTAATCATTCTCCAACAACTTGATTTGTAAACCACCTTATTTAATTTTCAATGATCATCTCATCAAAATAGATCCACGACTATGACACTTATAACATGACTATCCTCAAGTTTACTATAATTGTTTCTTCAAACCTTCACTTAGCTTGCCCCACTTGTGCATTTCATCAACCCTATGAAGGGTCATTGGGAAGGCCCTTTCAATTCTTATGGATTACTTGTACTTTCTTAGCATGTTTTAGGGGTGTGGATTTTTTGTTTGTTTGTAATTAATTATGATAATGAAGTAATTGATAAATGACCCCTAACCTAATTTACCATCAATGAAGCTTGAAGCAATGTACTAATTTATACTCTCCTCAAGACATAAGTTCAAAATTATATTAATTAGTCTATACTATTTGGTTAAATACGATATGAACATATTTAAATTCTTATGATTATCATGCTTATTATGTACAAATTTGAAATCCCACTCCAACCATCTCATAAGGAATGTATGTAAATTAATACATTAAGGAGCACGATTTATGAATTTATCATAACATTTTTAATGTTGACTAGTAATGTGATGAATATCTCTATGTATATGTATATAATTTATAGGAAACTAGTGCAAGTTCCCCAACATTTGATCCTCATACAGTTCATCCCTGGACTGGAAATGAATATCAATTTTTTTTCAACGGAAGGCACATGCACATCAAACCATGGTCAAGACCTAATGTGCTCCATGATAGAAAAAAATCAACAAATTTTGATATTCCATCTTCTAGTAGATTATCAAATTTAGAGGGAAGGCGATGTTCCTTTGCAAATTTAATATGAACCATCAATTTTGTGTAGTTGTTCCAAATGCATAGGACTAAATAACTATAGATGATGTATTGTAATGGAACATTATCTGTATGATGGAATCCCTCTGATTGCTAGATTGTTTGTCCCTACCATTATTTCAAACCCCATAGGTCTTGCAAAACACACACATCTTCATCCCTTCCTCAAAGTATCACACAAGAAAAGATTCGTTGTAAGTTAACCATACAAACATTTCTTAGATGCCAAAGATTCTTTAGAATCCAAATATTTGTCATATTCAAAGAGTGAAAATGGTGGTTGGGTCACTAGGAGGGAAAAACATTTAAGAATATAAAAATTATCCAAGCCTATTACCAATCAACCTATACCTTTGGATGGTGTTGGTGTCGATGTATATATCTCAAGAAACCTAGGGCCATGATTTAAAGAGACATACAATAGATCCACATTCATTGTTCCATCTATATCAAGTGTGTTTCCCATTATTGGAGAGGTTTTATCACATTGTGACTACAATTTCATGATTTCCCTTTCTAAAATTGAAGGATAAAACTTAAGCCTATATGTCTTGTCACATTTTTACATTACTCACTAGGAAGAGATTACATCAATACCTTTCTATGGTCCTCATTATAGGCAAAACGATTATGCCAGAGTGGCATCATATAAGTATTCTATGCTTGACTATAGTATGTGACAATTGCTCAAATTAATATCTTTGTAGCACTCGTCCAACACTTTTTGTACACATTTTTCCCATTTCCATTTCCATATTAATACACTTTTCATACACAATGATGAATTTTGGTTAAGGTATAATTACCCTCTCAACGTGCCATTTCAATACTTATTCTTATGCATTTTTAGGAGATTATCACCTTTTGTGCTAACAATGGTATATAGGAACGAAGCTTCACAAGTACCTTCCTAACATGAGAGATGTGATCCTTGTTCAAGTGTAGTTTCTACAACTCTAGTCATTATTGTAACTCTAGTGGTGTGACTCTGGTTGTTGTTGAAACTCTTAGTGATGCAACTCTCCATGTGCTGTGACTCTTTCCTCATCGTTGTTGCAACTCTCACTACAGGACCATTGCTACAACTTTGAGATAGGTGTCATGATTTCATGTATGCTGTAACAACTCATCAGTCACCACATAGCTGTCATCCAAGGATAAAACAGTAAGTAAAAAACCATGAAAGAACATGACAAAGGAAATTGAGTGCCATAAAGGAATGGACAACTCAACCACCACTTGACAAGGTTGATTTAGTCAACAAGCACCTGTTTTTTCCATATTTTGGAGAAAACAATGTAACGAGATGAGAAAAATTGATTTTCATGGCTATCCATTGATTTCCTAAATTAATTTAGGTAGAAATTATTGTATAAATATCCCTTCCCTCTCAAATCCAAAGGACGACGGAGAAAAAGCATAATAAATTTTCTCTCAGGTTCTCATCAAGATTCGAAGGTCACCCTCCTTTACTTTACTCTTGGTAGATATTTTCCCTTACACCCACCTAGCGCAGGCGTCTTTGAGGTTTATCATATGCCTTCATAACATCAAACTCATGGCCCCCTTAGATCAGGCCAGGTTTCGACTCTTCTATGCTCTAGCTTGGAACCCTTCTACAGGTTCTCTAATCTTTTTATTGCACGCACTCGCCCATTCCTTTCAACATCTCCCTTCCCTAGAGGCCCTCAACCCTCCTCTAGTTATCTCCTCTGCATATCCTGGCTGCATGCATGACTTAGGCAGGTTCTCAACCTGTCCTTCTATTTCTTTTGTCATAAGGCAGCTTGTGGGTCAATCCTGGGGATCCATGGTGATTTTCCCTACTATCCTCTAGCTGACTGCTTCATATCCCTTATGAAAATTATCCATACTTCCATTCATTGGGGTGGTTTTTTGTTTAACTACCAACCTCCCTCATTAACCGATTTGTCTTGAAATCAGGACTCATGGAAGTAATATGAATAAGGCTTTAGGTCCTTTAATTTATTAGGGTCTCCTCTCATTCCACTACTGATATCATGGCTTGTATTTTTAAGGCTTCACCCATCAGTCAACTTTCAGTGTTTACAATTACACAATAATACATTTACAATATTTCAATCCATTGCATGGCCATCATAATTTATGATTAATTACATACTAGGGGAAAGAGGGGTATTACATGGTCCATACTTTTTTGTTTCCCTTTCTTTAATATTGTGTTCTATTTTGATGATTGTTGTGATGGAAATGTCGTATTATTTTACTACACACTCTTTTGGTTTATGATCTTGTAATATATTGTAAATATTTATTTTTTATAAGATACATGTTCCTTTCTCAGGTATTCTTTGCATGTGAATATTTCTTTAAAAATAAGTCTGGTCCTTCTCAAGCATTGTTTATATTTTTGCATGCTATTTAAAAATAGATGAGTACCACCTCTTTAAAAACACAAGTATAATTTATCCTCGTGAGGTTGACTCAAAGACTGTAAAGCAGTCTTTAAGATCAACAAGTATTAAATTGAAACATTTTTAACTCCAAGATGGTTATATCATGAGAACAACAAGTCCAAAAATATTTCAAAATCAAAAGGTTTGGATGCTAGGTAAAATTTATCGTTGGTGAACCTCTCACCAATGTTAGTTATTGATATGATTAACTATGTTTCTAAGTGGATGGAAACTAATGTTCTTGAATTATTATCTCTTCTTAAAAATATATCACAATGGTATTAAATTGAAACATTTTTTACTCCAAGATGGTTATATTATCATGAAAACAAGAAATCCAAAAGTATTTCAGAATGAAAAGGGTTTAGTTGTCACCTAAATTTTTTCATTTGTAAACCTATAATTAGTGTTAGTGTTTGTTATTTTTTATTATGCTGAAATATTTTTATATTAGAATTAAAGTGGGGTTTATGAAAGATACAATAATGAGAAATGCAATTGTGAAATTGTGCTCAATATTAAATAGTTTGGAAAAATGTTTTGAAACATTGTATTTAACAATAGTTGTGCTTGTAGAAACACACGTGTTGCGGACAACTCCATGGAAAATAATCTATTGGGCAATGAAAAATCTATATATTTACAAAGACTTCTAATTATATAGAGACACAATTCTTGTGGATGACTCCATGGAAATAATCTATGGGACAATGAAAATATCTATGTAATTACAAAGACAAAAGTATGAATACATGAATGATTAAATGTACTACTAGGTGATGTGTAACCCATTTAAAAACATTGAATGATATGTATTAAATGTGATTGATAATTAATTGCAAAATTGGGGTTATAAAGTGCAAATTTTGGTTCTAGATGTGCCAATATCTTATTCCACAATTGCAAAATCAGATTTTGAAGTGCCAATATCAATTTTCAAAAGTGAAAAATCAGATTCTAAAAGTGTTAAAATTCAAGGTGTGATTGAAACAATTTAGTAAAACTCCCTTAGGGATAAGGTATAAGGGAGAAAAAATATATATCGTAGATTCCTTTGCAATCCCACATAATCCATCTAATAATAAACCTAGAATTTTGTAACTAGGATACCTCTTCAGTGATCATGGACAAGGGGTTACTACATTCAAACTATTAATGGGAAACACACAACTTGAAATGGATGAGTGGCTCCATCAAACTAGTAGTCCAAACCTAAAAATTAGCACTCAAAAGAGAGTTTGTCCCTTATATTGGAAAACACATCTCCTAGAAATAATTTTATTTTAAGCACCTTACCAAAAAAACTATGTTTTCAATTAAATGCAACTGTGGCGAGTTATTTTAATACCTATCTCCATGGTGCTAACCTAGACTATAATTTATTGTGTCCTCGAGGGAATATTTCGTAGGTTAGATTTAATATTTATTTTTTTAGAAATTTGGGCTTGGAATTATGAACCAAGCAAATTAACCATTAAGGAGTGTTGAATAAAGTACTTTACTACTCTAGTCAATCTAAATCACCTAGATCACTTAAGAAGTGAAAAGTGAAAAAACATACTTTGATTAGGGATAGGTTTTTGGTCCTTTGATATGTGTATAATGATAGACACAAAAATAAAATATGGAAATAAAATTGATAAAATAGAAATGTGTAAAGCTAAAGAACCTTAAAAGAAACAAGTGTTGCATGGTAGCATAGTTCCTGCCAAGTTGGAATGGGAATAAATGCACTACTACGGCGGGACCAAGAAGAGACACGTGGGAAGCAGCTTGAAGCACATGTGGTATCCATGTAGAGGATGAATTGTGGTAGTGTGTCACAGGCCAACCACAAGAAATTTGGTTTGTAGATGACCCCCAAGGTTAATATGCGAATGAGGCAGTTTTTTTCCTGGGGTGTGTATAGTTCAAACATGGGACTTAGAATTTTTTTGTCTCAATGACTTGCAATAAGGGTTCTTGGAAAAAAGGACCAGGAAGCATACACATTAAAAATTCAAATATAATAAACACAATTTCCTAATATCCAACAAAGTTGAAGAAAAAAAATTTAGCATTTATGAATTAGTTTTCTTTGAAATTTATCAAAAAATAATAATGCCTTGCAACAAAGGTTCCTGTAAAAAAGGACCAGGAATCACACACATTAAACATTCAAATATAATAAAAACAATTTCCTGACATTCAACATAGTTGAAGGGAAAAAATTTTAGCATTCCCAAATTAGTTTTCTTTGAAATTGATAAAAAAATAATAGTGTTTGTTACATATTTATGGAATCTGTTCCATATTTCTGGAAATTTAAATGTGTTTGTCATATAGACTGGGATTGGGGCTCTCGCGGACCATAAAATAAATAAGTACAAGAAATAGTACTGTAGAAACAAGAAGTGTGCGACGATAGAGAGGAAGATGTGAAAAGAAAAAATTGGAAGTTATGAGTCTTTGGTTAGAGATTTCTATTTAAAGAGGTAGAATAACTGGATTGATAAAGAAAACAAGATGTGATCAGTGTATACTTACTATGAAGCCGATGCATTTTTGTTGATGTCATCGATGGCCACTAGAATCATGCCAACTGGTTTTTGCCCTTCGTTGATGAGCTTTTCCATTCTCCGTTGGAACCATTCTTCAATGTAGCTTCTCATGGGGGGAAATTTGATTTCATCCTGAATTTCTATGTCGAAAAGCTCATTTTATAATTTCCATAGATCCACAGAAATACTATGCAGAGCCTATTCAATTTCTTCATTGTGTGCCAAATAGTCCACTAGCCAGTTCCCGACCTCATCTTCTCCATATTAAGGGATGCCATAAAACTTTTCTAAAGACAACCCCTTTAAAATATCAAGTTGTTCATTGAAGGCGTGTTTGGTCAAGGACAAGGATTTGAGGGTTAAGTTTGGATCTTGAACCTCATTGGTACTTCTGGCTAAGTCTATTTGGGTTAGGTTTCTGAACAATTCTTCTTTTTATGATATGGCTTGTTCACATGATTCGACAATGAGCTATAGGTTCTTAACTTTCTTTTTCCATCATGCTTTTAATTGTTTGATCCACTTTGGAGAGGGGAGATCCTCTTGTCTTCTTTTTACATCTGAGTTGTTGATGGCATGGTTGGAAAAATGGGTCACCATATGTTCATAGAAATGTTCTTCATTTTTTAAATTCATCTACAAATGTCTGTGCAAATCATATTCCCTCTTTCGAAAGGAAGCTATATTTTGTGATGTTTCCCAGGCTTCAGTAATTAATTTCATTCTTTTCTTGATGTTCTTATCTAAAAAGGATCTATAGGATGTGAGGAGACTGGAGGATCCTTTTAACTTGGCTACAGGGGTAGTAGGCATGGTTTTTTCTAAAGGATTGGAAAACAATGGGGTAGTAATGAAATCCTCATCCAATTCCTTGATTCGTTCGTTCAGTCTGGCATTCTCTGCTTCAATTCCTCCAATGGAATCATCAAGAGCATCAACGGTTGTGTGGTGAAATCAAGATATTTGGGATGGCTGCATTTTCCTAAAGTTAATATTTGTATGAGATTTTCCTTTCGTATTTGTTACATCTCTCTTTTCAATGATTAAATTTTTAGATTGCCTGTCAAAACAACGCTTTGGAATATGAAGGATTCATTTTCGTAAAAAATGTTGGTCTCAGCTATTTCCATTATGGAACTATGTTGCATTGCGTCCGCGGACGGGTCAACTTTGTGCATGTGCTCAATTTCACTTTCAAGTTGCATGTGCTTACTTTCAATTTTGAGTTCTTCTACCTACCCTACAATTTTTTTTCTCTTCTTCGTCAGGGGAAGCTTGTGAGAACTATCAATTTTTCTGCGAGGAGGGCTCTTATCTCCTCCTCCATTTGAAGATTTCTGGGTTGCTTTCTTATTGGGGTGGTTCGTTGAAGTGATGCTCCATGATGTCGTTCTCTTGGGAGTGTTGGTCGGGGACTGGACACTCTTCCCACCAGATCCTTTTCCCTGTTGTCTGTACAATTCAGTTGCACTTTGCAATGTCTCTATGTCACAATCATCAGAAGCAAGAGTGTTGTCATCACTGTCTCTATATTCGTTCATGAGTCTATAGATAAAAGAGTTGCTAAAGCCAACTAATAGTAAATGTTCTCGAAAAATCCCATTAGGGTCGAACCCTTTTAGAATTTCAATATATTTTAGGTTCAAGTTCTTGAAATGAACTGTGAATTCGTCAATATTGTTGACGTTTTTGTACACGAAGTCCCTGACTTTCCAGGGCAGAGGAATGAATTTTTTTTTCTCTTTTCATGGAAAAAATGAAACCAGTGGTTGTATTTCCATGCTATTTTTGTAACAAACATCATGTCTGTGATGTGGCATGGAAGGAAAGCAAGATTTTCCTTGGAGCCAAAGATCATTAGTACACTGTAATTTTCCTTTAGTTCAAATGTCCCCTTCCTCTCCAAAAACTTGCTTGTATGGCCAGAGATCTGGGGAGCATCCTTTCCTAACAATAAATCTTTGAAAACTGAGACAAAGTCATTAAAAAACCTGTTAACACATAAACTTGTCAAGGCATTTAGAGTCATGTTTCCTACCTAAGTCTGTAATTTTGTCTATCTTTCCTCCCTGTGTAGACCCGATTGTAATTTTTCCTCTCGGATTGTAGTTTTCCTTCCATTTGTCTTCATCCAGTTGATCGACCTGTTTTCCTTGTAAGACCGCCTGAAGGCCATCGACCATAAGCCTTTTTGTTTTCCCTACGGCCGATGCATTTCTCCCTTTGCCTCTATCACTAATCCTCTTGTTCTCCCCGAGCCTCCAGATAGTCACCCAAGTGATCATTCACAGGTTGCAATTATGACCACCAAGTGAAGAATTTGATGTAGTTTGATGTAGATGCAAATCAAGCGAGTGAGAAAGTTCAGTCTTATACAAAGAAAAGCAAGCGTGGGAATTGGGGGTTCAAAATGTTGTAAAACCGTTCATCAAAAATCACGAAGTCCCGATTCATGAAAAGTTAATTCTGGGTCGTTCAAACATGAAGAGGCGAGGGTTGTTGATCTAGTATCGACGAATTTTGGAGGTTTGGGAATCAGGAGGTTGAGGTTCTTGTCCTAGAGGTGCATCCATAGCATGAGGTCTCAAGACCCGAAATGATGATGTGATCGTGGCTATCGATCAAACAAGAGAGCCAGACCGTTGGATCAATGTTTCGTTGACTTACAGAAGGGAGAAGTCAACGAGACGAGTTATGGGAATTCATGAAACATGAGATTGCAAAATGATTAGAACTGTTCATTCCAAAGGGGCACGTGGTGCAGGATCCAAGCAGTCATGACTTCAAGACTTAGAGGTTTGAGCAAGGAATGGAGCGAGAACTCCCGATGTGCGAAGTCCTGAAAATTCAGTGGGTTAAGCGCAAGGTCATGGCTTATAGTCGCATGGGGCGATGAACGGGTGTTGCATAGAGGATCAAAGCACTCGAGTGGTCACAAATAAAATTCCTTACAGCGTCGAGGTGCCAATTTTGACTGGAAGGGATTACGAGCCTAACTGGAACATTCTCGAGTGTCAGCCTTCTCCTTGATCCTGATGCAGTTAGTTAATGGAAATAGGGGGAGGTAGTTGAAGCCTTGTTTCACCCAGTAAATGGAAGGCATGGAAGCATCGACCATGGAGGCAGGCTGTCAGCCCAAGGTCACTCTGTCAATGAAGTTTTCCGCAAAGCCCATACCGATCTGAGATTGCGTCTGACAGGAGAATGTACGTGCACTCTGACAGGGGAAGAAGAAGACGTGAAGCCTTGAATACTGTTACCGGAGCATGCTTATGTAGGGATCAAGTTTCTCTGAGTATATATACTCAGTTTTTATAGTTTGTAAAGGTCGATGGTAGAGCAAAGATCCTGTATTGTAAATTTTTACTGAACATTCTGATTCTCTGGTTATGTATACGGATTTGAGACATCTTGTTTAATGACATTCAACTTACTTACTCCCTCTTGTTTTCCTCAGAGACTGAAAGAGTTAATGATTGAATGATTCACTTGAATTATTATGACTGCATTATGATGAAAGTTTGATTATAGTGTTGATATAGTTCCTTTCAGTTTCTTTGAATATTTGAATTTGAGAAGTTCTCGTGTTTAAATTGTTCCTCCTTGGGCTGCTGAAAGACTTGATGTCCTTGGCAGAAATCTACATTTTCTCACTGAAGTCTTCCTCCTACAAACCCTTACTACGACTTACAGTTTGAAGTTAAACCAATACCTCACTTGCTCGTGCACATCAGTCTCATTTTCTTAGTTAAGATGATATTTTCCTGAGACTGCACCCATCTGACCCTATTATAACCAATTTTTGACATAAACTCTGATGGGTATCCGACTTACCTCTGTTGCAATCCAGAGGTGACTTCTGGTGCTAACATTTCTGGCATTGTTGTCGGGGATGAAATTGAAGATTTTCCCTGGGATTGAACGACAAAGCTTATTGATTTTGAAGGTGCATCAGAACTTAGTACATAGAATATTGCAATTGTGCACCTGGTGACTCCATTGAGGCGGATCCATCGATGACTCCACGGTGTCAGTTGTGGCTTCTAGAAGCGGACACATGAGGTCTACTCCACTACTGAATTTAGCAACACTTGAAGCTGACCCAGAGAAAATTGTCATAAAGGGAAGGACCCTCCGAGAAGGTACTTCTACTGTTGAACCAAGTATTTCTGATAATTTTAACTATCCTTTTTTAGAAACTCCAATTTCTGCTTCTCATTCCCCTGTTATACCTTCTGTTGGATTTTCTCGAACTTTAAATTTTGGTAGTGTTCCTGTTGAGTTTTCCTCTCCTGGTCCTGGATTGAATGGAGAAATCCTTGTCACTCCTCTCTCCCCTAAAATTGTACCATGGTTTAGACCCAACGCCTCAGAATATTTTCCTACCCCAGACTTTACCACCCCTCCTCCTATTACTATTGTTGCTGCCATAGAGAAGGAAACCTCTTTTCCTTTAGGCCTTTTATCCTTTTCTTCAAATCCTCTGTTGTTTCCCTTTCCTCCCAGAGGCTCAGTTCCAATCTCCCCAGTTCAAATCCCTTCTCCTCCACCTCATATCCCTATGGCAGGTGCTAATCCCCTTGGAAACAGAATGGATGCCATAGTGGCTACAAGATATGCCTCTCTATTCCTACCTCAGCCAATGAATTCTCTCCCTGTTGGAGATTACCTAAAGTATATTCCCAAATTCACTGGAGAGGAAGACATCATTGTTGAAGAACACCTTGCTACTTTCTACAGTTATGCAGACAACCTGAACATTAAAAGCAAAGATGTCTGGATGAGAGTTTTTGTCCAGAGCCTTGATGGTGAGGTTAGGAAATGGTTTAGGGGATTAACCCCTAGATCTATTGCTGGGATTGAAGCTCTAGATGATGTTTTCTTGAGGCAGTGGGGGGATAAAAAAGATTTTACGTATTATATCACATAATTTGGATCCTTGAAAAGAAAAGAGGGAGAATTTGTCTTTGACTTCTCCAAAAGATTCAATAAGATGTACAATAATATCTTTGTTGAGATAAAACCTACAGAAGCCTCTGCCAAAATCACTTATGATAGTGATTTTGACCCCGATTTATGTCTCCTGCTCAAAGAGAGAAGAGCCACTTCCTTGGCTAATATGCAAGATGCATCCCTGGAAGTAGAATCCAATATGTTGGCAGTTAACAGGCTCAAGAGAAAATCTGACAGAGACAAGGGAAGAGGAAGATATGAGGCCTTAACCTTTGGTTCTTCTGCATCTCACCTTCAAGTAGATGAATTAACCAATATGGTGAAGTCCCTATCTACATAAATGGAGAATATGAAATTCGAGGGGAAGATAGGTTACAAGAATGTCTCAAATGTTGATAACAGAGGCAACTTCAGGAGACCGAATAACAATGCTCCTCAGATTGTGCCAAGGGAACAAAGGGATAGATATAGGAATGATTAGAAAATTCAAAACCCTCTTCAAAATAACCTGGTTGATGATCAGGAAAGGGAGGAAGTAGAAATTGACCCTGAAAATCGTTGTATTGGAGACACCTCCCCTTTCCCCCATTTGACTCAATCTGCATACGAGGAATCCCTCATGAACATTCAAATAAATGGGTTGAGTAAGGGAGAGAAAGAAAATAGTAGTCCCAACAAATACAACCTTCGGTCTAAGAAGAAAGAAGGGAATTCTGACACCCCTGATCCATATCCCAGAGCAAAGAATCCTACTAGAGATGCAATGAACAAAAACAAAGAGAAGAAAGCTCAAAATCCCCTGCCAATAGCCAAAAATCCTGTCCCAGAGGTGAGAGAAATTATGAAGCCCCCTTCCCCTTTTAAATTTGAGCTTGAAATTCAGAAGATCAGAATCCTTGTTCCCCTTTCATATCTAGTCAAGCACGAAGACTTCAAAAGGTCCCTCTCTAAACTATTGCAGTCCGAGCCACCCCAGCATTCCACAAACTCAATAAATCTCCAAGATGAAAAGCCAACAGTCATACTAGGTCCCATGGTAGAAGATAGAGATGATTCATCCCCTCCCTTCTACACATCACAGAACATACATGACAAGGTGTTGCATAATTGTCTGATGGACTCAAGGGCATCTCATAAACTCATGCCCAAAACCATCATGGAAGAACTCAGATTAGAAATCACAAAGGCCTATCACGATTTGTATTCTTTTGATTCGAGGAGGGTGAAATGTCTTGGAGTGATCAAAGACCTGGTGATGACATTGTTTCAACTATCCATGAAAAGTGTGGTCATGGACATTGTGGTAGTTGATGTTCCCCCCAAGTTCAACAGGTTGTTTTCAATATCTTGGATAAAAATACTCGGAGGAACATTGCATATGGACCTCACATACACTACCATTCCAGTGTTTTGAGGAGAGCATAGAAGGTTGTACAGAGAAGATCATTTGGCCTACATAATCAGTGATGAAGCAGACCCCACCAATCATCCTATATTTTCCCTTGATACTAATTTAGGATCGAGCTTGTTGCAGCTCGTCAATACTCCCAAGGCTCCTCTTGAAATAAAAAATCAACCCATTTCTTTTCATAAAATACCTCCCCCAAATAATTATGTGTGGAAGATGTTCTTTGACGGAGCCTCTTCCAGGGAAGGTGCTGGTGTCGGAGTAGTTTTTGTATGACCTTGTCAAGAAACCATATCTCTGTCATACAAGTTAGAATTTGAAACTACCAACAATGTGGCAGAATATGAAGCTCTTGTTTTGGGTCTGAGGGCTGCAAAGGACATGGGAATTGAGGAGATAACAGTGTTCGGGGATGTTGATTTGATTGTCCAGCAGGTCAAAAATGATTATCAGGCCACACACCCTCGGCTCAAAAGTTACATAAATAAAGTGTGGGACCTGATTGACAACTTTTTCTTAGCCTTCGACATTTCATTTGTTCCCAGGGAAGAAAATGTCATGGTCAATTCTCTAGCTATCTCAACAAGCCAGTTCAGGATCCCACTACCACCTAAGCTCAGGTATGGTATTGAGATTAGATATACGCCCTCTGTACCTGCTAATATCAAGCATTGGAAGGTGTTCAAGGATGATCTTGAAATCAGAACATTTCTTGAGTCGGTTGATGAGTTCTCTGCATTACACATTGATCAAGATCCTGATTCTGAAATAGAGCCTCGTGCCCATGTTTTTCGAAACAAAATGGTTGATGATCACATTGTTCAGTTTCCCAACAATCACATTTCAAAGGGACTGGTTCCTCTGGAAAGGTTGTTCGATGGAAACGATGTGGTAGCGAAAGGTCAAGTTTCAAATAAGGATGCTGAGGTGGCTGAGTGTAATATTGGCACGTAGGGGAATCCAAAGTTTGTTAAGTTGTCAAGCAACCTATCAAAGGAGCAGAGGGTTGAGTATGTTGGGTTATTAAAATAATTCACTGATGTGTTTTCTTGGACCCATGAAGACCTTAGAACATATGACACCAGCATAATCGAGCACAAGATCCCATTGAAAGAAGAGGCCAAACCATTTAGGAAAAAATTAAGACAAATAAATCCTATGTTGTTGCCTATTATGGAAAGGGAGGTGTTGGAGCCGCCCTTGTTTTTACCTTGCACAATTTTCAAGTTTTGATACTTGAAATGTAAAGATTGATTTTCTTTTTCCTTCCGAGATCTTAAGACTCTGAAATCTTGTCGCCTGGACAACAATGTTTTCTACTTTCAAAATAGATCCATTTTCACGAGTATGTTCGCTCTTTTGTTTTATTTCGGGGTCTCGCAGGTCGGATACTTTAAACCTTGAGCTCACACATCCCGAGTCACGAAATGGCGAAATCGTTTTCAATTTCCGCCCGAGACATTAACTATGGTAAATCTTGTAACTCATGAGTGGACGTTGTCGGGAGTTCGCGTCTCGGCATTCGTCAAACCCAAGTTTCTGTTCTTACAGCCCCGAGAGCCGAGAACGCGATAATTCTTGCGATAACCTTGGTCAAGGATTAAAGGTCAAAAAACTAACCATGGTTAAATTTGGTTCTCGGCATTTCGCCACTCGTCACATTCTTTCATAAAGTTAAGGCGCCTAAAATCCTGACTCACGAGGTTGCGACATGATTATGGCAAGCTTAATTAGTAACCTAATCTAAGATTTTCTTCCTGTAATTTGAGCCTTAATTATCACTACATCGCGGTATCGTGACTCGGCATACTATTCTCCCAAAAATCTTTCTTCGAAGTTCTGAGTCGCGATATAGCGAATAAATTAATTATATAATTAAGGATGCTCCAAATCATAATTACTGTTAATTGAGCTGAAATCGGCACTTGCAGTCTCGCGAGTTGAAGAGCCAAAATGTAATAAGGAAATTCACGATGTTGCGAACGACGAGAAAATTATTTACGTTGCTGAGATTTGAAATTTTAAAATAATGAGAAATATATCCCGCGCATCGAGGTTTGTGCATTTCCCAAGGTAGTTGCTTGCTCTCCATACCCCGACTGCCTGTCAAGCCACCGAGCATTGATGACATTAATGAAGAATTAGGGTAAATCCACGAATAAATAAGATCAGATTTACGTAATAAATTTGTTTCTAATTGCGATTTAACAGAATTAATTCGAATAGTACAGAGTTTTCAAATATATACGGGAGTTTCATTTTATTTTAAACATTTCTCATAAGCGCACAGAGCTCGCCTTTCTACGAGTGAACTAATTTTTTCATGTATACACAGGTCTATCACAGAAGAGCGAAAAAGCAAACTTCAGCCATGGCTCCACGGAAAGCTGCGAAGGCGAATTTCGCGATCGCAACGCAGGGTTCCGACACTGTCTCTGATACTTCACCTCAGACTGGCGGCTCAGTACCTAGCTGGTCCTTCGTTTCAGATATTCTGCAATCTGAGTTGGTGAATTACTTAAACTCCGATGACAATGATAATGAAAAGGACGACCTGAACACTAAATACAAGATAGTTGTTCAGTCTGGAATGCACCGGGTTGCAACCAGACCACGGTTGTTGCCATATTACGACATGATCCGATGGGTGTTGGATCACATAGACCTACCCACCAGAACTATCATAAATGATCAACGGGCCACGGTCGGGACTTTTAGACCAGAGCATATCCAAACTATGTACAAGCTCCCAACAACATCTGAATACACATACGATGTTGAATTCCTGGAGGGATTCAAAAAGAAGGAATGCACTGAATTTGACAAAACCATGCCCGGTTTGATAAAAGATTGGGTTTCGCGCTCCACGCAATTCAGAGCAAATGACCAGGGCATCTATTCAATTGCTTCGTTGGAGCCACAATATATGTATGTGGCGATGATGACATGTCGACTGTTTGGAAAGGAGGATATAGCGCATTGCTACATTGCCTGGGTACCTCTCATATTTTGGGTAGCAGAAGGTTGCTCATTTAATTGGGCAAAGATACTCTCGGACAGTCTATTCAACCGGGTCACCGAATACCGAGAGCAGAAAGAAAGTGGAAGACCATCCTCTTTTTTCATGTCTGCGTATATCATGGACGCGATATGTTCTATGACTCCATTCCCTTTGATGAACTGGGCTTGGAGTCCAGCCCAAGAAAATCTTGTACACGAGTATCACGATAAACTATGGGAAAACAAAGCATACAAATTTATTTATGAAGTTTTCAACTGGGTGATGGTGCCCCTGCACATCGTCATTTTTGGTCGTTCGCCACCTCGCATCTCGGATAGCATTGCTGCAAATCTTAGTGGTATCGCGGATTGGTACGTAGAAGCAAAGTTTTCCTATTTCAGAGTGTTTGGAGCTGTTGTTCCCCCTCTTGCGCTACCACTGTTCATCCTCGACAAGCTGGCCTGTCGCGAGATTGCCCGACAAACAGTGATTGGCGGGGTGAGTAAAGAGCTCAAAGCATCTTCGACAAAGGTATGGCCTTTTTTCCCTGTTTGGATAAATTCTTATTCATTATTGGATTTCGGGCATGCTAAAGCCGAGGCTATAGCCCTGGAAGACCTGAGTTTGGTCTCCATTGAATATAAAAAACATGATCCTCAGAGAATTGTAAGCAACCATTTAGCCAATTGTGGGCTGAAGAAGTTTGAACACGAGTGTTCACCCTCAGATGACATTTTCCGAGGGGCGAGATCTTATGGGGAGGTGCTAGTCAGGATCCGATCCTTAGCACCCGAGGACATGGCGTCGGTATTAAAATTCCAATATCATATATGAAGAAGCCTTCCCACTGTGTTGGGAGGTTTGGGTATTTCCGAGGAGAAAGGGAAGGATGCTGAAGGTTTCGAGGAGCAAATTCCTAACCCCGAAAAACACCAGGAAGGGGGGTCTGGGAAGAATCCCGAATTAGAAAAAGAGACCATGGATCCACCCAAGGAACATAGTCCAGAGGTGGAAGTAAAAAGAACAGACCCGCCAGAAACCCAGAATCCAGAAACTGAGACGAAAACCTCTGATCCTCCGGAGAAACAGGACTCATTCGTCACACCAGGAAAGGCAGCGAAACAGATCGGGGAACCCATCACCTCTGTCACCCCCTTGCAGTCAATGCAAGGGAATATAGAAGAGGGATGGATTTTCGGTAAGGAGCTAATGCCTATTAGAGGAGAAGAACTTCCCCCAAATGAGTTCTTCTTTGACAAAAAGAGGAAAGCAGTTGTGAAAAGGGAGTTCTACCAGGATGAGGGATGAACAGCTAAAAATTTCAAAGTGATGATAGATGGAAAGAATAAAAAGAGTGAGGAATCCGCCACAGAGATCGCAGGAATGCTAGGAGCATATGCATCGACAAATCAATTCTTGGTCGGGATGTTAAAAAATCATCTCAAAAGAAAGAATCGCCTGATCAAGAAACTCAAAGCCCGAGTAGCTTCGGCCGTGAAAAGCGCTAAGAGTCAGGCGAGTGGAGAAATAGAACTGGCCTGATTGGCTGATCAAAGGGAAATAGAAGTCCTCAAATCCAAGTTGGAGCAAGCGAATTCAGTGATCCGAGATGGTCGGATACAGGTAGGTCAGCAGAGGAGTATGATCACAGGGTTGCAGGCTCAGTTAGAGGTTGTTGAAAGCAGAATGATCGACGTCGAGGAGTTCAAATCCTGAGCGATTGATATCCGGAGTAGGATCTCTTATGTACAACAGAGTCTGCTAGACAAAGTGGGAGTGATTCGAGAAGATTGCCTGTTGGTGCATCGGATTTCCGAGAATCTGACTGTCAGAGAAAGGAACGCAGAGGTTGCTCGGGTCGCCTTTCAAGAGGCGATGATAGCTACTAACAACAGATTTTCGTCAGGCTCTCCTGGACTCACTATCACTGAACAAACTAGAGGTAACATTCTGTTAAAGGAATGGGAACATAATATCTCTTTAAGCAAGGAACAGGCCCAAAAAGTAACTAATTCATTAGAAGAAACCTTCAATGCTATAGATGGTGAGCTGTTAGGAATGGAGAGTGGAGGTGACTCAGAGACGTTAAGGCAAATGAATGTAGATCAGATCTCCCTCGATCTGAAGGAGAAGAATGAAAGATATTTGGGGGATATCTCTAAGATGGACAGGGTAGACATGGCTCAAGTTGATAAACATTTGATTCAACCGAGTGCACAACTCAGTGCCCTTGACATCATTGATGCACAAATGGGTGATAAAATTCCGCAGTTGGCCTGAGAGTGCTATTTCACCGAGGCCAGCTGTCAAGCGGAGCCTTCACATCTTGTATCCCAGTTTGTTGACAAATGTATCATATGCACCGAATTCACGCAAAGACAAACACCTGGCGCCTTTTGAAAATGGAGTAGGAAAGATGGAGTGAATTCGCTCATCTCGTTTGTAACTGAATTTATGAAACCGTTGATTTTCTAAACTGATCTGCAAATTTGTATAAATAGATCACAAAAAGAAGAAGAATAGGCTGGACCTTTTTGGTATTGATTGTAATAGAGTTTTTTCATTAAGAAGTTAATACAAGCAAATTTAAAGATTCTCGATTCCGTCCCGACTGTATTACAAGTTTGTTTTCTTTATGTTTCATGTTTCATTTCATTCCACTTCTCATAATTGATGTGTATCGCTATACTTTAGTACGACCACTACTATAGCGAAGGGATTTCACTTTTCTGTAATTGGTTATTGTCTTTCCTCTGCACCAGCTATCAGCGGGTGTAAGACCAATTTGCATTTACAGAATTATATGTTTATTTACACTATGTTAGTTATTTCCATACTAATATCTTCTTCTGTGTATGTGTGAGTTTTCTATTGACAGGAACCTTACGTATCTGCAGCTTAATGTTTTTCTTTCATCCTCATCTTTTTACTAAAAATAATACTGTTACGGGAAAGGGCCTTCTGTTTGCATTTCTATTTTATTCTTAAAGTAAAAATTTCTCTTTCTTAAGACCAAATTGAAACAGCATTAAAATCTCTCCTTAAATCGTTTCCATACTGGTATTGTTCCTCAAATGACTGTCCCTGCAGCAACTCAACCTAATATTCAACCCGGACTATCTAATCAAACACATATTTCTTTAAATCTCTTTGATACAATCCTTAAAACTGCTAACACCCGGGAGGAACTAGAACGTTCATGGGCAGCCATTGAACAAGATATTACTACCCAGGAATAGTTGGAAGCTAGACAACAAGAACGTAGAAATCCTCATTAGTTTCCTATACCGAAGGTTAGTGTAATCTTTTATCAACCTTTATCATACTTTCGGATGCCTTGACACTGTACTTTTAAGCCTTAAGTACAGACTCAGGAACAACATCTTTCTGGCGCCGTTGTCGGGGAGCGAAGTTACGAAATCTTTTCCCTGGGAAAACGACAAATTATTTCGTTGATAGTGTTACTCTTTTATAGTGAACATAGAGTGCACACAGTTTTAAGGCTTTTAAAAAAAAAAAATCTTTCACTTGGAAACTCCACAGAAACACAAACTGGCGTCTGGTAGAAAGGGTACCAGACAGAACCCGGATGGCAAGCTAATTACACATGTTAATGATCTTGAAAAATTTTTAAGAGTGAGAGGCTCGTTTGAGGCAACCGCTACCGTATAAGCCTAAAAACCCACCTTTAAAGACTAAATGCCCTTCAGAACCTTCTACTTCATACAGCCCTCGGTTTGACACCAAAAATCCAAAAACCAACTACTCTGAAGTTAGGAGTGAGATCCACCAGACTTTCCCCTCTATAAACAAAGGAAAGGGTCTGTTAGAAAGATCGTTGTCATTTGACATCCCAGCTTTTCTTCGGTAGAACTTCCCAGTCTCGCCTGATTACAAAGAGTGTGTTACACCCCTATCTTCTACTCCCAAGTCGATGGCAGGCGTCGGAGGAGGAGGTGGAGGACAACATAATGTCCCTCATCCCAGAGTATTTGCAAAAGTAGCAGCGAGATACGCTCCCCTATTTTTACCCGTCCCCCTCCATGATTTGCCTGAAAACTACATCAAAAATCTTCCTAAGTTCACTGGGGAGGGAGATCTAACTGCTGCCGAGCATATAAATTTCTTTGACCAATTCGAAGACATCTGTGGTATTGAGCACGAGGATGTCTATTCGAGACTACTTGTCCATACCTTCGAAGCACAGGTCCGAACTTGGTTTCGGAGCCTTCCTGCAGCTTCTATTCGGACATATGACGCATTGGAAGATGCTTTCCTCAGACAATGGGGAGAGCAAAAAGATCACTTGTATTACCTTACCGAGTTTGGGTCTCTAAAGAAAAAGAACTCAGAAATAGTTATGGAATTTATTTTGAGATTAACAAACTGTATAACAAAATTCCAGCCGCTGTGAAACCTTCCGAACCCTCAGCCAAAGTAACCTTTGTGGGAGCTTTCGAACCTGATTTTGCACTACTTTTGTGAGAAAGAAGAGGAGCCACCCTGAATAGAATGCAAGACGATGTTGTTGAAATAGAATCTAATATGATGGCTTCAGGTAAATTAAAGGCTAAAGTAGAAACAGTCAACCGCGAAAATAGACGCTATAGAGAACCAGCAGGTCCTTTGGGGTCAAATAGATACACTGATGACAGAGTAGATGATATGGCATGAGTAATTAAAGAACTGTCTAACAAAATCTCTAGGATGGAGTTAGAACAAGTTAAAGTTGATTCTTCTAACAAAAAAGACTTCAGGAGAAATCCAAATCCCCAAAATCAACAGAGACAAATAAAGAATGATGATCAAAAAATACAAGCTCCACTAAAAAACGAAAATTTTATAGGAGAAAATGACCTCCAAGATTTCGGAAATTCGGAAGATGAAGTCGCGTGTTTCGGTGATGAATGTTCGTAGCCATTTCTGACCAGGGAAGACTACGAGAAATTTTTAAACACCTCACAACCGTCTAATGAAGAGGAAGAAGGTGATCATACCGACCTCTACGTGTCTCAACCAGAAACGGAAATGATAGCGGCTGATTTTCAACCCAAATACAATCTGAGATCTAAAAATAAGCCCACCTCAACTGACCAACCTAAGAGAATCCTTCAAAGGGGTCAATCACATGAACCTCCTTTGGAAGAGACATTGTTACCTAGAAATAAAGTCAAGGTAGCAAAAAATCAAGAGTCTCAGGTGAAAAAGGCTGAAACCCAAACAAAGGAAACTGAACCAGTAGATAACGTTACATCTTCAACTAAGATCACGAGTGATAAAGCAATCCATACAAATAAGTCGGAAAGAAAAAGCTCGGAAGTCTTAACCAAAGAAACGAACAAGGTAAATACATCTTTCAATTTTGAAAATGAATTAAATAAAATTAAGATACTGATTCCTTTGGTAGAATTAGCAAAAAACCCCACTTATCGGAAGCAAATTGCCCAAGTGATGGGTGTTTATGAGTCAGAAAGTCACTCTGATGTTATCAACCTAGAAGACGACAGACCTAACATCACCTTTGGTCCTCATTTTGAGGGATCCAAAGACAACGTCGCGCCTTTCTATATCACCCTGAATATACATGATCAGTTACTGCATAACTGTATGTTAGACTCCGAGGCTTCACATAATGTTATGCCTAAAATTATAATGGAGAGGCTGGGTCTCCAGATCACTAGACCCTACGAAAATCTATACTCTTTCGATTCAAGAAAGGTTAAATGTATGGGAATGATAAAAGATCTGGTAGTTACCCTGGCTCAGGTCCCGGTCAAGAGTATCTTGATGGATGTGGTTATCGCAGATATTCCCCCCAAATATGGTATGCTGTTATCCAGATCATGGGGAGACAAGTTGGGGGGTTCACTACAATTGGACATGTCATATGCCACAATCCCTATATTCGAAGGTCAGTTTACCCGTTTGTACAGAGAAACAAGACTGGCGTATACTGTCAGTGATCCTCAAAACCCAAATAACTTTCCCATTTACGTTGCAGACCAAGATCTTGGGAATTGCATATTATCATTTGATGATAGTTTAGAGGGATGTCCAGAAGAAATTGATATGAAGCAGGAAGAACTTAGTCCCTTGACAGAAAAGCTGTGCAAAAATGGTATCTGGAAAATGTACTTCGATGGCGCTTCCTCTTCTGAAGGAGTTGGTGCCGGCGTACTTTTAGTAGCGCATGAAGGTAAGTTTATTGTTCCCTTCTCATATCATTTGTAGTGGGATATAGATTACACCAATAACATATGTGAGTATGAAGCATTAACCTTAGGTTTAGAGGCTGAAAAGAAGCTAAATATAAAGAACCTGGAGGTTTACGGTGACGCTGAATTAATAGTAAGACAAGTAAATCGGAAATACCTAGCCAAGCATCCTAGACTAAGAACATACAGAAATTGTGTTTGGGATTTGATGGAGAATTTTTTCTCATTTGTTAAAGTCCATTTTATTCCTCGCACATAGAATCTACATGTTGATGCATTGGCTAAGGCAGCCTCAACCTTTTCTCCTCCCACGAACGTTAAACTGAAATATCATATTGAAATCAGATATAAACCCTCAATACCAGACAATGTCTGCCACTGGCAAGTCTTTGAATATGACGAACAAATTCAGAAATTTCTTATGGAAATAGGTGAGTTCTCTGAAACTCATCCAGACTAAGAAAATCAAAACGAACCGATGTGGATTATGCAAGAGGGTGAAGATCCTGAAACCTTTCGGGAAAAAATAGCGGATCATCGTATTTTGGTCCTCAAAAACAACCAAATCCCGAAAGGCTTAATTCCTTTAGAGAGACTTTTCGATCAAAATGATATACCTATGAAATCCACTTTGCAGCCCCAACTAGAAGAAGTGGAGGATTGCGACATAGGGACCGAAAAAGAGTCCAGGATAGTAAAGATATCTAAATGCCTCCCTCCCAAGGTAAAATACCAGTACAGAGACCTACTCAAATAGTATAAAGATGTTTTCGCTTGGTCCTATGATGAGCTTCGAACTTATGATACTTCCATAATT
The DNA here is from genome assembly GCA_000966675.3 of Picea glauca. Classification (NCBI taxonomy): domain Eukaryota; kingdom Viridiplantae; phylum Streptophyta; class Pinopsida; order Pinales; family Pinaceae; genus Picea; species Picea glauca. Next base: position 302,799 of record JZKD02S0155676.1, on the reverse strand, counting down.
GAGCACAAGATACCTTTGAAGCCTGGGGTCAATCCTTTTAGGCAAAAGCTTAGACAATTTAACCCCATTTTGTTGCCCGTCATTGGAAAGGAAGTTAAGAAGCTTTTAGATGCGAAAATAATTGTACCTCTAAGGTACTCAGACTCGGTGGCAAATTTGGTCCCTGTCAGAAAAAAGAATGGAGAAATTAGACTGTGTGTGGACTTTCAGAATTTGAACAGGTCCTCTCTTAAGGATAATTATCCGCTTCCCAAAATGGACCACGTCCTAGAAAGGGTAGTTGGAGAAAATCGAATGTCTATGGTAGATGGGTTTTCTGGGTACAACCAAATCGCCATGAACGAGCAAGATAGAGAAAAAACCGCTTTCACCACACCATGGAGTACATTCATGTGTGACAAAATGCCATTTGGTTTGATGAATGCATGGGCTACATTCCAACGCGCTATGGACATCACTTTCTTCGGAGAAAGAGACAAGTTTGTAGTCATCTACCTTGACGATTTGACGGTTTTCTCTAAAACCGATGAAGAACATTTGATCCATTTAAAACAGACTTTCGAAAAATGCCACAGGTATGGCCTGTCTTTGAACCCAAAGAAATCACATTTCGCAATGCAAGAAGGTAATCTCCTGGGGCATATCGTATCTAAAGATGGGATCAGGATTGATCCTAAGAGGATTGAAGCAATAGAAACTATAAATATTCCTAGAAACGTAAAAGAAATTTAACCTTTCTTAGGTACAATAAATTTTCTACGAAGGTTTATACCAAATTTTGCTGAAATTGTCAAATTGATCACAGGAATGCTGAAGAAAGATAGAAGAGTAAATTGGACGACCGAGGCTAAAACATCGTTTGCGCATATAAAAAAGGTCATCAGCGAGGCACCTGTGTTAGCAAGCCCAGATTACTTGAAGGATTTCCTCATCTTCTCATTTTCTTCTGAACATACTATCGCCGCGGTGTTGCTGCAAAAGGATGATGAAGGCTTCGAACGACCGATCGCGTTTTTTAGCAAGAGCCTTAGAGACGCCGAACTAAAATATGATATAATAGAAAAACAGGCGTACGCAATGGTGAAAGCGCTAAAAGCGTTCAAAACCTACGTTCTGCATTCAAAAATTATCGCTTACGTACCAACCAGCGCTGTGAAGGATATATTGGTACAGCCAGACAGCGATGGAAAATGAGGGCGCTGGCTCGCTAAAATACAAGAATTTGATCTGGAAGTCAAGCCTACTAAATTAATAAAGGGGCAAGGTCTGGCCAAACTCATGGCTGATTCGAACCTTAGATCTCTTGATATCAATTGCCTCCAAGGGGGAGACGAAGACACACATTTGCAAGAGCCGGAGGACCAGACACATCCAAGCAAGGTTGAAGAAAAATTCATGTCGACAGGTTGGTATAAAGACATAGTTTTCTATTTGTTAAACCTGAAATGTCCAGATGGACTATCACCAGCCAAATGCAGAACTTTAAAACTCCACGCGGTGAAATATTGCATCTCCGAAAATCAACTATACTGGAAGGATCCGCTCGGGTTCTTACTAGTCTGTCTGGTTGAGTCAGAATCTCCACGGGTCATAGAAGAATTTCATAAAGGAATCTGTGGAGGACACCATGCATGGAGAGCCACAGCCTACAAGATTTTGAGGGCCGGATACTATTGGCCAAAACTATTTTCGGAGGTCAATGCCAAAGTACGTACCTGTGACCTGTGTCAAATATTCGCTGGTAAACAGAAACTCCCTTCACTGCCACTCGTTCCAGTCAAAACTGAAGCTCCATTTCAAAAATGGGGACTAGATTTTATAGGGGAAATTAATCCCCATTCCAGTGCTCAACATAAGTGGATCCTAACAGCCACAGATTATTTTACAAAGTGGGTGGAAGCCATTCCAACCAAAAGGGCAACAGACTCGGTGGTGATCGACTTCTTGGAGGACAATATCTTGTCAAGATTCGGATGTCCCCGAAAGATTGTTACCGACAACGCCCAAGATTTTAAGTCCATGGCTATGATCATCTTGTATCAGAAGTACAATATCATCCTCAGCCATTCCACTGCTTATTACCCTCAGGGAAACGGGCTGGCCGAATCATCCAACAAGAGCCTGGTAAACATAATCAAGAAAATACTGGATGAGAATAAAAGATCCTGGCATGTGCATTTGAAGTACGCGTTGTGGGCAAACCGCATCAGCACTAAAAGGTCAATCGACATTTCACCGTTTCAAATGGTCTATGGGACTGATGTTGTTTTGCCTATAAACTTAGCATTGCCAGTGATGAAATTATGGCAAGATCAGAACGAAGAACCCAGTCATATAACCAGGAGAATTAACCAGCTAATCGAGGTTCAACAACATAGAGTGGACGTTGATGAGAAAATGCAGAAGTACCAGGACGATATGAAATCATTATTCGACCTCAAGGCAAAAGACAAAGAGTTCCTCCCAGGTGACTTAGTGTTAAAATGGGATAAGAGAAGGGAAGAAGCCGCAAAGCATGGCAAATTTGATAACCTTTGGTATGGACCATTCAGGGTCTCGGCTCCAGAAGGAAAAAATTCCTTTCTTCTGGAAAATATTGATGGAGAAGTTCTCAGCGCCCCTGTCAATGGGAGGTTTCTAAAGCACTACATGACGTAAAAAAATAAAAAAATAAAAAAATAAAAAAAATAAACTAAAAAAAACCTTTGTAAATAAATAAATTTCATTATGAATGTTTTGTACATATTTATATTTTCTTTCAAACATTTACTTGTAATTTTTTGTTTTCTTTCCTAAAATCTCAACACATTTCCAATAAGATTTGTATTTGTTTTTGCAGGATTCCAGTTGCTGAGGAAACTAGCAGAGAAAAATAATGTGCAGGTCGGTGTTGGAAATAGAACGACTTAAAATAGGTGATACCTAAGAAAATTCATAGTCCATAAATAAAGTGAAAAGAAAAGATAGAGGTAAGCTTTCTCAATATACAGGTCATGAAAGGCTGTTCAAGCGGACTGAGGTAACATTATTCAAATTGCAATATAAAAGGTTATATAACAGGATTATTTTTGGCTTCATAATTTTCAAATAAAAGAATTTGAATGAATACTTTAAACCTAAAAACAGTCAGTAATAATATTTGTCCCTAAATACCTTCGAAAATCGATCCCGAACTGTTGTGACCTTTTTGTATATTAGGCCTTTGAATTGCTGCCTTGTTTCCTATCTATCTCCGGCCTAACTTTTAGCGAGTCACTATCTTCCCAAGTCCTTGTGAAGGGGTAAAAGTTTTTCGTTTTAAACTTCAGGGATTTCGAAACAGAGCTTAATAAGAAAGCTGGTCTTCGCAACCACTTGATTTTCTGCTAATGCTAAGGAACGTTATTACGATCCTAACTTTCCTAGGTTCTTCAACAGCGTCGAAAAATTCAAAGCTTGCTTGAACAGGATGTCCCTTAAATTTTTGTTATATTCCCCTGCCTCCCTAAGAACAAAGGTCTTGTGAGGATCAAAGGAAGATTGATACCAAGTAATCAAAATGAGTTGACAGACCTCTGATACAAAATATTACACAGATCTCAGCCCTGATATAAACTGATTGCTCCCATCTTCGTGTTTTAAAAGTAAATTACAAGACAGGTGGTGAAAGGAAATTCAGAAATGATTTCCCCCACCTAGTCCAGGAAGACGATGAAAGGAAATTCAGAAATGATTGCCCTCGTCTTAGCGTTTAAACGCATAAATATTTTCCGAAGTGGTGAAAAAAAATTCAGCAAAAAGGGGTCAGACAACTTCACCGGGGTACTGAACAGGCTCGCTGGCAGTGAAGCAATGTCTGAGAGATCTGTAAGTCTGTTATACATAAATATCAATTTACTCCAGTAACCAATGCTTTCTAAAAACCTGATCATTTCCCCAAATTCCGACGGGACTTCCCTATTTAAAATTATATAATATCATTCTTTTGATGCAAGCTGAGAATCACAAGATCTGTTGAATATCCTAGGGTTGTTTCGACTGTCTTAAAGCTTCCCCAAAGTTAGTAGTGAGAAAGGGAAAGTTGTGAAAGTTTTTTCAGCCGTGTTTGGAAAGAGTATCTGAGTTCGAAAAAACTTCTTGAAGTACAAAACGAAGCTTTTCCCTCCCATCTATTTTTCCTTGAATTTTTCTGTTGATTTTAGCTTGTGACTCCATTTACCCAATATTGGCACCTGGTCTACTGTTCTTCCCGCCTCACAGGAAGGCGGGATCCCTAGTTGGAGCCTATGTTGGAGCCGCCCTTGTTTTTACCTTGCACAATTTTCAAGTTTTGATACTTGAAATCTAAAGATTGATTTTCTTTTTCCTTCCGAGATCTTAAGACTCTGAAATCTTGTCGCCTGGATAGCAATGTTTTCTACTTTCAAAACAAATCCATTTTCGCGAGTATGTTCGCTCTTTTGTTTTATTTCGGGGTCTCGCAGGTCGAATACTTTAAACCTTGAGCTCACACGTCCCGAGTCACGAAACGGCGAAATCGTTTTCAATTTCCGCCCGAGACATTAACTAGGGTAAATCTTGTAACTCATGAGTGGACGTTGTCGGGAGTTCGCGTCTCGGCATTCGTCAAACCCAAGTTTCTGTTCTTACAGCCCCGAGAGCCGAGAACGCGATAATTCTTGCGATAACCTTGGTCAAGGATTAAAGGTCAAAAAACTAACCATGGTTAAATTTGGTTCTCGGCATTTCGCCACTCGTCACTTTCTTTCATAAAGTTAAGGCGCCTAAAATCCCGACTCACGAGGTTGCGACATGATTATGGCAAGATTAATTAGTAACCTAATCTAAGATTTTCTTCCTGTAATTTGAGCCTTAATTATCGCTACATCATGGTATCGCGACTCGGCATACTATTCTCCCAAAAATCTGTCTTCGAAGTTCCGAGTCGCGATATAGCGAATAAATTAATTATATAATTAAGGATGCTCCAAATCATAATTAATTTTAATTGAGCTGAAATCGGCACTCTCACTCTCGTGAGTTGAAGAGTCAAAATGTAATAAGGAAATTCACGATGTTGCGAACGGCGAGAAAATTATTTACGTTGCTGAGATTCGAAATTTTAAAATAATGAGAAATATATCCCACGCATCAAGGTTTGCCCATTTACCAAGGTAGTTTCTTGATCTCCATACCCCGACTGCCTGTCAAGCCGACAAACATTGATGACATTAATGAAGAATTAGGGTAAATCCACGAATAAATAAGATCGAATTTACGCAATAAATTTGTTTCTAATTGCGTTTTGACAGACTTAATTCGAATAGTAAAGAGTTTTCAAATATATACGGGAGTTTAATTTTATTTTAAACATTTCTCATAAGCGCACAGAGCTCGCCTTTCTACGAGTGAACTAATTTATGCATGTATACATAGGTCTATCACAGAAGAGCGAAAAAGAAAACTTCAGCCATGGCTCCACGGAAATCTGCGAAGGCGAATGTCGCGATTGCAGCGCAGGGTTCCGACACTGTCTCTGATACTTCACCTCGGACTGGCAGCTCAGTACCTAGCTGGTCGTTCGTTTCAGATATTCTGCAATATGAGCTGGTGAATTACTCAGACTCCAATGACAATGATAACGAAAAGGACGACCTGAACACTAAATACAAGATAGTTGTTCAGTTTGGAATGCACCGGGTTGCAACCAGACCACGGTTGTTGCCATATTACGACATGATCCGATGGGCGTTGGATCACATAGACCTACCCACCAGAACTATCATAAATGATCAACGGGCCACGGTCGAGACTTTTAGACCAGAGCATATCCAAACTATGTACAAGCTCCCAGCAACATCTGAATACACATACGATGTTGAATTCCTGGAGGGATTCAAAAAGAAGGAATGCACTGAATTTGACAAAACCATGCCCGGTTTGATAAAATATTGGGTTTCGCGCTCCGCGAAATTCAGAGCAAATGACTAGGGCATCTATTCAATTGCTTCGTTGGAGCCACAGTATATGTATGTGGCGATGATGAAATGTCGACTGTTTGGAAAGGAGGATACAACACATTTCTACATTGCCTGAGTACCTCTCATATTTTGGGTAGCAGAAGGTTGCTCATTTAATTGGGCAAAGATACTCTCGGACAGTCTGTTCAACCGGGTCACCGAATACCGAGAGCATAAAGAAAGTGGAAGACCATCCTCTTTTTTCATGTCTGCGTATATCATGAACGCGATATGTTCTATGACTCCATTCCCTTTGATGAACTGGGCTTGGAGTCCAGCCCAAGAAAAGCATGTACACGAGTATCACGATAAAATGTGGGAAAATAAAGCAGACAAATTTATTTATGAAGTTTTCAACTCGGTGATGGTGCCCTTGCACATCGTCATTTTTGGTCATTCGCCACCTCGCATCTCGGATAGCATTGCTGCAAATCTGAGTGGTATCGCGGATTGGTACGTAGAAGTAGAGTTTTCCTATTTCAGAGTGTTCGGAGTTGTTGTTCCTCCTCTTGCGCTACCACTGTTCATCCCCGACACGCTGGCCTGTCGCGAGATTTCCCGACAAACAGTGATTGGCGGGGTGAGTAAAGAGCTCAAAGCATGTTCGAAAAAGGTATGGCCGTTTTTCCCTGTTCGGCTAGATTCTTATTCATTATTGGATTTCGGGCATGCTAAAGCCGAGGCTGCAGCCCTGGAAGACCTGAGTTTGGTCTCCATTGAATATAAAAAACATGATACTCAGAGAATTGTAAACAACCATTTAGCCAATTGTGGGCTGAAGAAGTTTGAACAGGAGTGTTCACCCTCGGATGAAATTTTCCGAGGGGCGAGATCTTATGGGGAGGTGCTAGTCAGGATCCGATCCTTAGCACCCGAGGACATGGCGTCGGTATTAAAATTCCAAGATCATAGACGAAGAAGCCTTCCCACTGTGTTGGGAGGTTTGGGTATTTCCGAGGAGAAAGGGAAGGATGTTGAAGGTTCCGAGGAGAAAATTTCTAACCCCGAAAAACACCAGGAAGGGGGGTTTGGGAAGAATCCGGAAGTAGAACAAGAGACCACAGATCCACCCAAGGAACATATTCCAGAGGTGGAAGTAAAAAGCACAGACCCACCAGAAACCCAGAATCTAGAAACTAAGACGAAAACCTCTGATCCTCCAGAGAAACAGGACTTAGTCGTCACACCAGGAAAGGCAGCGAAACAGATCGGGGAACCCATCACCTCTGTCACCTCCTTGCAGTCAACGCAAGGGAATATATAAGAAGGATGGATTTTTGGTGAGGAGCTAATGCCTATCAGAGCAGAAGAACTTCCCCCAAATGAGTTCTTCTTTGACAAAAAGAGGAAAGCAGTTGTGAAAAGGGAGTTCTACCAGAATGAGGGATCAACAGCTAAAAAATTCAAAGTGATGACAGATGGAAAGAATAAAAAGAGTGAGGAATTCGCCACAGAGATCGCAGGAATGCTAGGAGCATATGCGTCGGCAAATCAATTCTCGGTCGGGATGTTAAAAAATCAGCTCAAAAGAAAGAATCGCCTGATCAAGACACTCGAAGCCCGAGTAGCTTCGGTCGCGGAAAGCGTTAAGAGTCAGGCGAGTGTAGAAATAGAACTGGCTCGATTGGCTGATCAAAGGGAAATAGAAGTCCTCAAAGCCAAGTTGGAGCAAGCGAATTCAGTGATCCAAGATGGTCAGATACATGCAGGTCAGCAAAGGAGTATGATCACAGGGTTGCAGGCTCAGTTAGAGGTTGCTGAAAGCAAAATGATCGACGTCGAGGAGTTAAAATCCCGAGCAATTGATATACGGAGTAGGATATCTTCTATACAACAGAGTCTGCTAGACAAAGTGGGAGTGATTCGAGAAGATTGCCTGTTGGTGCATCGGATTTCCGAGAATCTGACTGTCAGAGAAAGGAACGCAGAGGCTGCTCGGGTCGCCTTTCAAGAGGCGATGATAGCTACTAACAACAGATTTTCGTTAGGCTCTCCTGGACTCACTATCGTTGAACAAACTAGAGGTAACATTCTGTTAAAGGACTGGGAACATAATATCGCTTTAAGCAAGGAACAGGCCCAAAAAGTAACTAATTCATTAGAAGAAACCTTCAATGCTATAGATGGTGAGCTGTTAGGAATGGAGAGTGGAGGTGACTCAGAGACGTTAAGGCAAATGAATGTAGATCAGATCTCCCTCGATCTGAAGGAGAAGAATGAAAGAGATTTGGTGGATATCTCTAAGATGGACAGGGTAGACATGGCTCAAGTTGATAAACATTTGATTTAACCGAGCACACAACTCAGTGCCCTTGACATCATTGATGCACAAATGGGTGATAAACTTTCGCAGTTGGCCCGAGAGTGTTATTTTGTCGAGGCCAACTGTCAAGCGAAGCCTTCACAGCTTGTATCCCAGTTTGTTGACAAATGTATCATATGCACCGAATTCACGCAAAGACAAGCACCTGGTGCCTTTTGAAAATGGAGTAGGAAAGATGGAGTGAATTCGCTCATCTCGTTTGTAACTGAATTTATGAAACCATTGAGTTTCTAAACTGATCTGCAAATTTGTATAAATAGATCACAAAAAGAAGAAGAATAGGTTGGACCTTTTTTGTATTGATTGTAATAGAGTTTTTGCATTAAGAAGTTAATACAAGAAAATTTGAAGATTCCTGATTCCGTCCCGACTGTATTACAAGTTTGTTTTCTTTATGTTTCATGTTTCATTTCATTCCACTTCTCATAATTGATGTGTATCGCTATACTTTAGTACGACCACTACTATAGCGAAGGGATTTCACTTTTCTGTAATTGGTTATTGTCTTTCCTCTGCACCAGCTATCAGCGGGTGTAAGACCAATTTGCATTTACAGAATTATATGTTTATTTACACTATGTCAGTTATTTCCATACTAATATCTTCTTCTGTGTATGTGTCAGTTTTCTATTGACAGGAACCTTATGTATCTGCAGCTTAATGTTTTTCTTTCATCCTCATCTTTTTACAAAAAATAATACTGTTATGGGAAAGGGCCTTCTGTTTGCATTTCTATTTTATTCTTAAAGTAAAAATTTCTCTTTCTTAAGACCAAATTGAAACAGCGTTAAAATCTCTCCTTAAATCGTTTCCATACTGGTACTGTTCCTCAAATGACTGTCCCTGTAGCAACTCAACCTAATATTCAACCCAGACTATCTAATCAAACACATATTGCTTTAAATCTCTTTGATACAATCCTTAAAACTGCTAACACCCGGGAGGAACTAGAACGTTCATGGGCAGCCATTGAACAAGATATTACTACCCAGGAATAGTTGGAAGCTAGACAACAAGAACGTAGAAATCCTCATTAGTTTCCTATACCGAAGGTTAGTGTAATCTTTTATCAACCTTTATCATACTTGCGGATGCCTTGACATTGTACTTTTAAGCCTTAAGTACAGACTCAGGAACAACAGGAGGTAAAGAAGTTGTTGGATGCCCAGATCATCATGCCTTTGAGATATTCGGAATGGGTGGCCAACCTGGTCCGGGTGAGAAATAAAAGTTGGGAAATCATACTATGTGTCGATTTCAGGAACCTGAACCAGAGCTCAAAGAAAGACAATTACCCCTTGCCGAAAATGGAACACATATTACAAAGGGTAACTGGCGCATCAAGGATGTCCATGATTCATGGATTTTCGGCATACAATCAGATCTCGGTCCTGCCTGAGGACAGAGGAAAAACAACCTTCACCACTCCTTGGGGTACATTCATGTATGCCAAAATCCCCTTTGGGTTGATGAACGCAGGGGCGACCTTTCAGAGAGCCATGGACATCACTTTCATTGGAGAAAAGGACAAGTTTGGAGAAAAGGACAAGGGTTTTCCTAAAATGCAGGAAATTTGGTCTCTCCTTAAATCCCAAGAAGTCTATGTTTTCCATGAAGAAGGGAAAATTGCTAGGCCACATAGGATTAGTTGTGGGAGTCAGGACTGATCCCAACAGGGTAGACGCAATCCAAGCCTTGTCACTCCCGAGGTCCAAGAAGGAAGTTCAGTATTTCTTGGGGAAAGTTAATTTCCTGAGAAGGTTTGTTTCTAATTTTTCCGAATTGGTGAAGCATATCACAACCATGCTCAGGAAAGAGAATGAAGTGAAATGGACTGTTGAACCCAAAGAATCCTTCAATAATATTAAGAAGACACTGACTGAGGCACCTGTGTTGATCAGTCCTAATTATTCCAAGTATTTCCTAATCTTTTCCTTTTCTTCGTGTGATACATTAGCAATCGTTCTACTGCAGAAGAATAATGAAGGGCTGGAGTAGCCTATTTCCTTTTTCAACGGGGCCTTGAGGGATGTAGATATCAGATATGATATCATAGAGAAGCAGGCATATGCCTTGGTGAAAGCTCTGAAATTTTTCATAGTTTATTTTTTTCATTCGAAGATCATTGCATATGTTCCTTCAGCTTCTGTGAAGGACATTCTCATTCAACCTAACATAGACGGGAGAAGGAGCAAGTGGATCACCAAGATCCTTGAATTTGATTTGGAAATAAAACCCACCAAGCTAGTCAAAGGCCAAGGTTTAGACAAGTTTTTGGTTGAATCTAATTGTAAATATTTGGGGGTTAACTTCATCAACACTTGCTTATAATACCAGTAGGCGGAAATGTTTGATAAAATTCCTCGGGACAGACCTCCCTTAGTAGAATACAGCTGGTACAAAGATATTATATTTTTTCCGCAGGAATTGCGGCCTCCAGATGGTATGGGAAGGAACAAGGAAAGAGATTTAAAGCTCAAATCAATTAGATATTTCCTTATTAACCAGGTTCTGTATTGGAAGGATCCTCTAGGAGTTCTCTTAAGATGTCTAGACCCATAGGAGGCCCAAAATATTATATTTGAGTTCCACGACAACCTGTGTGGGCGACACCATTTTTAGAAAACCATCGCCTACAAAATTCTAAGGGTTGGGTACTACTGGCCTACCTTATTCATTGATGTCTGTGTGAAAGTCAGGGCTTGTATTAAATGTCAGAAATTCTCTGGAAAACAACAACTCAAGTGCCTACCACTTAAGCCCATAGTAGCTTCAGGTCCCTTTCAGTAGTGGGGCTTAGATTTTATTGGGGAAATTCACCTTCCTTCAAGTGGTCAACACAAGTGGATTTTAACTGCAACAGATTATTTCACCAAGTGGATAGAAGCTATTCCCACAAGGAGTTCTTCTCACAAGGTAATCAGCGATTTCCTGGAGGATATCATAGCAAGGTTTGGCTGTCCAAGCAGAATTGTCACAGATAACACTGCATCTTTCAAAGATGAACCATTGATTCGATTCTCTGAGCAGTTCAAAATTGAGTTGATCCACTCTACCCCTTACTATCCTCAAGGCAATGGATTAGCAGAGTCCTGTAACAAAATCCTCATCAATATCATCAAAATACTATTAGAGGACAACAATAAAGCATGGGATTCAAATCTCAAATTTTCGTTGTGGGTTGATAGAGTGACAGCTAAGCAGTCCCTGGGCATCTCTCCTTTTCATCTTGTATATGGGACTGAAGAAATTTTTCACTCTCAACTTTCCTTTCCAGAAGAAAAATTCTTCCAAGACCGCCAGGAAAAGCCCGATGATATGATCAAGAGGATTCATGAGCTAGTAGAAGTGCAGTAGACTAGATAGCAAGTGATGGACAGAGCACATGACTGTCAGTAGAAAATCAAGCAGGCCTTTGACAGGGAGAGAAGAAAAGAGGATTTCCAGCTAGGAGGGATAATGCTCAAATGGGATGCTCCCAGACAGGACAAGGGCAAGCATGGTAAATTTGAAGCCCTTTGGATCGGCCCCTTCAAAATATTTGAAGCATTTCTAAACAACACTTACAGGTTGCAGAATCTGGAAGGTGACGAAGTTTTTGGTGGCCCTATAAATGGGCACTTCTTGAATTTTTTTTTTGTTCAAAGACGAAATCGACGTCCCATCATTTTAAATACCGTTCATGTTTCATGTTTAATTTGTCTTGTTTCTAATAGAAGACTCCACAACCCAACACCAAGGCACTGAAGCTGCAAAAGGAGTTCTTAGAGCCTCGCAGGGAGGACTCTATCCCTAATGGAGCCTAATGTTAACACATAAACTTGTCAAGGTCTTTAGAGTCGTGTTTCCTGCCTAAGTCTGTAATTTTGTCTATCTTTCCTCCCTGTGCAGACCCGATTTTAATTTTTCCTCTCGGCTTGTAGTTTTCCTTCTGTTATTCTTCATCGAGTTGATCGACTTGTTTTCCTTGTAAGACCGCCTGAAGGCCATCGGCCATAATCCTTTCTATTTTACCTATGGCCAATGTGTTTCTCCCTTTTCCTCTGTCAATGATCCTCTTATTCTCCCTGAGCCTCCAGTCATTCTCCCAAGTGATCATTCACAGGTTGTAATCGTGACTACCAAGCGCAGCATTTGATGTAGTTTGATGTAGATGCAAATCAAGTGAGCAAGCAAGCTTAGTCTTCAACGAAGGAAAGAGAGCATGGGAATTGCGGGTTCAAAATGTTGTAAAATTGTTCATAAAAAATCATGAAGTCCTGATTCACGAAAAGTTAAGTCTGGGTCATTCAAACATGAAGAGGCAAGGGTCGTTGATCCAGTATCGGTGAATTTTGGAGGTTCAGGAATCGAGAGGTTGGGGTTCTCGTCCTAGAGGTGCATCCATAGCCCGAGGTTGTTGGTTTTAACTTATTGAACAACTATGCGCTACTGACCCTGGGTTCGTATCTTTCAGGGTACCAAAAAAGTCTTAAACTATCGGCCCTTCTCGTGAACTAGAAGGAAACACAGCACACGGAATGCACTGCGCAGTCTCACCCGAGATAGATTTTATGGGTGGCTGTAAGACTCAGGTGTTATAGCCTAGGATTGAGTAGGAGATGGAGGGTCTTCAGTCTGAGACATTACTTATGACTTGTATTACAAATTACTGTTATCTGACCTTCACGATTTAATAGCACAACAACAATGAACTAAACAGTATAATAGCTCATCCATTCATCATATTTAGCATTTAACTAACAAAAGTAAATAGAGATATGCATGCATTCATCACATTACATAGGTATTACCATGGTTCACCCCCTCCCGGGGCTACGTCCACAAATATTTGGCTCTTGGCTCTCTTATTATGGTAGTTCTACAGTTCTCACGCCTCACACTTACAATTCTCCTTAGATCGGTAATATCTTTGTGAGGTGAACTAGATCGCACCAGGCTCCTCAGCCTGCGATCTGATCCTCGAGATCTACCTCCTACTTAGCTCACTCGTTACAAGTAGTTCTCTTATCAAAACATTACATAATACTAGTTCAACTCTACAACAGTAGTAAAGTTCAACCTTTGCAAAATCTCTGAAAATATTTTTTGATAATTGCTTGCCTATATTTATATCTATCGGGATCTTCAGTCGTTTTCACAAAAACTCTTAAAAAAAAACCTAACTCTACTGTCATTAGGTATTCCTTCTCCACATGTGTTCACTGCTTCCTTCCAACTGTCGCCTCCTTCTTGCATGCGCACATGCTATGTTTCTTTCCAGTTGTCACTTTCCTCCTGCATGCTTGCTTTCCCACAATTTCTCTTCCAACTATCATTCTTCTTCGTGCACGCTTTATTTCCCATTTTGGCCTACTGCCAACAGGCCCCCAACACTAACATGTGTCTCATCCCGATTCACCTAATCTTTCTGAGTTGCCTTGATCTCTTCAATGATCATCTGGAACTTTTCCCTTAGCTCTGTTGCTACTGTCAGTGCCTGTGCGGTCTTCTCCTTAATGGTTTCTACTACCTGAACGACCAATTCGTCGCTCAGTAGTCCTGAGCATTTTTCTTGGGTCTGCGCCATCTGTTCTTTATCCACTTCTGCATGTGTGAGTACTTCTGCTACCTGTTCCTGTAACAGTTCGATTTGAGCCTGCCGCTCATGTTTTTGTGTATGCACAGTGATGAGTTCTACATGCATATTCTTCAACTCTAGCATCCCCTTTACATGTTCTGGGATCGGTATGGTATTTTTCTTCTTCTTGAGTTCTTGGATCACTGCATTGATCCTTTCCTCTTCCTTGTCCCAGCGTTGAACCTGTCGATCCTCCTCCAGTCTTGTCCAAAGTTGTGTAGATTTGTCGAGCAAGTCAGCTATTGTGCTAACCTGTTTCTCGATCTCCTGTATTTGCGTTGTTTCTACTTGCCTCCTTTGCTCCGTTACTGCTAGTGGATTCATTGGTGTCACCTATTCTTGGAGATCCCTGATCTCTTTCTGGTATTGTGCAATTACCTGCGCAATCTGGTCATTCTTTTCTGTGGCTAGGAGTTCGTTTCCCTCCGCAGTGTTTGGAAGTTTCCCAAAAATTTGTCCCACTCTGTGTTCCAATTCGTTCATGTGTTCCATCTCCTTCTAAGTTTCGGATCTGGCCTGCTCGTACTCTTTTTCCAGTGCTTCCCACTTCTTTGTTGCTTTCTGTAGCTCGACTAAGTTCTTATGTGCCTGATACTGCATCTCATGGTCGACACTAACCTGTAATTTGCGCAGTGCCCTTGACGACATCCATGTCAAGACCAATTGAATGTGGTCCAAATCCTTTAGTGGTGTTTGTCCCACTATTTCATCCATTCGCAGCATGCTCAGTTTTATGTGGACCATTATGTTTGCGTGTGGCATTGGGAGGGTTGGGTCTCGTTCTTCGATCTCCACTCTTTTGTTGGTTTGTGTTGTCAAATTCTCTATGCCTATGTTGCTAATTTCTCTCTAGGCTTCTCTGAGTGTCTTGAGGAGCTATCTTGTTTCTGCCAGATCTTTTTGTAGATGATCCCTGTGATGTTCTGCGTGGTTGAAGTCTTTCGCTAGACAATCCTGGACCATTCTGGCGATCATTTATCCATTGTCCTCTATGATCGTCAAGTCTGGTGACGCTCGTTGTGCCTTTTATTTCTTACGCACGCCTGCGGCCTATTCAGTTGATCTCTTATTTCCCCTGGGCTCCTGTGCGATGGGTTTGGGGCGGTCTTCTGCATTCCCTTGGCTTGTTTTGGATGTTCGTTGGTCTCTTTCTTCCCCTTCTAGGTTCTTGTCTGCTTCGAACCTTCACTTGCAGGAGTTGGTTTATTTTGGCCCGTCCCTAGTTTCTTGGGCATTGGTTTTTGCGGAGGCTGTGTTTCCTCTTGCATTGCCTCTCCTTCTATGGGTCCTTCCAGTACTTCCCAGGGAATGGATGGGATCTTCCATTCAGTAGGCCATTCATTGATAACCATGTCTATATCACCTTATGTGATGCAGTAGCGCATCAGTAGCCATTGTTTATCGGGATCCTTCCTTGGTTGTATCCACATGGCTTGTCGTGTTGCCCAGAAGTTAGCGATGTTCCCATATCGCGTGACAACTTCTGGTGTTATTCTCCATGACCGGTTAATAGCTTCCTGCATATCCTATAGGTACGATTCAAATATGATTCCATTGTCCCTCTTATGTCTAGTTTGTGGCCCCGATCTCAGTACTCGATATCTCGCTCCCTCGGGTTGTGGTCTTGTAGAAAAAACTACATATTTTGGTTCCCGCCATCCCATGAAGGATATAAGGGTTATCATCCATGAGTAATGAAATTTTGTGCCAAGTTCTTGCACGTCCCTACAGTCCACTTGGAATAAGTTTAACAAATAAGGTGCCCATCTCACGAAGGTGCCTTCTGCGCATTGAGCTACAATTGTTATGACTCCTACTAGTACTTTGTCTTTGCAGCATTTTCTTAGCAACTTACTAGCTAAGATCATTGCACCCAATTGTGTTGCCAGGTTTTTGATTCACTTGATTATAATGCCTCTTGTTCCCCTCGATGTGTCATATTTCTTCTTCATTTCCTCTACTAATGATTTTTCCTTGGATTTATCATCCAGAATCAATGTGGGATCCATACCCTGGCTGGGTAGTCCTGTTATCTGCATGATAAGGTCCACTGTTATGGGGATGGGTCTATCCAGCCATATATCCTCTCCATGCATAACTGTTAATAGTTGCTTGATGCATGTTGTCACGTACTGGCCTCTGCCAAAGTGTGGGAGTTGTAGCAGTCCTAAAATGTCGGTTCAATCCAGTCCAACTGCCCATTGATGCGGATGGATGATTGTTTCTCCATGTTGGTTGACCACTATGTTCTGCATAAACACTCTGGGTGCAAGTTCTAGGTACTTAGTGTTGTCTGAGACATCATGGTCGGAATACTTGAGCTTCCCAACGTGACCCAGTAATTGCGAATCTACCTGTACTCCCTCTGGTATGTGTGGTAGCACAATTTTTGTTGTCAGTTTCTTGTGAGGTGAGCTCGGTATCAGAATTATGTCTTCCTACTGTGGTGGTTGGTACGAAGTTCCATCAATTCCTGTTTACTACCCTGTAAGCCATTATGGCCAAGCCGAGGTAGTTTCTGTGGTCTCATCTTTCTGCTAACCAAGGCTGGGTACTTGCAACTCATCAGATTTCCCTTCTGATCCTTGATTCTGTGTCATGCAGTTCCCTTCCGTGGCTAGTTTGGTGCTTTCTGGTTGCACTTCCTATTGAGGTTCTACTTCTTCATTCGGAGGTTCCTGTGGTTCTTCTTGTGTATCCTCTTTTAGTTCCTTTGGTTGTGGCTATTGAATCTCTTCCGGTATCAGTGTAGGGCTCACCGGTGGTATCTATGGGGATGGGATCTCATCGATATCGACGATCTCTGGTTGTTGTTGTTTTTTTACTTCTAGCGGTCCTCGTGACCTAGTTTGAACTATGGTCGACTTAGTGGTTGAGCCTGGTTCAACGAATTTCAGTGGTGCCATAGTGGTGAGTGTCGAGCCTTTGCTGTCTATAGAGGACTATGATATCACTCTGTTCATTCGAGCTATTGTTGCTCTCTCTGTGTTCTTCTTTCATGAATAGACAAGTTGCTTTCGTGATTGCATGTTGTATGGGCTTGTCTTGAAGCTTATCAAAGATGCTTCCTCCATGATGTGATTGATGCACCATAACTATGGATTCAATGCATGTGTGGTAGTTTCTTACTTTCCATTACACCTCTCTAGCCGTTTCCAGTTGGCGTGTTTAATGTGACGTTCCATCAGTCCTTGCCATGCCTTAATTCCACTTTGTGTTGTCCTATCATCCTGATTTTGCCAAGTTTTTGTTTCCCACTCGTTTTTCTTAGGCATGTGACCATTACTCTTTCCTTTACTGCATTCATGTTTCGAGCGTCCTGTGGCTTTTTCATGGCTTTTCGGTTTTTTCTCCTTTTTTTTTATTTATTTTTTATTTTTTTACTGCGCGGTGGGTGGTCGATTGTCCTTGTACAGCTTCAGTCAGCTCCCGTTGATCATTCCTTGGAGGTATGTGCCTGCTAGATCTCTTAACTGTACAGCTCCACCGTCTATTACAAATTTGACCTCGTATGGTCCTAACCAATGCATTCTCAGCTTTCCTGGGTGCTGTAATGATTTTTTGTCGTAGAGCAATACTAGATCTCCTTTCGTGAAAGTATTCTTCTTAATGTGTCGATCGTTCCATGCTTTGTCTCTCGCCTTCTGCACTTGTTGATGGAATCCTACCAAGATTCGATCTTCCTCCATTGCTAACAGTTGATGCAACCTTTCCTGTATAGCATTGCGTTCTGTCATTTGTGTGATAGTGGCTACACGTAAGCTGGGTATTAAAAATTCCAATGGTACTACCACTTCTTGGCCGTAGATGAGTTTGAATGGTGTGTGCCCTGTCAACTTCTTACATGTCATCCTATACACCCATAATACTGTCGGTACTTTGAGGTCCCATTTGTCTCTGTTGACGTTACAGATCTTTGTCAATGCGTTCTCTAGAACTTTGTTGAAGGATTCTACTGTGCCATTCGTCTATGGGTGATACAGTGTGCTTTTCTGGTGGTGAACTTCAAATTCTTTGAGCATCGTGTGGATGGTGCTATTAATGAAATGCGTGCCTTGATCGCTCATCATAACTCTTGGGCACCCAAACCTAGTAATTACTTGTTCGAATAAAAAGTGTGCATCAGTCTCTGTGCTACAGTCCTTTACTGGTGTGGCTTATGCCCATCTTGTTAGGTATTTCGTCGCGGTGACGATGTATCTTGCCCCTGTTATTTTGGTTGGTGGGTTAATAGGTCCCACAAAGTCTATTGCCCATTTATCAAATTCCTATAGTGTCTTGCAGTCGTAACAACATCGCATCCCTTTTGTTGGGTTTGCCTACCCTTTGGCAAACATCGCATCCCTGACAGTATTCTTTTGAGTCCCTATGGATCGTTGGCCACCATAGTCCTGCGTAAAGTACCTTCTGCATGGTATCTTTTCCTACATAATGTCCTCCTGCCAATCCCTCATGGGCTTCTGATAAAATCCTTGTTCGTTCGTGCTCAATCACGTACCTTCGTAAAATGCTATCTGCACCCATTTTATATAGATGTCTTGCGATTAGTTGATAGTTGGTTGCGCGAACTACTAGGTTCTTCTTCTGCGCAGTGGTATACTCTTATGGTGCAGTACCTATGATCAAGTACTGGATGATCTCTGTGAAGTAGTCATCAACAATTTGTACCAAGAATAGTTGTACATCCGGAAAGTTGTCTTCTAAGCTTGTGGGTTCTTCTCCATTTGTCACCCGTGATAGGTGGTCAAGGCCTGCATTTAGTTTTCCTAGTTTGACGATTACTTCGAAGTCAAATTCATGAAATCACAATAACCATTGGAAGATTCTCCCCCCCCAACACTGGCTTGTTGACTAGGTACTTTAGGGCTAAGTGATCTGTAAACATCTTAAAATGTTTTCCCAATAAGTAGTGTCTAAAATTCTGAAGTGCGTAAACCATAGCTAGGCATTCTCTTTCCATTGTGTTATAGTTATGTTCTAAGTCGGATAGTTTTTTGCTTGCAAATGCTATCAGGTGATCTAAGTCTCCTGCTCCTAGATGCGCTAAGATAGCTCCCAGTGCTATCGTTGATGCATCTACATGCACATGGAATGCCTTTCCCCAGTCCAGAAATACTAATATCGGTGCAGTGACCATCTTTTCCTTCAGGGTATCCAGACCATGTTGACACTCATCATTCCATTGGTAATTTGTATCCTTCCTTAGCAGTTTTTCTATTGGTGTTGTGATCTGCGCATATCCTTTGATAAATTTCCAATAGTACCCTGTGTGTCCTAATGTCTCTCGTAGCTGACGAACTATTTTCGGCACTGGTAAATTAATGATGATGGTGATCTTTGTCGGATTGACCAATATCCCTTGTTTGCATACTATATGGCCCAATAGTATCCCAAACGGTGTTCCAAATATGCATTTATTTATGTTCAGTGATATCTAACACTGTCTGCATCACTCTAGCATCAAGTGTAAGACTTCTACATGGTTTTTCAATAGACTATAGACTGTCCAGTCGTCCAAATATACTTCGAGAATTGGTGGATGAATTCTTTAAATACTGTGATAACCACTCTAGAGAAGATTGTTGGTGCATTCTTCAGTCCAAAGGGCATGACTGTATATTGGTAAGATCCCCACTACGTTGTGAATGTGGTCTTG
The DNA here is from genome assembly GCA_000966675.3 of Picea glauca. Lineage (NCBI taxonomy): Eukaryota > Viridiplantae > Streptophyta > Pinopsida > Pinales > Pinaceae > Picea > Picea glauca. The sequence goes on along the minus strand of JZKD02S0155676.1, from coordinate 283,201 downwards.
TATCTATCCTCCTGTGTTATCTTAATCTGATGGTAACCTGAGAATCCATCGATGAATGAGTACACTTCGTGTCCCCCCACATTCTCTAGAACTTCATCCGTGAACGTTGTAGGGAATGAGTCGTGTAGGAATGCATCATTCAACTTCCTCAAGTCAATGCATATCCTAATCCCTATTCCTTGTTTCTTGTCCTGCATGACCATCGGGATTATCCATTTTGATTCCTCAACTAGTTCGATTATGCCAGCTTTGAGCATTTGGTCAATCTCCTCCTTAAATTTCTGTTTATATATAGGGTTCAGTCTATATGGTCATTGTCTGATCGGTCTCGCTTCGAGTATGAGAGGTATTTTCATTTCTCCCAGTTCGCCTACTATACCTTTCATCTCTGTAAATGTTGTAGGAAATAAGTCGTTGTATTCGCACAACAGTTGTGTAATTCTTTCTACTGTTGGGTCATCTGAGTAGTCTCCAATGCTGGCCATTTTGGGATGTTCCGCTGTACCGATGTTAAATTTATTTACCTTGATTGGCGTGGAAATAAATTTAGATTCTATTTGTGGTCCCTTCATGTGTCTGTCGCCTTCTACTTCTGCAATCTAAATGTCGTGTGGGTTCTCTTTGTCTGGTATGTCCTCCTGTACCTGGTAACATGACAGTAGTTCCTTGACTGTCTGTTTATTTTGTTGTTTCTCTTTGGTAATACATTCTACTTTTGGATCCTCATTGAATATGACTCCTCTGATTCGTTTCAGAGTTGCGTCTATGTTGGGGTTCTCATGCTCAAATGAGAAAGTGGTGGTAGCATTTTGTTGCAATGTCGCCCATGTTGTAGTTCCTTTGTGTAGTTCCTGATCTGTATACCAGTTCACTGGTATGCCTTCTAATGTATGAATAAAGTGGTGAGGCCATTCCTCTGGTGGTGTCAATTTCCACAGCGTTTTGCACTCCATCAAGTGTTTTGTTGGTGTCCCTAATCCTTCATATTTTTGTTGTTTGATGTTTTTTTGTGTTGCACCGAACCTTATGCACAGTAGCCTCTTACATTGGTACCATTTTGTGATGGTCTCCTTGTGTGCGCCCCACCATCTAGCGGGTGTGTCCTTGAGTGCTAAGTCCAGTGCGAGTAGCCTCTAGCTCTCTAATACTTCATCTTCATATTGTTTCAAGAATGTTTCCAAATCATTAAGTCCATGGAAACTAGGTGGTTCTGTGATTTCTATGCTTATCCAACGTATTGTGTGGTCTATTCTTGCACATCTTCTCATGGATACTTCATGTAGTCTTTGCTGCTAGTTTTCTAACCCGGTGTCTGAATCCATAGCGCATGAAGTAATACTACACCAACTGAGTACTCCATCTGTAGTTGGGTTTACATAATCCTCCTCATGCGCAGTTGTTCTATACAACTAGACAATTTCCTCTAAGTCTAGGCAAGTGGGTTCTAATAACCTTTCCCCTTCTGATGGATCTAGTGGTGCTATAACCCTGTAATATCTAGATTGAAATGTCATTTTTCTTGTCTTCAAATTAATTATGGCCTGGTTGTCAAATGCCCAGTCCAAACCGAGTAGTGTCGGGTATGGTGTTGTGCCATCTACTATTTCGATGACTTCAAAATCTGCTTTGGTGCGCACACCATCAAGATCTACCGTTACACACTTCAACCTCCCGATTGGTAGGACTCTGTGCTAGTTCGCTAGTTTTAATTGGACATTCGAATATCCCAAGGTTGGTTCTCCCATGCATTGCCAGGTTTTCTTGGGTAGTACATTTACTTCAGATCCTAGGTCCAGTATGATATCTCCCATATTCAAATTCCCAATGTTGGCATTCAATCTGAATTCCCTACTTGTTCTTCTCCTTGTGTGTAGGCGATTGACAATCTTTGGTTCTAGATTTTGTTTTGTCTCATTGCTACATTTCTCTAATATGTTTTGCAATATTTTCACAGATGAAGGATCTCTTAATATTTTGATGCATGACTGCAAAAAGTCTTTGATAGTACTTACTTGTACCTTGAGTGACATTCCTTTGGTATGATCCAATGATTGTGGCATTTTGTATTCTGGGGCTTCGTGGGTTGGTTGCGTAGTGGAAGTCAACGTTGTGTCCTTCTTATGAAATTCCTGTCTGGCTTCCTTAAAAGTCTCCTTTTCTTTGGGCACATCGAACTTCTTCCTTGGTTCGGTGTTCTTCCTTACCCACTAGTTCTGTGCAGGTTCTTGTTGGGCTGTGTCATTTCCTATCTTCATTCCTCCATGGGTGACTATGTTGATATTTCGTCCATCCTCCCTTGCTTCAGCTGAAATCCATTGAACATTTTGGTTGTTCTGGTTCCTTTTTTCCTGGATCTTTACTAACAGTGTCAGGAATTCCTCTATCTCGTGATCCGATGCACGACAGTACATACAAGTTGCTGGAAACAGTGGGAATTTCCTTGCATAATGTCCCAGTTGCTGACAATTGTGACATGTGACTGGTCCTCTGCAACGTCTGAAGCCTCCTCTGGCTTGTCCTCCTCCTCGATAGCCTACTCTATCCCCTCTTAGCATGTTATATGGTGGTGCTTGGTTGTACTCCATGGTATTATACTGGGGTTGCGTTGGGTTGTACTGTGGTTGTGTATTGTTGTATGGTTTTTGCACAGTGTTATACTACTACTGCACAGTATTGTATGGAGATGGGGCTTGATTGAAATGTGGTGTTGCTTGCCCAGTCATCATTTCAGCCTGTACCATGTAGGCGTCCGATCTTCTCTCTCGCATCAGCTCCATAGTTCTGCAATCTTTGTCTTCGTGGCCTACGAACTTACAAAAAGTGCAATAAGAATTCTTGGGAACTGTCTGGTACTTCTGCATCATCGTATAGTGATAAGGGTTGTGACCCGGTTTATTGCATATTTCACACCATAATCCTCCCTGTGGGAGTGGGTTTGGCATGCCTATTTCCATATACTGCGCGAATGTTGGACATTTTTTCTTGTGGTGTCCTTTTGTCCTGCATGTGGTGCACCAAACAACTTCTCGTTTGTCCTTGTTCTTGTTCTGATTCAACTGAAATGTGAGGTTCTTCAAATCCTCCTTCAATTCTTCAATGGTCGGGTCCATCTGCTGGTACTGGTTCTCTTCCAGCTGCAAGGCTGCCTGTAGCTCCTCGACCTGCATTTGAAACTTATGTTGTCGTAAAGGGTATTTTAGGTGTGGGAGTAGTGAGTTGACAAATAGATGTCGGTGTTGCATCTCGGTCATAAGGTATTTTAACTTTCCCTTCAATTGCTTAAATCTTTGGTCAATCTCCCATACAGACTCTCCTGGTTTCTGTCGAATCTCAATCATTTCATTCATGTACTGGTCCTCTGAGCTCGGCTTCTGGAACTCATTAATCAGTAGCTTCTTGATGTTTTCCAGTGTCCTCGTCATCCCAGGAGCATTGTTTCTATCTAGACTCATGTACCAGTCTAGTGCGCGGTCTCTTAGCATGATCGCTAGCTGCGCAAGTTTGGTATCTTCATCCGTGATCTGTTTTGCCTCCCAGATATTTGCACAAATGAACAAATTCTTCTCCAGGTCTTCTGTTGCTTCTCCTCGGAATTTTGGTAATCTGATCATGGGGTCATGTCCTACCATTCTAAATATTGAATTTCTACCTCTGCTGCGCGGTGTGGATACTTGACTAGTACTGCCTGAACTGGCTCCTCCAATTTTTGCTCCTGTGGTAGATGTGCTTCTCGCGATTGGACTTCCTCGGAATATTGGTTGTCTAAATGGTGATGTTCTCTTTGGTGTATTAGTGGCATATGGGTTTATGGGTTCCACACTAACATTAATATGGAAAGGATGTCTATCTTCTTCTCCTGTTCTTGGGCCTCTTGTTTTCCTCTCATAGGTTGCACACAGGATTTCCTCAATCTGCTCTACAACCCGAAGATCCTCTACCTCTTCTTTATCGCTTGTCAAGCCCTCCCTCGCAGCTATGACTCTTTTCTTGGTATTCAAATTATATTGGTAGGGTACTCTGCTATGCGTCATTCCAAGTGATGCCAAGATCCACTTCAGTTGGTCGTCATCCATCAATATTGGGTCCAAGAATTCCTCCTCCTTCTTGCCTGTATCCTCTCCTTGTGCCATTTATGCTTCCCTCTATCAGTGCTTCCCCCCTTCCCCCATGCACGTAGGGAATTTTAGTTGTATGCTTCCATCATCATTACACCTTTGTTATATAGCAGTATTTTAATCGAAGTATACAATGATCGAATGTACCTTCCATGAGGTCCACGTAGAAATCCCTACTCTGTCACGTTGTATGAATTTGTTGTGTCAACTGCAAATTATGTGATGAAGCCTGCCACAATACTATCAAGCCAAAAGTCAACTGCGTGGGTGAATTTGTTATTCACCTGTTGTAACTAGTCAATCTGTATTGGGGTCCAATCTATCTGTCAGATCCAATTCATCATGTGGTTATCTTTCAACCTTAGTATCCACTCCTGCAATAGGTGAGGGAAATCATAGAAAAAGACTTTGTGTAAATCTGTAAACACGTATTTATCCAGTTATTTGTGAGGCGTCAAGCTAGGGTTTCTATTATCTTTATGGGCAAACTATAGCTCTTTAGTTCTCAACCAGCCTTTGATTTCTTCTTTCATGGGGTTCCACGGTCTCAACATTCCCTTCTAGTGACTCAGCGGTCTTCTAGTTTCGCTCATTTTTTTCCACATGTGTTCTATCTCATCTACTCAGTCCTTTCTTGTTCCTCTTACAATGACAACATAACCATTTGTTGGTTTTAACCTACCGAACAACTCTGTGCTACTGACCTGGGGTTTGTATCTTTCAAGGTACCAACAAAACCTAAAACTATCGGCCCTTCTGGTGAACCAGAAGGTAACACAGCACACAGAATGCACTACTCAATCTCACTCGAGATACATTTTATGGGTGGTTGTAAGACTCAGGTGTTTACAACCTAGGATTGAGTAGGAGATGCAGGGTCTGCGTTTTGAGCCATTACTTATGATTTTTATTACAAATTACTGTTATCTGACCTTCAGGATTTAATAGCGCAACAACAGTGAACTAAACAGTATAATAACTCATTCATTCATCGCATTTAGCATTTAACTAACAAAAGAAAATAGATATATGCATGCATTCATCACATTACACAGTTATTACCATGGTTCACCCCCTCCCGGGGCTACGTCCACAAAGATTTGGCTCTTGGCTCTCTTATTATGGTAGTTCTACAGTTCTCGCGCCTCATGCTTACAATTCTCCTTAGATCGGTAAGATCTTTGTGAGACGAACTAGATCGCACCAGGCTCCTCATCCTGTGATCTGATCCTCAAGATCTACCTCTCTCTTAGCTCACTCATTACAAGTAGTTCTCTTATCAAAACATTACATAATACAAGTTCAACTCTACAACAGTAGTAAATCTCAACCTTCGCAAAATCTCTGAACCTCTTTTTTGATACCTTCTTGCCTATATTTATATCAATGGGGCTCTTCAGCCATTTTCACAAAAAATCTTACCAAAAACCCTAACTTTATTGTCGTTAGGTCTTCCTTCTCCGCATGTGTTCGCTTCTTCCTTCCAGCTGTCACCTCCTTCTTGCATGCACGCGTGTTGTTCTTCTTTCCAGTTGTCACTTTCCTTCTGCACGCTTTCTTTCCCATGATTTCTCTTCCAGCTGTCATTATTCTTCATCCACAATTTCTTTCCCATTTCAGCCTACTGCCAATAGAGGTCCTGAGACCCAAAATGCCAATGTGATCATGGTCGTCAATCAAACAAGAGAGCTAGACCATTGGATTAGCTTTTCGGTGACTCGCAGAAGGGAGAAGTCAATGGGATGAGTTATGGGAATTCGTGAAATGTGAGATCGCAAAATGATCAGGACCATTCATTCTAGAGGGGCACGTGGCTCAGGATCTGAGCAATCGCGACTTCGCGACTCGAAGGCTTGAGCAAGGAATGGAGTGAGAAATCTTGATGTTCGAAGTCCCAAAAATTCACTTGGTTAAGCGCAATGTCATGGCCTATAGTTGCATGGGGTGATGAAAGGGTGTTGCGCAGAGGATCAAAGTGCTCAAGTGGTCACAAAGAAAAATCCTTACAGCCTCAAGGCGCCAATTTTGACTGGAAGGGATTGTGAGCCTAAATGGAACATTCTCAAGTGTCAGCCTCCTCCTTGATCCCGATGGAGTTAGTTAATGGAAACAACGAGAGGTAGTTGAAGCCTCATTTCACCCTGTAAATGGAAGGCATGGAAGCCCCAGACATGGAGGCAGGCTGTCAGCCCAAGGTCACTCTATCAATGAAGTTTTCTGCAAATCCCATACCGATTTGAGATCGCGTCTGACAGGAGAATGTAAGTGAAATATGACAGGGTAAGAAGAAGACGTGAAGCCTTGAATACTGTGACTGGAGAACACTTTTGTAGGGAGAAAGTTTCTCTGAGTATATATACTCAATTTTTATAGTTTGTAAAGGTCGATGGTAGAGAAAATCTTCTGTATTGTAAAGTTTTAATGAACATTCGGGTTCTTTGGTTATGTATATGCATTTGAGACATCTTGTTTAATGATAGTCAGCTTACTTACTCCCTCTTGTTTTCCTCAGAGACTGAAAGACTTCATGATTGAATGATTCACTTGAATTATTGTGACTGCATTATGATGAAAGTTTGATTATAATGTTGTTATAGTTCCTTTCAGTTTCTTTGAAGATTTGAATTCTATAAGTTCTCATGTTTAAATTGTTCCTCCTTAGGCTGTTGAAAGACTTGATGTCCTTGGAAGATATCTACATTTTCTCACTGAAGTCTTCCTCCTACTCACCCTTACTACGAATTACTGTCTGAAGTCAAACCAAGACCTCACCTGTTCGTGCATATCAGTCCATTTTTCTTTGTTAAGACGATATTTTCGTGAGACTGCACCCATCTGACCCTTTTATAACCAATCTGTGACATAAACTCTGATGGGTATCAGGCTTACCTCTGTTGCAATCCAAAGGTGACTTTTGGTGCTAACAAACCTCATAAAAACAATGGGAAGCCTTGTGCCTCCAAAAGGCCTGGTACCAGAATGTTACTAGGTCGAATTCATAGTTTATTTTCTTGGACAAAGACAGTTTTGGAAATGGACAATAATGCACTATTGCAAAAATCAAGTAGGATGACATATAAAATTTATTTGATTCTTTGAATCGTGACAGTTGGGAACAAATTTCAATGGAAATTAGCTTCCCCCAATCGAAAATGACTTGTTCCTTGACTGTGAAGTACAAAATATAAATAACTATATG
>JZKD02S0155676.1:219285-249474 GCA_000966675.3 Picea glauca | reverse complement strand
AGCATATAAGTATCAAATTTTTGATACCACATCCTTGGTGATTGTTTTAAACCATATAGGGACTTTTTCAGCTTGCATACCAGCTCCTTCTTTCCCTTCACAACATAACCTTCTGATTGCTTCATATAGATTTCTTCTTCCAGATCCCCATGTAGGAATGTTGTCTTCACATCCATCTGTTCTACTTCAAAATCAAATGCAGCAACAACAGATAACAAAAATCTTATCGAGGTTAACTTGGCAACAGGAGAAAAAGTCTCACCAAAATCAATTCCCTCAACCTGGGAATAACCCTTTGCTACTAATCGAGCTTTGTATTTCTCCACTTTTCCTTTTGCATTCAACTTCTTTTTAAATACCCATTTACTGCCAATGGGATTTCTTCCAGTCGACAAATCCACTAGATATCAAGCCTCATTCTTATCCAAATATGCCATTTCTTCATCCATGGCCCTTTTCCAAAGATTTCCATCCTCTGAATCCATTGCCTCCCTGATAGTTCTAGGATCATAATCAGTAATAGACAAAGAAAAATTTGAACATAATCAGATGGAGTATACCTTTCCGATAGCCTTCTTTCTTGAACCGATCTCCTCAATATTGGAGTATGAGGATCTTCTTCTTCTGATTCTTGTTCTTTTGTAGGTCTAATTCATCATCCTTTAAATCAAACACTATCTTCTCTGGTACTTCCTTACTTGGTAGGACTTCCCGTTTAATGACATCCTTCATTTCTCTAAATACCACATATCGGCTATACACTACCTTCTTAGTTTCTGGGTTCCAAAGCTTATAACCTTTGAGACCATCTTTATATCCAATAAAGATACACTTTTCAGCCTTCTTATCTAGCTTACTCCTATTTTCCTTTGGAACATGAACATATGCATCACAGCCAAATACCTTGAGATGTGTGAGAGAAGGTTCCTTACCAGTCCATACCTCTTGTGGATTCTTGTCATCCAACGCTGATGAGGGTGATTTGTTGACCAGGTAACATGCAGTACCCACTTCCTCTGCCCAAAATTCTTGCCCTAACCCAACACCATTGAGCATTCACCTTGTGTTTTCCATCATCGTCCTATTCATCCTTTCTGCAACTCCATTCTTCTTAGGTGTATATAGAGTAGTATTCTTCCTTGCTATACTGCACTTATTACAGAATTCTTCAAATTCATTCCCACAGAAATCTCCGCCATTATCTGTCCTCAACACCTTAATTCTTTTCTTTGTTTTATTCTCAACAAGAGCCTTAAACTCTTTAAACATGTCAAAGACTTTGGATTTCTTCCTGAGGAAATATATCCAAGTATTCCTCAAGAAGTCATCTATAAATGAGATGTAGTACACAGATTTCCCCAATGATGGGACCGACACAGGTCCAAAAACATCACTATGAACTAGCTGTAAAATCCCTTCTACCCTCATTGCACTAGAGGGAAATCTTACTCAATTCTTCTTCCCATATAGACAATGTTCACAGAAATCAAAATCCAAAGAGCAATTAGACATACCTTCAGCCATACCTTTACCGTGTAGTAGTCGAAGATCCTTCTCTCTGATATGCCTCAGTCTTTGATGCCACAACATAACCTTTTCTCCAGAGACTGTAGGAGTTCTTTCTTCTTCAACTCCAATATCAGGAACAATGGAACTATTACACCCATTGATAATAGTGCTTCCTTGCATCTTATACAAAGTTCCAAACCGAACTCCCTTCAACAACATCATTGCTCCTCGAACCATCTTACAGGTTTCCTTTTCAAATATTGTTTTTACCCTTGCATCATCCATTTTTCTTATAGAAATAAAATTTATGGCCAAATCTGGGATGTGCAGAACATCAGGCAGTGTTCTAATCCTTCCATCTATGAGCCTCAACTTGACTTTCCCTCGTCCTATGATTCTGGTTGTCGAATCATCACCTAAGAAAACATTACCTCCATCATACCTTTCATATTCGCAGAACCACTCCCTATGGGGAGTCATATGAAAGGATGCACTAGAGTCAACCAACCATGCCTCATGATCTGCATGTGTGCTTGAAGAAGCCAAGTACGCATCCCCTCCTTCTTCCTTGGAGGTCTTTTCTTCAGTATAAGGAGATTCTTTAGATCCCTTCTTTTTCTCAACTTTGGATCTACATTGCTTTTTGTAGTGCCCTTCTTTTCCACATCTCCAACATACCTTTACAAAATTTCTGGGAGATTTAGATCTACCCTTAGACTTAGATCTCCCACTTGAGAACTTAGATCTATTTATTTCCTGGGAACATCCTCTTGCAAATAATGTGTCTATGCTCTGTCCTTCCATATTCTTCTGTCTCATCTCCTCTAACAACAAAGATGAGACCACTTCATCAAACTTCAAGGAAGTTGTATTACTACCTATGGCCACAACCAGACTATCCTAGGAATCTAGTAAAGAACACAGTAAACTGATACATTTATTTTCATCTGACATTTTAATCTCAATAGATACTAACTGACTTACCACAGTATTGAAGGCGTTCAAATGCTCTTCCACCGAGTCTCCATCTCTCATCCTGAGGTTATACAGCTTCGTTCTCAGGAATAGTTTATTCACTAGGGACTTAGACTGATACAACTTCCCCAATTTATCCCATAAATCCTTGGTTGTAGCTTCCTCTGACACATTCAGTAATAATGAATCTGAGAGACACAGTCAGATTGTGCTCTTTGCCTTCCAATCCAACTTTTTTCAGTCATCCGCTAAAGTTCTTGTAGGTGCAGTACCTAGATCTACCACGATCCACTAATCTCTGTCCACCAATAGATCTTCCATCTTGAGCTTCCACAACTCAAAACTTTGCCCATTAAACTTCTCGATCTCCATTTTCGAATTGTTTGCCATTTCTTTTCACTTGAAAAATCAATACCACAGATCTCCCACTGTAACAAGGCTTATCACAGTCCCGAGCCAAACCCTTGACCACAAAGGCATCCCCCTGAAGCCAACAAAGCTCTGATACCAAATGTAAATTTTAACGTTGTACAATATTTACTGCAAACATATTTTCAGTAAAAGAACAGAAAAGATACAATGGAAAATACAAACATTACACAGAGATTTTTCCTCTGGAAACCCAAACTGGAAAAACCAACATATTCTATATTCATTCATAGTGATACATTGTTTACAATACAATAAACATATAGGATCCAGCGGCATCCAAAATCCTAACCCAATGACCTGGATTAGTCAACAACCCTAATTCCTTAACCAGAAATAGAAAACCATTGGCAAAAAACCATGTGCCGAAAAACCACCTAAATATGTGACACGTTTCCCGAGGAAGAATTTTTTTTTTCGGGGGTGCTGCCTTTGCACCCCCCTACATGCCTAGTGCAACGCATATACACTACTACTCGTGCAAAGAATATAACACATACCCAACATGCATTATTAGGAATGTGTGCATGTTCCTAGAGCACATGTGTGCTCTTAAGACTGCACACACATTCTTTTGAATTCAATTTTTTTGGGGTGGGATTGATAATGTGTATGCTGACTTGGTTGGCTCGGATTTAGGTTCGGGATGACAAACCTAGTGGTTGGGTCTGCAAATTGATAAAAAAAACCTCCATTTTTGTGAATAGCCCTCTATATCTCTGTCTTTGATGTTATTTTTCTATAAGCTAAAAAATTCAATTGTTGATGAAACTATAGACATATAGATAGAGTCGACTATGAAGATTTCAAATATCTATTTTTTTATTTTTTTTAAATTAATATTGTTTACCATTTTTAATCTATTTTTGTCTTCACATATATCAAAATCCTAGAATACATACCTCTCTTATTTTTTCTATAACTTTTTGTCGGCTTAACCATTTCTCGAATGAGTTATATGCGACACTACAAGAGACCGATACCTACGATCTAAAAAACAATAATTTTTTTTATCATGTTAAGACCCTCTAAGCCTGCATGAACAAAAGACATAATTTTAGGAATATGTTGACTTTGATTATTTTTTAAAAATATTAAATTAATATTAAAAATTTCCAAAAAATACACAACACAAGAAAAATGGGTTCTCTACAAGTATACAATTTTTTGGAACGAAATTTGATCATTAAGGTACCCAACACGTGCATGAACAAAAACACATACCTTATATTTTGTTGGAAAAATAAGATACCACTGTTAGAAAAAAACAAATTTGACGTCTAAGTTCTTCACAATTTATATGAATAAAAATTGTATATTCGGAAAGCTAATTCAATTTCCTATGTTTCATCTTCTTACACCATATTCAAATTCATTGTAAGAGTACCTTAAATAATCCCTCCAAGTTAATAGATTGTTGTTTTTCCAGGTTTCATTGTCACTAATGCATCATGAGAGACCATCATTAGCTTGCACTCACCCACTAGTTTATGAGAGAAGTGTGTGAAGAGGGAAAGAAATAATTGTAATAGATTTCATTCAAAAGCATAAGGAGAAAGTTGAAGAGAAGAGAAGAGAGAATAAGAGCAAAATGAAATGTTTTGGAGAGGAACACATATAAGTTGACGTTTGAAATGATCGAGAAATGCATAGTTCTAAGGAATATTTTAAATAATGCATATACACTTGAGTTGCTAGAATAATCTAATATCTTGTAGATATTTAATGTATGGGATTTGTATGATGAAGGTATAAGTAATGCAAAAGATGCATAGCAAGTTGTAGACTAAAAAACTAAGATTCCAAAAAGTAGTGAGACAAATGAATAGAGATATTAGAAGAAGGTGTTTCCAAAAGGACAAAGAAGAAGGAGTTCAAAGAGTATCTAATTTGTTAAGAAGCATAGAGATTAGAAGATGCAACATGGATCTTGAAATAATATCTTTGTCGATCTGAAATGGTTATTAATGGGTTCCATGACATCCATCTTATGAGTAAGATGCTCAGATTTTAGTTACCAAAAGGTTTTGATGTAGAATCACCTCAAAGTTGAAGCAATATTGCATAACCTAAAAGAAGTTTCCTTTCAATTTCATTTTTTCAATTTAATTGGCTCCTTAATTGTGTTCCTATATATATATATAAAAGTTGAGTATCGAACTACAAGATGGCTGTACCTCAATGTCAATGGGAATCATGATACATAGCTCCCATGGTCAATGATCATCTCATAGAGATAGTCACATACAAAATATGTGGTGAAAGACTTTGGAGCTATTGGTCATTGTCCATTCAATCAACTCATTAATGATCCTTTGACTCTTTTAAAGCCTTCACAAGTTTCTTGTGATAAACTCCACTTGTCCTCTAATTAAGAAGATATATACAATTACATTATCTCCCGGGTTATAAGAGTTGTTAAGATGATGTATTGAGAAATCCCAATACTCCTTGGATTTAAAAGAGATAAAGGTTTCATGTTGTGTAACATGATTCTTTTGGAGCTTTTATAAAACTCCACATTAAAATCCCGTGAGGCGTTAAATGGCACCATGAATGAACATGTCATTCGATTTCAATGTCACCTACCATGAAAACATCCACGTCAGTAGGACACGCGTGGACCTAGTTGTGGGTGATTCAGCCTCACGAGAAGACCAATCAATTTATGATTCGATTGTAGTGGTTCCACTATGAGATGTCTAAATTGTAAATCGAAAAGTGAGAAAGAGATTTTTTTATCCTTTGTGTATCTTTGATATATGTGGTTCATGTAAATATACCCGTGTGATGTTTGGCCATTTGAATTGATATATATGTTAGTGTTACTTAAATAAATATATGTTATATATATAAATATATAACATATATATTATATAAATTATGTATTTAATATTATGTTTTTTTTAATATACCACTCTACATAGTAATGTTTAGTTGTAGGTATTTTCATGAAGTTTTTGATAGTGATCAAGTTTTTTTATTTTCATTTCTTGATAGGTGAGAAGGAAATTGTTATTAAGAGGGTGTGGTTTCTAATGTTTCATTTTTCATTTCTTGTATTATTTTATAATTTTTTCTTTTTTCTTAAGTTAATATTAATGTTATATTAAATTATTTGAAAATAGATATTTCTTTAAACCAACTTGTTAAATAATATTGGTTTAATGTACTTTTAGTCATGTTTGTTTCATAGTGTCAGCATGTTTCTTAATGTGTTAGTGTGCACTTATGATTTGATGACCACAACTATATGTTATACAAGAGTGATATGATGATCATGTTATTTTTTATAGTCATATTCTTTGATAATCTAATAAACCATGGTCTCTATTTAAAGATCCTCTTAGTGGTTTCTAAATATATGTATTGAATTGAATTAAGAATGATAACAATATTTTTCTATTACATGATCTAATTTATTTACCTAATAATTCTTCACTATATATATAATTCTTTGTGAATTATTTCTATTTGTTTTTTAATAAATAATTAATAATTCTTCACTATATATGTGGTGTGTAAATAATTTTTTGTGAATTATTTCTATTTGTTTTTTAGTAAATAACTACATGATAGTAATGAGAAAAACATCTCATTTCCATTACAATTAAACTATTTGTTTTCTAATAAATACTAACATGAATGAACTAAGGTAAAGAAGATAACATTTCCTTTTTATTATAGAGCAATGCCTCTTACTAGATGCAATCTTTTTTTTATTAGGACTTTCATGCTTGAAAATGATAAGATATAAGGCATATCACTATGTTTATTAATTTTTATAAGAGAGGGGAAGGAGGAATTTTAAATGAAACATTTTCATCATCAATTTAAAAGATTTGTATAAAATCATAATATTTTTAACAAATAAGTTTATATAAATTGAAATTCATTTTAATTAATTAATATTGAATTTAAATTTTATTTTATATTAAAATATATATTATTATTAATATATTTATTATATTTTAATTAATTAATAATATTGAATTTAAAATTTACTTTATATTAAAATATATATTACTATTGTCATCATTATTATATTTTAATAATGCATTATATTTAATGATTTATAAAACTGAAATGAATTTTGTCATTATTATGTTTTGATAATGCATCATATCAAATGAATTAAATGAATTGTAAAATTAAAATACATTTTAACTTAGGTTGTAACTAGCACAACCACAAATTCATGGCTGGTAAACGCTGAAAGGATGGCTTGCAAAACCTGAACCGTCGTGAAAGAGAAACGGCCCAGAGGTGGATGGAAGGAGTCACAAGGAGTTGGCTGAAGTGTGTCCAGAACGTGGCTCGTGAAGGGCAAAGGTTTAGGTTGGCTTAAAAAATGAAACCCTAATCACTCATAAGTGGCAATTAGCTAGCCACCATAGTAAATTTTAAATATGATTAAGTAAAAGTAAAAAAATAAACATGTAAACTGATATCTTTATAATAGTGAGAAAGTTAGTGGTTGAAATCACAACCATTGATTTATTGGGACTACTAAAAATATTTCATCAATATTTAATCTTGTCCATACAAAATTGATTAAGCACTAAAAACCTATTAAATGTGCCCATAATCAATAAGTGTACACCTTTCGGCTTAATAAAAATATTAAAATATTAATTTCAACATTTTAAATTTGATATTAATTTTAACATTTTAAATTTAATATTAATTTTAACATTTTAAATTTGATTAAAAAATAAAGAAAAAATATTGAATAAAAAAATAAATTTTAAAAATAAATATTATAAATTTTTATATTATTTAATATTATAATATAAACTTTTAAGTGAAAGTGATATATTCTATGTTCATCATATTAATAAATTAAGATAAAATAACAAATATTTTGTGATTAAAAAAACTTGTATTCCATATTCATCATATTCGGATAGGATTAAAAATATATAATATTAAAATAAAAGTAATATATATTTTATCATTAAAAAAAATTGTTACACCTAATTTTTTTTTTTAATAAATTACAAATTTTGTTACACCTAATTTTATTTTTAATTTTTTCATTTAATAAATTTATGATTAAAAATATGGAAACATTTTTTATTAAAAAGAATACTTGCGCTTCATAAATGACATTCAAGGCCATTGTACAGGTACGAAAATAATGTGATGCGAGGCCTACATATTAAAGTTAAAACGAGGACATAACTTTTCATATCACATGTTTACTGTGTCATTAAGATTCATTCCCTTGTATCAATACGAGTCATAGAATCTGTACCTGGATTTTACGTTGAAATTAATGTAACATCTACTGATTTCAGAACGTGATTTCATTATTTGCCATTGAATTGCAGATTATATACCTGGATTTTACGTTGAATTTAATGTGATTTCTAATAATTTCGGAACATGATTTCATTATTTGTCTTTGAAAGCAGTATTAAGTGCCGTATTTTAAATTCCAATCAATCATTGATGTTCGTTCCTCTTGTTTTCACTCTGCAATGGCGTAAAGCCTTTTAATCATTAGTTAGGCATTACATAAAATGCTAGAACGATATCATTAAAACTGAAAAGAAATATATAATCTGTCACACCATAGCAATATTTGGATTCATTCACCATTATGTGCTAAGCATGGTAAATGGGAAATTATTGCCGTACAATGCGGAGGAAGCATTTTGAGCACTGGCCATAAAATTTTGGATGAATCTGCACTGTAACGCTGGGACTTTACTTACCATAACCAGCCTTTTTGATCCTAACTTCAAGGTGGATTCTATGATTCCTTCTTATTATGAAGTCGGCATTCCAAGCGCTTATGATGTCAGGATTTTGTTGGCCACGAAATGAAACGTATGGTTGTCGATAAAAATCCATTCATCATTATTATCTTATTGACTTTAAGATCATATTTATTGATCGCGAATTGAAGATGAGAACGCGTTGAGCAGTGTAGTCCAGAAAGAACGCGTTGATTATTGATGCGCAACAAGTCACATTCATTCATAAACAGTACCCAGATCATCTATTTAATGCTGGCCACATCCCACTGAGTGACCCATTTCCATTTCATTCACTTCACTTGAAGCTGATCATCTGGGAAACTGGCAGCAATGTATGACTGCAAGCGCCAGAACGCCATTAATCCACTCACTGGGCAGCTTCATGCATTACTGGTCCTTGCATTTGTCCTACTCGTTTCAGTGTCTGCGTATGCAGATGATATTCCAGTATCAGAAGCAGCAAGTAGGGGTCACAGAGACAGATATCTTCGAGCTTCTCAGTTTTCTCCTGTGCAGTTTAATCGAGGGTTCCGTGTTCTCTGGGGTCCCCAGCACCAAACAGTGTCGAATGATCAGTCTGGAATAACCATTTGGCTCGACAGGAACTCCGGTAAATCTCGTTTTTTGTTTTATTTCGAAGTATTTTGTAAATGCGGTTTCTATATACAGAGATCCGCGTATTGGAAACTCATGAATGGATGAATATATATTGCAGGAAGCGGATTTAAATCGCTGCGACCATACAAGTCTGGCTACTTCAGTGCGGCCATTAAGTTGCAGGCTGGGTATACTGCAGGAGTCAACACTGCCTTCTATGTAATTACATTGTCATGCTATTTTATTTTAATTCTGTGTGTTCAAATGCCATTTCTGTAGATGACCTCCGATAATTTCCTGTTTCATCTAGGGAAAGATAAATACTAAGGATTTGACAGAAACGATACCTCCAATAATTTCCTGTTTCATCTAGGGAAAGATAAATACTAAGGATTTGACAGAAACGATACTCTGAGGGTCATGGTTGTAACTATGAAAATTGTGTGATATTTTGATAGTTACAATCTCACCCTTCAGAGTTAGAGCAATTTATACAACTTTATCATACATTTCTGACTAAGTATTTAAATAACTGTTTAATTTTACTTTTTATAGGTAATTAAATTGTATATTTTTTTTTTCAATAAAAATTAATTGATATGTTTATTTAAACATGAGTAACATTGCTTTTTACTTTATACTTGTTTTTGAAAAGATTTATAATGTGTCATTTTGATTTCATTTACATTAAAATATATTTTATGATAGTTTTATATAAAATTACTTTTTCTATAATCAAAATATTTCATGATAATAATTTAGTTATCACATTCCAGTCTTTTTCTTCATAAATTTTAAAAGACTTGATAGAGAAGTTTTATTTTTTAAGATTATATTTGAGATTGACAAACCATAATAGACAGTTTTATTCATGTCTTCTTATTTTCCAGATTTTGAAAATGTTCAAAATTGATATTTGAATTTGACAAAATAGAATATACAAAGTTTTGATTCATCTATTCATATTTTTGAAGTTTTGATTCATCTTTGAAGTTTTGATTCATCTCTTCATATTTAAACTTTTATTTTTTAAGATTATATTTAAGTTTGACAAACCATAATAGACAGTTTTGATTTATGTCTTCATATTTTCAGATTTTGAAAAGAGTCAAAACTGATATTTGAATTTGACACAATAGAATATACAAAGTTTTGATTCATCTATTCAGATTTTTAAGTTTTGTTCATTTTTTTATATTTAAACTAATATTTGAATTTGAAAAAATAAAATGTACAAAAGTTTTGATTCATTTATATATATTTTGAAGTTTTGATTCATGTCTTCATGTTTTTAGATTTTGAAAAGGGTAAAACTGATATTTGAATTTGACAAAATAAATTATACAAAGTTTGGATTCATGTCTTCATATTTTCAGATCAGATCAATTTGAAAAGGGTCAAAACTGATATTTAAATTTCACAAAACAACAAAGTTTTGATTCATCTATTCATATTTTTGAAGTTTTGATTATGTCTTCATTCATATTTTTCAGATTAATTGGAAAAAGGGTCAGAGGCAAAGTTTTTATGAAACAAAACTCCAACTTTCAAAAATAAAGTGGAGAAAACAATATAATTAACATTGATTTTCTTAACTTACTTTTATAGATTTTGAGAATGGTTTAATGATTTGGATTGATTCCTTTAGGGCCAAAACCCAGATGCTTTTTCCATGGACTGAACTCCACCATTAAACAAAACCCAGACGGTTTTTCCATAGACTGAACTCCACCAGTAAACAATTATAATTTACATCAAATTTTTAATTATATTTCAATGCAAAAAACTTTGCCATCCATTAAAAAACTTGCCAAAGAGTAAAAACTGTTGAGAAAACCATATCCTATGGGGCAGCACTTGAAATTAATCTCACAATCAAATGAGAAGTCAGATTAATCTCTCACAGTGAGAGTCGACCCCATTTCAAACTCACTGAAATAAGTGAGAGGGTAAAACTCAGTGCTCAACTATTCTTATTTATCATTTTGTGTGACCGACAGTGGGTGGTGCGGCTGGTGCCTGTCTTCTCACATCTTTGTCACTCTGACGTCTTAGTCATTTTGCAGTAGGTCCATGGCTACAAGCCATTCTATCATTCGTTGCGGTCCTGTTGTGAATTATAGGATTTATCATAACAATGGGTTTATAGATAAATGGTCTCCTTCTCTTCACGGACATGTACCACTACTTAATCTATAAAGTTTGGATTTAATTTGTGATACTCTTCACGGACATGTACCTCTACCTACTTAATCTGCAATAGTTTGGATTTAATTTGAGATACTTTGGGTTGTTGAAAGAGCAGTTGTACATATTTTTTTTTATTTGTATATTCTGAATTCTACTATACGATGCCGCTGTGCTCAAACCAGGCCTGCAGAGCTGACAACATTTATATCCATAAAATTACACAAGACATCCGGGGCTTATTTCGAGAAATTTGCACCGTTGAATTCAGAATTTCTGTTGTCGCCATGTGATATGGATAGATGGACTGATCGATTCGTCAGCTTTATCACTGAATTCTGTCACAACTTTCTGTCTTTCTACGGTCGCTACTTTCTGTCTTTTCCTCCAAGTCGTATTTATGTACGAGGGTTTTTTTTATAGCATTAAGACAGTGAAATCGGTGGCTGACATGCTTGCCTAACCCCGTGAACTTTTTGGATTTGCATTGCAGTTATCGAACAACGAGGCTCACCGGGACTACCATGACGAGATAGACATTGAATTTCTGGGAACAATACCAGGCAGACCTTATACCTTACAGACCAACATTTATGTACGAGCAGGAAATGCGGGCACAGGCAGGATTATCACGGGAAGGGAGCAGCAAATCCACCTCTGGTTTGATCCCACCAAGGATTTCCACCGTTACAGCATTCTCTGGACCCCATTTAAGATTGTGTGAGTAAAACGAATATAAATCAGTCTAATCCAAATCAATTATTTCTTTTCTTTAATATTACATGCAATCATATGTTACTGTTGCTCATATGCTGATGCAATTATTAAAATATGTAGATTCTTTGTGGATGATATTCCAATAAGAAAGTATCGAAGGACGAATCCTTACACTTTCCCAGCAAGGCCCATGTGGCTGTACGGATCGATTTGGGATGCATCTTCTTGGGCTACAGACAACGGGAAATACAAGGTCGACTACAAATACCAGCCATTCGTCGCCATGTACAGGAGCTTCGTTCTCCCCTAGTGCACGGAATCGCAGGCTCGGAAAAAAAAACAGCAGTAAATTATATTGTTAATTAATAATTGCACATCTCATTACAATATTAATATTGAATAACTATGGCTGAAGAATGCTTGCTAGATTGGGTAATGTAACTGTGTACATTTATTGTCTGTAAGGAAAGTCAGAATCACCTGACTGGCTTTGTCCAGCAGAACTAAATCTGAATTCTAAATTCTGTAGGTTTATCATAAAATAAGATGTATGCCTCCTACGTGTATGGACACCATTTCTGGAAAATCACGAAGAAGTCGTGTATTGTGATTTGATAATATAAAGTGATTGGATGTTGTCTGTTTTGAACAGTGTTACTATATGTCGGCAGTGTGAACTTCTGGAATATTAAACATGGTAATCTGAATAGCCGATTCTCAAATATTTTCTCTCAGATCCGAACCCAAATTTGTTTGTATGAGAAATAAAAGTTTGCCGACATTTTGGCGTTAGCAAAGCTATTTTTCAAATAGGTCAAAATTGAAGACAGGGAAGTATTTGGTGTATACTGTTAAAGTCAAATTACATATTATATTCCATCAACAAGCTTTTTTTACTTTGAACTGGTTTCTCGCACAGATTGGGCCTCGAATAATCAATAAGTTTCTGAGTTTCTTACATGTAGCTTTATATGAAAAAAAAAAACGAACAACCACTCAGCACTGTATATTGTTTTTATAAATTATAAGAACGAATAAACCCTCAACACTGTACATTGTGGATATACATTAGATGTGCGATGCCTACACATCCACCAACTATATATATTGCAGTGAATCTCATTGTAAGCTGTATAAGCTTTTGCCCGAAGAGACACTCCTTTTGTACTAATATATATGATTCATTTGTACTCTTTTGTATATATTATATTTTAGTATTAATATATGATTATGAATGATATCCATAAACAAAATTATGTTTTCAATAAGATACATAAATAGTTATAAATATAATATACAAATAAGATATGTTTATATTGTATTTTATGAGAGTAAGGGGAAGATTTTTGAAATGTCCTTAAAATATAATTATATTTAGAAGTAATAAATTGTATGAAGAGACTTAAAGTAGTATATCAATATAATATTGTTTATACTGTATTTTATGAGTAAGGGGAAGATTTTTGAAATGTCTAAATAAAATATATTTGATTATATTTAGAAGTAATAAATTGTATGAAGAGACTTAAAAGTAATATATAAGTGGGTAATATATTCTTCAAAGTATGTATACTTAATTTAAATAAAATTAAGGTGAGTTTTAATTTTTTTTAACATTTTGAAAATTTTTATTTATTTTTATTTATATTAATATTATTTATTTAATGTTTAATGTTTAATGTTGAATTGGTTTTAATATAATAATATTAAAATTAAGAACTTTATTTTAAGTAAGTATTATAAGAAAAAATTTGTATTTCAATTTACACAGAGTTGATTATTCCAAATAATTTTTAAAAATTTAATAGATAAATTTATTTTAAATAAACTAATCTATTATTACAGAAAAATAAAAATAACATTTTTTTTTTAGGATTTTTTTATAAGTAAACTATTTCTATCTACTAAAAAAAATTATAATCTTTTTTATGACTTTTTTTTTATAAGTAAACTATTTCTATCCATAAAAAAATTTATAATCTGTTTCAATTTATTTAAGTTTCAACATTTCACATATGATCTCTCTATTCAAAACTTCAAATGTTGAATATTCAACATTAAATATTTAACTTTTAATTCTTCATTTAAATCTAAATGATTAATTATGAATTTTGCAAACCAAAGTCACATTTGATTGACTACATTAAAATGATTATTAAAATGATTATAAAGGAACACTCTTGTTCTTAATTATTTAGTTCAATAAGCATTCAAAGTAAGGAGTTCTTATTTTCTCCTTGTTTTCTTTCTTATTTTAATTCAGTCAATAGATTTTTTTGAGGACATCTAGTTTCTACCAAAACTAAAGGAATTTCATTCTCGGTGAGGATAAACAAACCAATTCACTTTCATAACTTAGATTATCTAAATCAAACCTCTTATTCACCCTCACAAAACTAAAGGAAATTCATTCTCGATGAGAATAAACAAACCATTTATCTTTCCTAACTTAGATTACCTCTTGTTCACCCTCACAAGAGAGTAGTTACATGAGATGTAGATTCATGGTGGAGAGGATGAATCCTTAGGCATGATGCATCAATATTAGCTTGATACTATGCAAAACCTGTGGTTAGGTCATTTGCAGAAGCTATCGGTGTAGATGTTTTTTTGTAACCTTCTTGGGTGTCATCAACTGTTGTTCACCACTACGGCCTACAACTACGGGTTTACTATTTCATCCTTTGTTTTCCATGAGAATCCTTTGTCTTTGGGAAAGAAGCTACAATCTTCCCATGTTGAAAACATAGTCCATATCAGGATGAATATGTTTATTGATAGGAAACAAGGTTCACTAAGCACTTGCCTCTTCGAGGGGGAAACATCTAGCAGAGTAGAGCTCTATTACAATAATTCTTCAAGAAAAAACTTATCATACCCTCTACAGTACTCCTATTTGTACTAAGTCTATCTATCCAAAATAAAAATCTAGAGGAAGATCCTTCTAGAAGGGGAAGCTTATATTAGGTATTCTTACAATTGACTTATTCCTCCTTATTGCTAGGCTTTATTAATATTGACCTTTATTACATGGAAATATATTATTCTACCCACTTGAGGGGTTAGGTAGGTTTTGTCCCTAACATGCCCTCCCTCTTAAAATCATCCTTTTCCTCAAGGCTTGAGATGAGGAAATTGTTACAGAATGGTAGTTGGCTCCTAGGTGGCATCTATTGGAGTTGTATCTTTCCACTGGAAGAACATTTCCTTGATGGTGCACTGACAAAGACGACACTCACGTTGGTTCAAAACTGTTTATGGTTGCAACCAGATGGATCATTCTTCATCCAACTCAAGAAGGCTGGTTTGAGTTTGACACTTAGTTCCAATCACCTTCTTTAAGAAGGAGACATGAAAAACAGGATGGAGCTTAGAAGAACTAGGAAAAGCTAACTAATAGACCATGTGTCTCATGCGTTTGAGAACTATATAAGGACCATAAAATTTGGGCACTAGTTTTTGACAATGTTCGGCCTTGAGTGAATTTTGCTTATAAGGTTGCAGTCGAAGAAATATGTGGTCTCCTTCAGCAAATTGACGTTCTGAGTGACCTTGATCAGTTTGTTGCTTCATGCAATTATGATCCATGACCAAATTTTCTTTGAGGGTATGAAGAATAACTTCTCGAACTATAAGCATTTGGTCAGTCGCTTGGACCTTTGAGACACCTGGCATGTAGGAGAGAACGAAAGGTGGTTGTTGTCCATATACTGCTTCAAAAGGAGTCATGCGAGTAGGTGTATGGTAAGAAGTGTTGTACCACCATTTAGCTAATGGTAACCATTGAGCCCATTGATTTTTCCTTTCAGAGGCAAAACACCTCAAATAAGTCTCCAAACACTTGTTGACAACTTCAGTTTGACCATCAGTCTTGGGATGATAGGCAGTGTTGAGATGCAATCGGGTGCCCTATAGCCTGAATAGTTCTTTCCAAAAATTGCTGGTGAAAGTGGGATCTCGATCAGAAACATTAGAATGAGACATGCCATGAAGCTTGAAGACATTATCCATGAAAATTTGCGCCACAGTGGATGCGGTAAATGGGTGTTGAAGAGCACATAAATGAGCATACTTGGAAAGACAATCAACAACCATCATGATGACTAACTTATTGCCTGATTTAGGTAATCCCATAATAAAATCCATAGAGATGTCCCTCCAAATAGTGGGTGGAATCAGAAGTGGTTGGAGTGTTCCAAGAGATTTGATTGTTTCTCCCATGTTGCATTGAAAAACATCACATTCTGCCACAAAAGTGTGAACATCCTTTTTCATACCATCCTAGAAAAAATAATGTTTGACCCGGTCATAGGTTTTGGTAAACCTTGAGTGCCCAGTTGTGGGTGTAGCATGAAGCTCAGAAAGCACCGTGGATTTTAGTTGTGACTATTTACTTAAATACAAACAATCTCTGTAGCGAAGCTCATCATTGTGCCAAGAGTACCTGGGGAAAATGGAGAATTGGCTTCCAATTGTTGGATCAAATGGGAAAGTTTAGGATCTTGTAGCCATTCCTGATGAACAACTTGGAGCCAATCTGGTACAATGAAGGATAAGGAGAAAAGGGACCCTTCATCTTCATATTTTTGAGAAAGAGCATCAGCAACCAAATTTTCTTTGTCTTTCTTATAAATGATCTTGTAATCATATCCAAAGATCTTAGTTACCCATTTTTTTTGTTTTGGGGAGGAAGGTTGTTGCTCCAGAAAATACTTGAGGATTTGATGATCTGTCTTAATTTGGAAGCGTTTCCCCAAGAGATAAGGGTGCCAGGGATCTACTACATGCAGAATAGCCAACATTTCATTTTCATAGATTGATTGGCCCAAATGGTGTTCTGACAATTGTTTGTTGGTAAAGGCCAAAGGTCTTCCCTCTTGCATAAGGACTACTCCAATTCCTCTCCTGGAGGCATCACATTCCAAGACAAAGGTATTTTTGAAATCAGGAAGGGCCCAGACCAGAGTAGTACACATAGTCACCTTCAAGGCTTGAAAGGCTTGATCAGCTGCGGAAGTCCAGGTGAAAGAATTATTTTTAAGGAGAGTAGTGAGAGGCACCACAATCTTTCCATAATTCTGAACAAACTTGTGATAATAGACTATTAAACCCAAAAAACCACACAATCTTTGGATAGTCTTGGGGAAAGGCCGATATTGCATTACTTCAATCTTCTTAGGGTCCACCCGGACACCATCATTGCCAACAATATGACCCAAGTACTCGACTTCTGAGGCGCCAAAGGAACATTTAGACTGATTGAGGAAAACGTGGTGTTGAGAGAGTAGATGCAGAACTTGATCCACATGGGAAAGATGGGATTGCCAAGTTTTACTATAGATGACAATACTGTAATATCTCCAAGGATGAGCCCTAGTTGTATTTATGAATTGTAAACATGTTTTATAAGCTAGTGAGCCAAGAAATGATAAGCAATGGGATTATGTGTTTATTAGGCCGGAGAGCCTAGGTGTTAAAGGCAAGGAGTCTGTTTTGTACATGTAAATATTCATATTATTAATATAAAAACATTGTTGCGTGTAGACGGACCACGAAGAAAGATTATGGGGGACTAAGCTCCACTAGGATGGGTAAGGGAGAGAGGGTTGAAAGGTTGGAAAGAGGGGCTAAGATTAAGGGCTTAAGTCCAAGAG
Source organism: Picea glauca (assembly GCA_000966675.3). Classification (NCBI taxonomy): domain Eukaryota; kingdom Viridiplantae; phylum Streptophyta; class Pinopsida; order Pinales; family Pinaceae; genus Picea; species Picea glauca. The sequence continues at coordinate 231,641 of JZKD02S0155676.1, read as the reverse complement.
AACAATAATTTATTATTATTCCAAAAGTTGATTTGAAGGATATGTTTATATCTTAGATTCCTTTGGGAAGATGGGGGACTTCCAAATGGAAAGGAACGTGCTTCATGGGCGACATGTGTCATCTCAGGCACATGCAGTTTAAGCTGGAAAGTTAGCTTGTTGGGGGCTTCACTTCCCATTCTTCCATCCTTCTCCTAACTTGCTTGGCCTCCATTGTTGACCTCTGCATCTTTCACACACCTCTGAAACCAGTAACCCGTGAAGTTGACCTGTGTTTTCATGTGAAGCCAACATATCTGTAGTTTCAAAAACCATGTTGTGCCTTACCGAATTGTGTTTGCTACCATTCCCTGAGCTATATTGAGCCTTGTTATTGTCCTCACTTGCAGGAATTGAGTTGAAGCTGGTTGAAGAAGTGGATTGTCAGGCCCATGGTTCAAGAGGCAGGTTTTCACACCTATGAGCAGCTCTCTCCCGGTGAGAGAGTTTCTTGGGAAGTGATTTTCTCCTATAGAGATTCCAGCACCAACTCCAAAGCTCTAATAATTCCTGATCCGACCTGTTGTCGAGACCCTGAAAGGGAAGTGGATTAGTTGATGGACTGTGGAACAGTGAAGGTGCATATTCACGGGGTGGAACGGGCATGTGGGGAATGAGAGTCCGTGAATAGTGGGTGTAAGAAGGCTCTTGGAGAGAATCCTTCTAGTTGCAATGTGTAGTATCATGTAACCTCAGCCTAGTCTAGGATTCCCTTTCCCTAAGTGGAGCTTAGTCCTAGCTTGGGGGTGACCCACTGTTGAGCATGATGAGCAGCGTGATCTAAGGATGGGAAGTTCGTGGAAGTTCTGCACGTAGTTGGTGTACTTTGATTGAAATATAAGTACCCATTCCTATGTTCATTTACATGTTGTGTATATGTACATGTGTTATAATTGATGAATATTGCATGTATATACTATTATATTATGGGTTTTTCCTATGAGTACTGCATGTATGATTTTATTGTTATTTCTGCATTAATCTATGTATGAACATAATATGTTGTCTATTTATGTTTATATGCATATGATAATTGTCATTTCTATGAGTAACGTTGCCTATCCTGTTGGTGTCTAGGGATGTTACAAGTTGGTATCAGAGCTAAGTGAAGTGTCCGAGTAGTGGTGTTGCCCAGCTTATTGGAGGTTGGGGAAGTTACAAATTGGTATCAGAGCTAAGTGAAGTATCTGAGTAGTGGCATTGCCCGACCTGTTGGAGGATGTGGACGTTACAAATTGGTATAAGAGCCATGGTTTCGACATTGAGCCAGGATGGGCCATGTTAGTGGTTAACTAGACAAATATTTCAGAGTGAATTGTTGTCGAAAGGGACAAAATTCAAGGTTCAAAGCATCCCTGGGTGCAAGGAGTGCGTCGACAGAGTCTTTGACTCAAAAAGCTCGGAGAATTAGCTTGAGTTTTCTCGTGAAGGGACACGAAGATCTATTGTAAGGAGTGCGTAGATCCAAAAGTCGACTAAGTGTCGAAGCAACCCTCTAAGGAGAAAGGGGTTCGAGAACTGAAGCTCAGAAGGTGTAGCGGCATTATAAAACCACGACAGATGTGGTATTGGGTTGCAGGGTAATGTGGGTCATTGGAATCCATTCAGGAGAAGGAGGAAAATTCTCTACCATCAGATATGGAAAAGTTTTGAGGTGATTAGCCGTGAGTTCCTTTGGAAATATGCGGAGTAACGAATTTCATCTATGCCGTCAATCTGAGAGAGAGAATATGTGGAGGAAATCCGTGAACTTCGAATGAAATCACTTGGGGAGAAAACGAGTGTGGAGAGGTTGAAACTCCCAAAGCTCGAAGTCCCCGAAGTGGATCTACACTGTAGATCTAAGGAGAAGAGCTCGACCGTTGGATTGGGCCAAAGTTGGACCAGAACCGTTGGATCAAGGAAAGGGTGGAAGTTATGGCACGGTATGAAGGATAGAGAACTCCTGAAGCTCCAAAGTCCAGAGTAATCCATACCATCCGTCAAAAGAGACCCATGTCAACAAATTGGCTTGTTCGGGATTTCGACGTTCGAGAGAATTAGTGTGTGCTAAGGGGAGAATTCTCGAAGTCCAAAACCTGAAGAGCTGAAGTGGTGAGTCATGATGACATCACTTGGAGGTGACATGGACCTCTCTTATACCTGCCATGTGCCCCCACCTAGAATTTTGTTAGCTGTACTATGTGGGCCCTGAGGCTACATGACATAGTAAAAGGTCGGTGGATCCAGACTAGCATTGATCACGATACATCAATATTGACGACTAGGAGGCATTGCGGGGACCCAAGTTGCACGGGAGTTAGTTTTCTAGGGCGGTCCCGCAATCCAAACCATGGTTTTACCAGGGGGTTATGTGTCAGCATCAGAAGAAATGTGGGATGAAAGGCGGCTTACTCCAAACCACAGATGCATGCCCCCCGCAATTTGAAAGGTGTTAAGTGATGTGACTATTCAGTATCTTAGTTCAAGTACAAAAGTCGTGGGTCCCAGTGGATGCGTGGCACCAGTTGTGAAGTGGGAACACTTGACACTCCAGAAGAATAGTTCACAAGGGAACTGTTGACGGGAGAAATTGACCGTCCGTCAACTGAGAGAGTGGAACCGGTTCGGGGTTGTCTAAATAACCCAAGCCGTTTGGAATGAACCACCCTGACGGGTTTAACGGCTCCGTTGGCCGCTCTAAGGTCCTAGGAAAACCAAAGATAAAACTAATCTAAACTAACTAATCTAACCAAAACAAATAAAACAAACTAAAACAAACTAACTAAAACTAAATACAAGAAACTAAACTAACTAACAATAAATAAAAACAAACTAATACACTAATCTAATTAAAACAAACTAGTAAATTAAACTAAAACTAAATATAAACTACTCTAACTATTCTATATACAATCTACTAATTACTATTACACTAACTCTAACAATTAAATATCTAATTACTAATTGAATTACAACTTATTCACAAATATACAATATCTACAAGTTGCAGATTTGAATAAAACCTGTAAAAATCATTTGCTTTCTGCCCTAAGACAGCCAGAGATATTTTTTGATTTTTATAATTTTAGGAATAAGAAATAAAACTTACTGAAATTAAACGATCTAATATATTTACTGAAATTAAACAATCTAATATACTAATTCTACCTATAAATCTAACTAAACTAATATCTGAATTAAACTACTAATAAATATAAAATGACAAACTAACCTAGAAACACTCCTAATTTGCCCTATGTGTGATGACTTCGAAGTTGGTCGAAGGAAGGAAACTCGCACTGGTTAATCCAAAAGCTTCTCGTAAACGATAAGCTACGTTGCTCTTTGAGTTGTTAATAGGACAAACAAGACATAAAAAATCATAACAATTATATGATTTATAAATCTTTGCAATAAGGGAAACCTGTTATGCAAAAACTTATACTTAATAATTCGACTTATGAAGAAGAGAAATCTGTCGTTCACAAACTAAACTAAGCAATTGCTATGTTTTTTAAATGCTTGGAAGAAATCATATATAGATTACAATGATTGAATTATATCATTTGCAAATGATTAAGATAGCTAAAGTAGTCATTAACCAAATACAAATTGATATACACAACATGAAACAAAATATTGATATCATGAGAAGCTAAAGTTGTAACAAAACACCAAATTTTGCCTCAGTCTGTATTAAAATTCCATATCCTTGTTCTCCCACGAATGAGGATGATGATTATTACAAAAATGATAGGTATTTATAAGTCTCTCCACAGGGTAAAACCTCCATGTGGATAATATCAAATTGTTTTACATAATCTGGGAGATATTCCTAAAATTGACTAAACTAGGAAATTAAAATGACATCAGAATATTTCAAATATCCCCTAACTGCTCATCAAATCCACTGCAATTTCAAATTCATCTGCAATAGACCAAAAATAACAAGTTAGAAAGAAACTTTATTAACAAAACAATAAAAATCTAATCCTACAGACTTAGCTATAGAATCATCTGATTCTGTAGCTAGTCTAAAATAGCATACAGGACCAGAATCGAAATCAAATCAAATCTTTTAAAATAATCAAAACCAATTTTCTTTCAATGATCATTTAAAATGAATCACTAGTGATTTTATTAATTTTATCATTCAAGATTAAACAAAATCAAAAGCGATTCAATCGAAAACAGGGGTAAGAATACTCTGTTTTTCAGTTACCATAAAATCGGGTCGAACAGTAACAAGACCGCTTCATATCCAAATGAAATCGATAATGAGTCATATCGTATGTGATACGATCTAATCCAACACAACCATCATCCACTCGTTATAGCTATAATGATGTAGCATAAGATTCATATCGTTTTAATTAAATACAAATATGGAAAGACTGTTACGATTATGGGTAAATAAAACATTCATAACAGCATCAACCAAAATTCGCCATAGATTTCAATCGCTGAGCGTTGCACAGTCAACAGACAGGATCAATTAATAGTGATCACAACCATCATAAGATCGACAGAAGTGATAATCATAAACTGGGCAAACAATCGAAACAAATCATGACTGAGTTTAATATAGAATAATCATGAATTCAATCTCATTTTACAAATTCAAATTCAAACAGAGTGTTCATTGCTATCACGAATCCAACCGATAACATGGTGGGACTAACAGTTAACCAATGCGTATTAACCGACTGGGTATAACCTTTATGAATTGGATCTATTCACGATTTGGATGCATATTAACAGAATCATATTGAACAGAATCCGAATTGTATTCCTGTTGGTCGAAAATCATATGGACATAAAACCGTGATAGTTAACCATTATTGCCAATCATATCGTATACATTATAACCAGAACGAATCAAAATGCGATTGTGTTAAAAATTGAAATATGAGAAACAGTTTGTGTCTAGAATAGATACAAACGACTTCAATTAACAGCAGAGCATTCATTTTAGCTAAATCAAACCAATCAAATCCACAACACGATCAATCAAATCGAAGAAAATCCAATCAGAGCTAAACTGGGAAAACGAACTTCCATTCAATCAAAGCATGGCTATGTATAGAATGCATACAGTGTGACAAAGCAAATCCATACTGTAAACATAGCTATTCAAAGAATTCAAATTCGTTATATAAACAAGCGATATTAAAACATACCTGTGAGGCTGCTCAAACTATGCCAACTTAGAATTCACGACCGTTGTAGCTGATTCCACATTTTTAAACAAAATGGAGCATGTCGTTCTTTGTTTCTTATCAGTGGCTTGTAACTTAGCCTTTTGACTGGTAAGCCATGCAACCTGGTCCTCCAAAGAGTGAATTCTTGACTGTAGCATTGGCACATCAAGATAATATCTTTCTAACCACGAGCTGCATTGATCACAGGATGGCACTATAGGTTTAGATAGAGTAGGAGAGGGTTTGGATGAATGACCGGGGGCTTCATAAGGCAACTTAATGCCTGGGTAGTCAGGGTCATTCTGTAGGCAGGGGGGGAGGTTTGACACAAAGTCATACGAGGGTTCGGCACACAAACCTTCCGAATAGAGGTATTCGCTAGCCAAGAAACGCTCCACTTCCGAGTCGAAGTATTCACTTAACACGATAGGGTTAGGGTTGACAGGAGGTTTTGGCTTGTTCCTCGCCATCCGAGAAATTAAACGAGCATTATTTTTGCCTTTGGCATTTGCAATGGGTTTCACTTTAGGCTTCTTGCTCACAGGCTTAACAGTCTCAACATCCTTGGTCACAGAGTGGGGTAGGTCGATAGGTGAGTCGGGCAAGGGTTTAGGTAGCAGGATGTTGTATGGTAGTAGGGGTACAACCTTGTCCTCAGTCACCACAGGTTTGTCAACCTGTGGAGGGTTTGAATCCTCAAAATCATTTCGAGCAAGGAAATTGCTCCAACAATCTCCGCGTAGACTCAAATGACAGACCACAATAATCTTAACCAGCCCATAATGAAAAAGGCTACTATCAGCCTGGTTCCTTTTGTACTTCTTTGACATTTTGAACATGCTTCTATGCAAGTAATATGGCATATTGAGCTGATAACCCATAAAAACCATAAGAAAACGAAGGTGGTGTAAGAAAACAAACCCGTACCGACCCTCGCATGTGATAAACTGTTTGATTATCATCAATAAATCATGCCAACGTTGTTTAAGCATGGTCACAGGAAAACCTTTATCACAGGAGATAACTTTACGCGACTGGAAGAGCAGTGTCCAAGGGACCTCCTCTACTTTTCAATTCTTGGATTATCGTTGTCCAGTGGCAGGCAAACCCGTAGAAAGACTGATAAACTACTCGTCAATTTCCAATTGAACATCGTCGACCTTGGCTCGACAGCCATCAAAGGTCATGGCGAATTGTCTAGCAATGCAGAGGTTAAAAACCTCGAATTTCTGTATAAACGGAAACCACCCATTGTCTTCGAGGTCACTGCGGGCACTGTTGAACATCAACAGAGCCCGGCTGCCATTAGGTTCATCTCGGACGACAGGGGCCATGGTGCAGGCACATGGTAAGGGTTTGGGTTGAATTTACCAATGCACAGGAGCAGAGTCATTTGGTCTAACAACTACGAACGATCAAAGGGGAAGCATTAATGTGCGCATGCGAGGGTGGTGGAGTTATTCACCGCCATGCATAATAGTTATGGCAAAGTACAACCGGAGAATTAATCCTCTGTTCAATCAATCATAGCATAGTTCAAAACTTTATCATTCGACCAACCAAAAAATCAAACGATGAGTGATATGCCAACGCGCCATTAACTATAGATTTTCAAACCATTGTCATTCAACATGAAACCAACCCCAAAAGTTAAACACGTTCCATCATATAAGTGTGTAATCAAAGTTTTAAAACATTGTGAAAATCGATAATTATAAAATTGACAAGCCAAGAGCTATAAAAGAATAACAATAAGGATCACATCATATATTAAAACAAAATAAACCATGACCCCTATACAATTCAATGACTAGGCAAGTCCCAAAAATATAAATTTACATGCTCAATGCTTTACCAGTTTAATAAAATCAAGTTATGCAACCAATATAAGAATAGGCAAATAGGCATAGTTCAGCCACATAATGATAAACCGAAGGTAAGTGCCATTCAAAATATCAAAAAAAATTATGATAGTTCAAATAACGATGGAGGAGTTTTCACGCTTACAGTCGTGAAAACTAAATGAAGACGAATTTACAAGTGTCACAAGAAATGAAAATATCATCTATTTGAAAAATGCGACGACGATTTGAAGTTCGGAAGACATAGGTGTAGGCAGCTTATAGGGAAATATAAAAAATTGAATTGGCTGCCAACAATGGCGACACACTGGTAGAAGCAGTTATCTCTGTCAAAAGAAATAAATTCAGATTAGGACAGCAAAGAAAATTTCAACTAAAAAACAACAGCTAGAAAATCGTACAAACATCATCATTTACCATCTTTTGCAGCGATGTTTTTTAAAAGATGAAAACTAATAACAGTCTTAAGATCAGCAAGTCACGATATTAATGATAAAATCTTCAATACTGTTGGCATGGCCACTACTGCCAGCAGGCATCCATAGCCTCGACAGGGTTTCCATTTAACCCACTCTAACATATGTATCCTGTCAAGAAGTTCTAGATCAGAATAAAGGACATTAAAGAGGTTTCTCATATTTTTTTACAGATTTTCATGTACCCGACATTGCTTCGCTGCCAGCAGGCCTGTTCAGTACCCCGACGAAGTTGTCTTGGTGCCATGTATGCATTTACCCGCTGCCAACGGACCTGTTCAATATCCCGGCGGGTTTACAAACACTTCCCACAACTATTATTAATATTTTTATTTTATTTTCATTTGTAGATATATAGTTGAGCAGGGTGACGCTGATAATATTGATCTTTTAACATATTTTTAGACCTCATCAGAATTTTTTTTAACACTGTCCTTTATTCAGCTCTAGAAATGTTTTATTTATAAAAGCAACCTCCTATGACAGGGAGACATCTTTTGAGTCATTCCTTTACGAAAAAGGGACAACGTAAAAAGATAATAGATGATCATGACAAACTTTGCTCAGAGATTGAAATCAATAAACTTCTTTCAAACAAAAAAAATTTCCAACATAAATATCAGTTTCAAAAATATATCACTGATGTTTGTACAAACTTTCAGAAGTTATTTCAGCGAAGAAATTTTTCTATGGTCTTTGTTTGAATGGCTCAGTGCACAGGTATGCATATTTTCAAAAAGCACAAAAAACTGATCAATTCAAATCAAAACCAAAACAGAAAGCAAACGAAAAATGCAAACAAAAATGAAATATTTACATAATATACAAGGGTAGTTATCAAGCAAAGTGTCTTTTAAGGGCTTGGCCATTCACCGGATAGGTGTCAAGCTTCCCTTCAAGATTCTGTAATCGAAAGGAACTAGGACCCAACTTTTTAGCAATTAAAAATGGCCCAAGCCATAAGTTTTGAAGCTTGGTGTGCTCACCCTTTCCTTCGTGTGGTTTGTCCCACTTCAAAACGAGATCGCCTTCTTCAAAATTCCTATCAGAAGCAGAATTAGAATCGAACCAAATTTTAATCAATTGTTGATGTTGGTCTAACTTACGCTTAGCTTGGGCTCCTACTTCTTCTAACTTCATCAAAGCGTTAATGCGACTTTCTAAAGGAGGACAATCTTCTTCTTGGATATTTTGTGACAATTGAAGCGAAGGAAGAAGAATGTGAGGTGGCAGAATGGCTTATCTTCCATAAACGAGAAAAAAGGGGGAGTTACCTATAGTGGCTTTGGGTGTTACCCTGTCAGCCCACAATGCGTTCAGCAATGCATTGTGCCAGTTCTTGTGATTTTCAGCCACAGTTCTCTTGATAATTTTGATCAAGTTCTTGTTTGTTGATTCTGCTAAGCCCTTGCCTTGGGGGTAGTAACTAGCAGAATACTTCAGCTTTATTCCTTTCTCCAAAGCGAACTCACTCATCTCAAGAGAAGAAAAGTATGAAGCGTTATCAAAGACTAGACAATCAGGGATACTGAAACGAGTGATGATATTCGAGTTTAGGAAAGCGATAACCTGACTGGTGTTAACAGTTCTTAACGCGGCGGCTTCAGACCATCAAGTAAAGTAATCAGTGGCTGTCACAATATACTTGTGTTGTTGTGAGGATGGAGGGTTAATAGGACCTATGATATCAAGGCCCCATTGCTGGAAAGGAGAATCTACTGAAACTGGTTGCAAGGGAAAGGCTGGTTTTTGCAACCGCCTTGATGCTTTCTGATAGATGATACATTTACGACAGAAGGCATGGGCGTCCTTAAAAAGCGTAGGCTAGTAGTAATCGGCTCTTAAAACCTTATGAGAAGTGGTTTCGCCACCAAAGTGACCACCAGCTTCTCCTGCATGCAACTCAAGCAAGATTTTTTCTGCTTCGTCTTTTTCGAGGCAACGCATCAGTACGCCGTCAAAATTATGAAGAAACAGTATACCGTTAACTAGATGAAAGGAGGCGGACTTTAGTCTCAACGCTCTTCTTTTGGCGGGGTCAAGGTGACGAGGTGTTGATCCATGTTCAAGATAGTATCTAATATCGTCGTACCAAGGACTTACGAGGTTTTGTGCACAAAAAATCAAACTTTGATCGCATTGTTCTAGGTTTGACGTATCACTATCTTCTCGCTGTCCTATTTCTGAATCAAAAACCAACTTACACAACCCTTGGCCTCTCACGACCTGTGCTGGGGTGATCTCTAAGTCATACTCCTGCAAGGAGGTGACCCAGTTGGCTCTCTTCTCTCCTAACTCCTTTTGCACTAACAAGTTCCTTACGACAAGGTAGGGGACAATGATCTTCGTCCTTGACTTCAAAATATAGGACCGAAAGTTCTTAACTTCTTTGAAAACATCGTAGGCTTGTTGATCGACCGCTGGGTAGTTAAGTTCATCACCTTTGAAGGTAGAGCTCATAAAGGCGATGGGTACTTCATTGTTCTCGGAATTCTTTTGAGTGAGGACTGCGGCATAGGAACGATCAGAGGCAAAAGTATAGAGTGTAAAGTCTTGAGAGAAATCAGGGCTCATGAGAGACGGAGCATCTATTATGGCCTTCTTTATGGCATTAAAAGCTTGATTTTCAGTGGGTCCCCAGTGATATTGGGTGTCTTTCTTAATCAGGTTCTGGAGAGGCCTGACCATTTCGGAGAAACTGGGGACAAATCTTCTCACGAAATTAATCTGGCCTAGGAAAGACTGCATGGATTTTTTGGATGTAGGTGGGGGAAGTTTAGCAATGACTTGAGTCCTCTCAGGGTCAATAATCATCCCATCACTAGACACAATGAATCCTAGTAATTTACCCTATTCTACTGCAAAGATGGACTTCTTGGGGTTCAAGGAGATGCCGTATTTATGACATCGTAGCAGAACGACTCGTAAGTGAGCTAGATGATTGTCTTTGTTCTTAGAATAAACGGTCACATCATCTAGGTAAACTACTACAGATTGATTGATTAAGCCTCGAAAAGCAATGTCCATTGCTCTCTGAAAGGTAGCACCAACATTAATCAATCCAAAGGGCATTTTGGGATAAGCATAAGTGCCCCACAGGGTATGGAAGGTAGTTTTTAGTTGGTCTAGCGAAGACATCAAGACTTGGTTGTATCCGAAGAAACCATCCAGTAAGGATAGCCTCTCAGAACCAGATACTTGTTGAAGGATCCGTTCCATAGGTGGGACAGGGTAATTGTCTTTGTCAGACGCTTTGTTGAGGTTTCGGAATTCAACACAAAGTCGAATTTCCCCATTTTTCTTCTGAACTGGGACAAGGTTGGATACCCATTGAGTGTGTCTAACAGGAAAAATTATTTTAGCACTTAGGAGTTTATTCAATTCTTTTTGAACGGTCGGTTCTAGTTTAGGGTGCATTTTCCTCAATTTTTGTTGGAAGGGTAAGGTTTGGGGATTCATCGGGATGACATGCTGTATAATATTAGGATCGAACGTTTTAAGATCATCGTATGTCCATGAAAAGACATCCTTAAATTCTTTAAATAATTTAACAAAAGCAGCTTTTTCTTGTCTAGAACATCCCAAGCCTAGATTGATACACTGAGGATTTTCATTAGTTCCTAGATTGACTTTTTCATAAGACAATGAGGAACTGCTGGTTTTACAATTGACCGTCTTTTTAAATTTATCTTCAAAATCATAAAAATTTTCTAATATAACAACAGACTTGGGTATGAAATTTACCATGTCCGATAGAGCTTCAGGAGATTTCGTATTAGGTATTACCATAAAGTCATGCAAATTGTCATCGTGTGTGCGTTCATCTATCACTGCGCCTTGAAAGGTTTCTTCCATGTGCAGAAAGTTAATGATCTGTTGATCATTGTCAAATACTCTCCAGTTTGTGATATTGTTAGGAATAGATGGTCGAAACAATAGCTCCACGGAGAATGCATTTGGGGATAAGCCTTCTGCAGGAAGAAGTTTAGAGGCTACATTAGCTAGTAAATCTGCTTCACCATTATTTAATCTAGGAATGGAATTTATATTAAAAGCAGAAAATTTATTCATTAAACTCCATACCTCAGACTGGTAACTTTTGAGCTGCGGGGAAAGACAGTGTATAGAGTCTCTTACCTGTCTAACCACTATTTCAGATTCACCGAATACAACCAGATTTTGAATGTTGATGTCCAAGGCTTTTCTGAGACCTTGCAGTAAAGCCTCATATTCTGCAGTATTGTTAGTACATTCAAATTCTAGTCTACAAGCCATTAATGTCTTGTTACCTGCCGGATCGATAATGATGCAGCCTGCACCAGCTCCTTCTTTAGACTTGGAACCGTCGAAATATAGAGACCAAATTTGATTTCCATCAGGCTCATGGGACTGTTGCATAGAAGCTGTTGGTTGAACATATGCTATGATCTCGGATTGTTGTTGTGGATTGTTGATAGGTGAAACTTCAGCCATGAAATTTCCGAAGAAGGTGTCCATCCCTTGGACTTCAGGTGAATCAGCAGGAGGTGTGTACGGTTCATTAGGGTCGTTCAAATCTGTGACCGTGAACTTAAGGTAACGCTCACGATTCACCCTGATCTTGTTGGGCTTACCATTTTCTGGGAGCCATAAGTGAGACCAGTCCGTTGTGAAGTAACCATGTAGCTGCTTCGACCAGTCTCTGCTAAAAAATAGACCATACACTTCTGGAATATCCACCACAATTATATCAATAACCTGATGAACCTTTGGGTTAGACGATAATCTAATCAATACATTTTTTAGTTTGCCTATAA
>JZKD02S0155676.1:190649-205417 GCA_000966675.3 Picea glauca | reverse complement strand
ACCTTAAATGCATTCTCCAATGATTTGGGTTCCCAAAGGCGAACCTCATGTTGAATGTTATCCTTTAAAGTTTCTATGAATACATCAATCAAGTGCTCATCTAGAATATATGTTACCTTTACATTCAATCTTTCGAATTTCTCAATGTGCTTTGTGCCTGAAGCCTTTTTCTTGAGAATTATCAATTGGCTAAATAAGGTATTGCTCCTTGTATCCTCTTAGTGTGCTATAATTTCTTCCATGAAAATTGTCCAAGTGACGAGTGATTTGTGAGAACAAAGCCATCAATACCATACAAATTTATTGGTTTCTAAATATAAAGAAGCAATTCATACCTTTTGTGTATGTGGCACATTATGTAGATCAAAGAATTGCTCCATATAAAGTATCCATGTGATTGGGTACTTGCCATCAAACTTCCTCATATCGATCTTAGGAACGTGGTTGGTCTTCAACCCAAATTTGGAATTTCTCCATTCTTGATTCACCTTCCTTGTGTCCTCGTGATGAATTTCATGGGATACATTTTCACTTTCAGGTGTCCTCTCTATTATGAAATTTTTCAATCCTTCCATGATCTACCCTTTTAAACCCTCCATCATCTCTTGTAGTTCATATTTTGTTACTGTCTTCTTTTGTAAATCATTTATGTTCCTACACATTTCTTCACCTTCATCAAGAGTCCATGTAGGATTATCTGGAGGATTATTTGGTGTAGAAGTTCCTTTTTTGGGTGGCATGTTGGCCAAGTATCACTTTTGAACCTTGATTTTGAGGTGGTTCTGCTAGACAATATTTATTCTTATGTATCTCCAAAGTTTCGGCCCTTATGGGTATGAAACTTTATTTTTTGTAGTTCTCTGATATTTCTTCTCTATAATGCCATAGGTCTAATCAAAATTGGATGTTCCAAGTGGAATTTACTGTAACTTCCCCACAACTTGTTGATTTTTGGCCTTTCAGGGAGATGTCACTTGTATAGCATTCCCCACACAAAATGATTGATATAAAATTCTAAAACTAGTACCAAAAATACTACAGACTATCCACTATCCAATGCAACTAGTCTCACTCAATTTGGATACTCTAGGAAGAAGTTATGATTGTTTTAGTTGGAACACCTTCTTGAGACTAGTTAGTAGGACTAGTCAGATACCCTATCTTCCACAGGGTGTATCTACAAATGTAAGATGACCCAGAAGATGGAATTTTTACCACATATACCTTACTAATTTCTGTGAATATCCTCTAGAGTTCAGGGTCTGCAATGTTACAGAAATAATTTTATAGCGAAAAGTACGCAATGACTCAGCTTAGGATGATTCCATAACCTTATCTTGCACAGGTTGTATCTCCAAAATTATAAGGCCTTAGGAGCTGAAATTGTAACTCAATGTACCGTGATCCATATTCTAAATATTCTCCAATCCATTCCTTCTAAAACATTGTAGAAAAAAAGTTATAGTGAAAATGCCAAGGTGTCTCAGATGTAGCAGCGAAACCCCAAGACCTTGAGCTCTGATACCATATGTTAAGAACCAAATATCAATATAGCATAGAAAAACCTTAGAATAAGCACGCAATGCCTTGAAAAAGAGATAAATTCAAATAACAAGCCTCTTCGAGGGCACAACCTCATCATTCCCACATAAATGTACAATTCCAAGATGATTCCAAATGAAAATGTGTCCTTGGTATATATAGGAGACTAGGAGGTATAATTACAACTAATGGAATAAATCCGCCATAAATAAAATAACATTACTAATGTAATATGCCCCAATTAAGGGGTGATGAGACAATATTAGGGCTTAAGATAGATCCAACAAATGATCAGATTAAGTCATATCAAGTGGTGACCGTTGGATGCACAATCACCAAATATACGGCAGGGATAGATTGTGGAGAGTGAAAGGAGAATTAAACATAGTGCTATTACCAATCCTACAATTAGTCAGGACCATCTAATCTTATAGCTTCGAATATTGACGATTGTGGTTGATCTAACAATCGATAAGATTAAGTCATGACCATCAGATGCACAATTGCCAGATCAACGACAGGGATAGATTGCATAGATCAAAAAGTGAATTAAATATCATGTTATTTCCAATCCTGCAATTAGTCAGGACCGTCATATATTATAGCCTCGAATATCGACGATTGTGGTTGACTCACCAACAACGCACAACTTCAAATTGTGGAGTTTTGGTGATGAGTTAAATAACTCACAAGTTGTGGTTCCACAACCATCCTTGATCATTGATCTGCTTCAAGTGTCCTCATAACCGTTGGATCACTTTAAAGTTGAAGGATAGGATAAGTGGGGAAAATTTTGAGAATTCAATTATCCGAATACCTGTCAACCGTCAAATTGTTCTAAATATGTGAGGAGGTTAAGCTCCAGAAAGATATCACTTCAAAATTTTAAGTTTGAGATTTGAAATTCCTGAAACCCGGAGAGATGAAATAAATTCTCGACCACCGGATCATTTGATGTAAGCCTCAACCGTTAGATTCAAGAGGACATGTGGCAGACCAGGTCAGCAAGGATGAGTGGTAGAAGACCATGCTACAAAGTACACATGGCATAATCAGATGATGACATGTGTCAAGAGGAAATTGGCTCATGCCATGTCAACACGTGACGTCAATAAATTACGTCACTCTGGAAGAATTACTTCGAGAGTTTCACCACTAGAAAATGAAAAAAGCTCTGAAGCCCCGGTTCATGGTTCATCTAATCTAAAGAAACACTTCGGGAGCATTCTCATCCGTCGATCTACTACACTGGAAGGATAACGTAAGTTGAAATAGCCGAAGTCTCGGAGTAAAAGGTGGCCATCCATCATAATGCTTGATTAAGTCCTAGCCGTCAGATTAAATAATGAAATGATAAGTGTAAGGATCAAATATGACCATTGATTTATTTCCATGAAATAAACCATCCGATCTGATTCGAAGGTTTGAAAAGTTAAAAACCTGAAGTTCCGAAGGGCAAAGTTTCATTAATCTTTCATCTCATCAGAAGATTGAATCATGACCGATGAAATTGATAAGCAGTCAAGCGCTTGTTTGGCCTAGTGTTTGTTCACCATCGTTGGTCATATGATATAAGATATTTAAATGAAAATATAATACGTCATTGTAATTGGTAAGCCTGTGGTTTTGTAACGCTTGGTCACATGTAATGGTTTGAAGGAAGTGCCTCCACAGAATTCAGTTTCTGTGAAAATAAAAGAGATTCGGAATCAAATTTTAAAGCATGAAATTGATACATATGTGATCAATTTACGAAAATCCTTCAGAGTAAAAATAACAATCATTGATTATGGTTAAGTTAAACAAATAGGTGTGATGGTTCAAAACCAAGGGACATAGTGTATCACTCTCACACCATTTTGAAGAAAATATAAACGAAGGAAGAGTGTTGAGAAGAAGTGTGTCTCTACCATCTGAATCAGAGAATATATTAAATCAGAGAAGCAGAGAGAGATGCAGTAAAAGAATTGATACATAAGTTTGTCCATATTCAAAAAATCAAGGGTGGTTGGGTGGTACAAGGGCAGGTTGGTGCCTACAGAGGGAGTTGGTTCTTCCTTGTCAGTTGTAGCTGACTAAATAGGGGGTCGTAGCCTCCTACCAGTTGGTGCTCATGAATAAACGTGTGGGTGCATCCTTATCAGTTAGTGTTGATCGAAAAGGAAGAATATATCCCTTCTATGTAACGTGTAAATTTTTTTTTGCAGTTAATAGAAAAGTGTTTGTGGTTTTTCCCAGTTAGGTTCCACAATAAATATTGTGTCAAAATTTTGTTTGCATAAATAAAAGAAAATTGATAAAATTATTGTGTCACTGATTCACCCCCCCCCCCCTCTCAGTGACAAGATCTGATCCTTCAATTGGTATCAGCGCGGGTCTCTTCACAAAAGGTTTAAATAACTTGAAGAGGAATATACATCAGAATGGATCAAGAGTTGAAGATGTCGTAAAAAATTCCCCTATTTAATGGTGAAGACTATGTCTTCTAGAGTGTTAGAATGAAAAGTTATCTAATGTCCATTGGACTTGAAGTATGGAAATTAGTTGAAAAGGGATATGATGTTCCAAAATCCACACCCATAGAAGCAGAAGACAGGATTTTTTTTTGGGAACATGCAAAAGACTTAAACACATTACAAGCTAGACTAAGTAAGAAAATCCTTTGCAAAATTTTTCGGATAATCCACAGTATTTGTGATTGTTTGTCGACGTTTCGGATCCAGATCAGGATCCATATTCAGGACGTAAAGCCGAGGATAAAAGTAGAAAGGAGAAGCAATAAATATCATCTTGTTTGGAGGGAGAAAGCTAAGTCGGCTTAAAACCCTAAAATTAGTTATTTAATAAAATAAAATTATTGAATTTGTTAAGTTTTGTTTGGAGGGGGAATGCTTAAGAAGTCGGCTTAAACCCTAGAATTAGTTATTTAGTAAAATAATTTATTAATTATTTAATAAAATAAATTGTTAAGTTTTAATTTTAATAAAGACTTAAATTTTTATTTTTTTTACTAAAAATAGGTTATATTAATAAAGTAACCAGACTATAAATTTATGTTATTATAATTAGTATTATAATCAAGGGTTATTAATAATGGTAATTAGCCCTAGAGTTACTAAGTTAAGGGTTAAAAAAACCTAGTATTAATAATAATGTTAGAGTAGTCTTGTTAATGAATTATTAAATTTGGTATTTACTAGTATTTAGAGTTATGAGTATTGGAAATGAGTATTTTAACCCTTCTTTTTAATGCTAGTGATAAGGATTTAGTCTAACTAGAGCTTATTAAGTTTATTAGTAAGGTAAAGGTTTCAAGTTAATCTTGTGAAATTAGCATTAAGCTCAAAAAGGGGGGGGGGGGGGTTAACCCTAGGATAAAAGACCATAAGACAAGATCAAAGAAAAGGATCTAAGGAGAGTAAGGGAGAGCTAAGTGAATTTACCTGTTGCTGTTGTGATGGATCAAAGGTAGATAGTTTTCATTTATCTCTAGACCATTGTCCCTATTGTCCCTATTTAGGTTGTTGCGATGCTTAATGATTTCTATTGCTTCCCTGATTCGACATTTTAAAAAGTAATCTTCTTTTGCTAGGATTTTGGTATCTTTTAGGAGCACATGGTGTTTAGTTGAGAGAGAGTGTTCTGCTAAGGCTGAGGTGCATGTACGTTCATTCTTTATGTTAGATCTGTGTTCTTTAATCCTAACTTGAAAGGAGCGACCTGTTTCTCCAATGTAACATTTTCCACAAGAGCATTCTATTTTATAAACTCCTTTGTACTTATGATGGTCAAGGTTGTCTTTCAAAGATCTCATTTTCTGTTTTATGGTCTCCGGTGGTCTAAAAGATGTTTTTATTTCTTTCTTACTTAATATCTTGGCAATTTTATAAGTAGCTCCTTGAATGTAAGGAAGGTAAGCGGTCATACCAGGTGGGTGGTCATTCATGGATTGAGGTCTATTTATATTTATTTCTATGGCTTTTTTCATTGTATTCTTAATGTCTTTGTCCTTGTAACGTATGCTCTTGAAAATATTTGAGAGGTGATATTTTTCATGGCATAGGTGCTCTTCATCAGATATCCCAATAGCCCTTGTGTACAGGGTGTTAAGAACCCCGATTTTTTGGTTGGGGTGATGATGTGAGCTTGCATGAAGATAGTTTTCTTTGTGGGTGTTTTTTCTATAGACTGTGTGTGCTAGGTTCCCATCTTCTTTCCTTTTAATTAGCACATATAGAAATGGAATGTTGCTTTTATCTTCAAGTTCCATTTTATATTTGATATGTGTTGAAATACCATTCAGATGTTTGAAAATTTTTACAAGTTCTTCTTTCCCATGGGGCCATAACACATTAGTGTCATCAGTAAACCTCTTCCATCTTAATGGTTTCAAGGGGTAAGTATCAAGGGATATCTTCTCAAAGTGATCCATGAATAGGTTAGCAACAATGGGAGAAAGTGGAGATCCCATTGCTACGCCACTCGTTTGTTCGTAAAATTCTCCTTGATAGCTAAAGAATGTGGAGCGGAGACATACTTCAGCTAGCTTTGTTGTTCCAGGGTCACTGATTTTTTTAATGATTTGGATTGCTTCATCAAGATGAATTTTTGTGAAGAGAGACACGACATCAAAGCTAATGAGGATGTCTTCAGGTTTCACCTTTTCATTTCTTATAATCTTGACGAATTCATTCGAGTCCTTGATGAAGGAATATGTGTGGCCTACTAGGGGAGTGAGAATGTTTTCTACATGTTTGGCTAGTTTGTAGGTGGAAGAGCCAATTCTATTGACTATAGGTCGAAGTAGAATTCCATTTTTTTGGATTTTAGGTAACCCATAGATTCTAGGGGTAATTTCACTCTTTGGGAGTAATCATTTTTTAGTTATTTCGTCTAGGATAGAATCCTCAATGGGATTTTTTACTTCTCTTATGATCCTAGTAATCGGATTACTTGTTAGCTTCCTGTAACAACCAATCTCGGAGAGGTGTTCAACCATTTTTAACTTATAGTCTGCTTGGTTCATAACTACAGTGGATCTGCCTTTATTCGCTCTTAGTATGGCTAGATCCTTGTTGTCTCAGAGGTTCTCAAGAGAACATCTTTCTTCTGCGCTGATATTAATTTTGGGTGGTTTTGATCATCTGAGAATGACAACACAATCTTGTCTAATAATATATTTGTCTTCATCTGCAGAACTACTCTAATATTATTATTAATAGTAGGGTTTTTTAACCCTTAACTTAGTAACTCTAGGGCTAATTACCATTATTAATAACCCTTGATTATAATACTAATTATAATAACATAAATTTATAGTCTGGTTACTTTATTAATATAACCTATTTTTAGTAAAAAAATAAAAATAAAAATTTAAGTCTTTATTAAAATTAAAACTTAATATTTTATTTTATTAAATAATTAATAATTTATTTTACTAAATAACTAATTCTAGGGTTTAAGCTGACTTCTTAAGCTTTCTCCCTCCAAATAAAACTTAACACTTTCAATAATTTTATTTTACTAAATAACTAATTTTAGGGTTTTAAGCCGACTTGGATTTCTCCCTCCAAACAAGATGATATTTATTGCTTCTCCTTTCTACTTTTATCCTTGGCTTTACGTCCTGAACATGGATCTTGATCTGGATCCGAAACGTCAACAAACAATCACAAATACTGTGGATTATCTGAAAAATTCTGCAAACAATCACCACAGAAATCTTAACAGTCAAAAAAAGAAAATCCTTGCTAAGGTACTAAACTGTAATAATGAAAAACATCTCTGGGATAAATTGGAAACTATATATATAGGTGATACCAAGGTTAAGAGGGCCAAACTCTAGACTCTCAAAGTATAATATGAGGGCCTAAAAATGAAAGATGAGGAAAATATCTTTGAGTACTTCGAAAGAGTTGATAATATTATCAATTCAATCAAAGAATTAGGAGTAGAAGTATTAGACAATGAGCTAGTTGAAAAAATTCTAAGAACACTACCTATTCTATACAATCCTAAAGTGTCAGCTCTTGAAGATCGAGATAATCTAGATAAACTCACCATGGATGAATTATATGGAATCCTCACAGCCTAAGAGTTAAGATTAGGTCATGAGAATCACTCACAAGGAGAGACATCCTTCAAGGTACTCAAGAAAACAAAAGATCAGAAGCAAAAACTTGAATCCAGTCATGATGAAGAATCTGATGTGGAAGAAACAAACTTCATTAAAAAACTTTAGAAAGGATCAGGGAAGTACAAAGGCAAGCTGCCTTTAAAATTTTTTAACTGTGGAAAGGTTGGTCATTTTACAGCCAAGTGTCCCTATCCCAAGGACGATCTTGAATATGAATAAAACAAAATCAAATAGTACAATAAAAAGGAAAAACCCAACTACAAGAAAAAGTTTTACAAAGGGAAAAAGAACTTTTACTCAAAAGAACAAAACAACAGTTCATCAGAGTCTAGTGACAGTGATGATGATGAAGTCCTTTTTTTAGATATTGAAGAGTTTAATGATATAGAAGACATTAAATATGAGAAAGAGTCAGAAGATGAAGAAGAATTTAATATGGAAGAAGAACTTCTCAGTGTCTTGGATGAATTAAGAAAATACAAAACCATATATAGACAACTGAAAATTTTTGTAGTTGAACAAAAGGAAAAACATGAATAGAAAGAAGAGGAGATGGAAAAACTCATGAGAAACCTAAAAAAAAAAGTCCTAGAAGAAAATAGGATCAAATAAAGTCTATAAAAGTCTCTTAAAGAAAAACAAATAACCTGCGAAAGAATGGAGGCAAAAATAGTCCACCTAAGAAAAGAACTGGATACAAAACTCATTCAAACAAGATATGAGAATAGCTCTAAAATATTGGATAATATTATTACCACACAAAGGGATTCAGGTAATAAAAATGGAATAGGTTATTCTCAAGAAAAAAGCCAAGTCAACTCAAAATATTATGCAGATGCTCTCCTCAGTACATTCAAGAAGAAAAATGAAGAAAAGACAAATAATGACCAGAACTCCAAAGGATTACTTCCACCCATCAAGAAGGAAAACAAGACAATACCAAATAAGGTTTATCAAAATATGTATCCTCTCATTTTCTTTGGTTATTGCTTTGCATGCTCTAATTTCAGGCACAAAGCTATGGATTTTAGAGCATATAGAAGAAAATATCTAAAGGTTAAGAACTATAACCTTAAAGATAAACAAGTAGTAAATCGAGTTAAAAGTATAAACTATAACTCCTTTGCACCTCTCCAAGAAGAGGACCTAGAATGCTTAAGATGTCATAACTATAGACATAAGGCCATTAATTGCAGATTAATGGAAGTTTTAGAACAACGAAAGTTCATTAGAGAGAAAAATAAACTTTGGAGAGAAAAAACATCAAAAAGGGAATGTCTTATTGCCTTAAAAGCCCAAGATAAAAAAGACCTCTGGTATGTTGACAATGGGTGCTCAAAACATATGACAGGTAACAAGGACAATTTTTTAGACTTAAAGAAACAAAAGGGTAAAATTACATTTGGTGACAATGCTTTAGGTAACATACTTGGGAAAGGCACTGTGAGTTTGGGAAAGGACAAAGCCAAAAATGTGTTGCTTGTTGAAAAACTGAAACCTAGTCTATTAAGTGTCAGCCAATCCTATGATTAGGGGAATGTCTACATATTTGATTCCCATAAATGTGATATTAGGAGATAAGACACAGGAAAATTAGTTGGTACTGCTCCTAGAACTCACGAAAATGTATATATACTAGATGAAAAATTGAATGAGGAATGTCATATAAATCTAGTAGATTAAAGTTGGCTATGGCATAGAAGGTTGAAGCACATTAACTTTGACAATATATTAAAAGTCAACAATCTTGGTGCAGTAAGAAACTTGCCAAAGATCATAAAGCCCTCAAATACTATCTGTAGACACTATCAACTAGGGAAGAAAACTAGAATAAGATTCAAAGAAAAAGAATACACAACCTCAAAAACTTTAGAGCTTGTTCACACTGACCTATGTGGACCTACAAGGACAAAGAGTTTGCAAGGAGAGTCTTACATTATATTGTTCATTTATGATTTTACTAGAATGGATTGGATATTTTTTCTCAAAGAAAAATCAGAAGCACTTAACAAATTCAAAGCCTTTAAAACCCTTGTTGAAAATGAAAAGGAGACAAAAATCAAATTTCTTAGATCCGAAAATGGTGGTGAGTTCACCTCAAAGGAGTTTAATCTCTTTTGTGAAACCCATGGAATAAAAAGACAATTCTCTGCTTCTAGAACACCTCAGCAAAATGAGATTGCTGAGAGAAAGAATAGAACAATTCAAGAGGTTGCAAGGACTATGCTCAATTAAGCAAAATTGTCTGATGGATATTGGAGGGAAGCTGTAAGCACAATAGTATACATATTGAACAGAGGTCAGCTCAGGGTTAATAATGATAAGACTCTATATGAACTATGGTTTGGAAGAGCTCCATCAATAAATACTTCAAGGTCTTTGGAAGTAAATGCTACATCAAAAGACTTGATGAGAATCTTGGAAAATTTGATGCTAGATCTGATGAAGGTATTTTTCTTGGATATGATTCTAAAAAAAAAGCATACATATGCTACAATATTAGATCACATAAGATTTTTGAGAGTGAATATGTCAATGTGGATGACCTAAAAATGTTAAGGATAAAAAATCAGGAGACTATACTTGAAAGTGAAGATGAAGATGATGATGAGACAATTGGAACACAAGTAGAAGAAGTATAAGAGAATAAATAAAGGGAAGATGATGATATGCATACGAGTGAAGACAAAGAATATATTCAAGAAGAGATAAGAGAGGAATTTCCAAGAAGAGACACAAAGACACCCTCAAGAATGACTCAAAAGAATGATCCTGAAGAACTAATTATTGGAGATATGAATGATGTAGTGCACAGAAGAAGACAATTATGGTATCAAACAAAAATAGCATTGTTGTCACATATTGAACCCAGATCAATCAAATATGCATGTAAAGACGATAATTGGGTCAAAGTTATGAATGAAGAATTGGACAAAACTGATAAAAATCAAACTTGGGAACTAGTTCCAAGACCAAAAAACAAAAATATCATTGGAACTAAATGGGTGTATAAAAACAAAATGAATGAAAATGGGCAAGTAATCAGGAACAAAGATAGATTGGTCTGTAAAGGGTATCCTCAAGTTGAAGGAGTATACTATGAAGAAACCTTTGCACTTTTGGCCAGATTGGAGGCAATTAGGATGTTCCTAGCTTTCTCTAGCTACATAAAATTTAAAGTGTACCAAATGGATGTCAAGTCAACATTTCTCAACGGAAACTTAGAAGAGGAAGTTTGTATTGAGAAACTAGAAGGGTTTTAATTAACTAACAAAGGAGACTATGTCTGTAAATTAAAGAAATCACTCTATAGGCTAAAACAAGAACCTAGAGTATGGTATGCAAGGCTAGATTCTTACTTACAAAAACAAGGCCTCAAAGGGGGATCAGTAGACAACAATCTTTACTATAAAATTGATGGTAATAACATGATTATTGTGGAAGTATATGTTGACGATATTATATTTGGCAGTGATGATGGAAAAATGAGTAAGGAATTTGCTAGGATGATGCAACAATAATTTGAAATGTCTTTGCTTGGTGAACTGAATTTCTTTCTTGGATTACAAATAATACAGTCCAAAAGAGGATTCTTTATCCATCAGTCTAAGTATGTTAAAGATATGCTTAAAGTATTCCAATTAGAAGATTGCAAACGTGTTAGTACACCTATGACAGTTGGATGAAAACTAAGCAAGTATGATGAGTCCAAAGTTGTAGATCCAAAACACTACAAATCAATGATTGGGAATTTTCTCTATGTAACAGCTTCTAGACCTAATGTGAAGCAAGTTCTTGGAATGGTGGCTAGATTCCAGGCAGCACCAAATGAGATCCATGTTCAAGCTGTAAAAAGAATCTTTAGGTATTTGAAAGGAACCATAGATCTTGGTTTGTGGTACCCTAGCAAGGATTCATTCACTTTAAAATCCTATTCAGATGTGGATTGGGCAGGTAGTGTAGATGACAGAAAAATTACAAGTGGAGGATCATTTTTTTTGGGAGAATCATTGGTAGCTTGGATAAGTAAGAAACAATCCTCAATTTCTCTGTCTTGCATTGAAGCTGAGTATATTGTAGAAGAAGAATGTTGCACACAAGTGGAATGGATGAAACACACGCTACAAGACATCAAAATAGTATTTGAAGAACCTACTATTATCCACTGTGATAATACAAGTGCTATAAGTCTCTCCAAGAACCCTGTCCAACACTCAAAATCAAAACACATTCCCATAAAGTACCACTATCTAAGAGATCAGGATGAAAATAAGAACATTAAATTGGAATATTTTCTAACACAAGAAAAGTGGAAAATATTTTCACAAAACCCTTAAGCAGAGATATATTTGAATATCTTAGAAAAAAATTGGGAGTAATCCTTCTTCCAACCTAAAATCTCTCAAAATAAATAAAAAAGCATCAATTGGCACCAAATCAGGGGGAGACAACAATCATAGGAGGAGAAACCCTTTGCCATTGATGTCAAAGGGGGAGAGTAACTTTAGAGGAGAGAAGCATCATCACAGGGGGAGATTGTGTATGAAGCTTATAAGTTGCCATCAATGACAAAGGGGGATATTGTTGTATTTTCATTGATGTCAACAATCGATATCATTGATGTGATGATAAGTTGGGATAAAAGATCAGGAGGGTTAGTGAATGAAGATCAAAGCTCAGAAGAGATGGTGCAATGAATTTCAGAAGAATCATTGGAGGACTAGTAAATAGTATATAATGACTAATGTCGATCATTTGGATGATATGCAGAAATTAAAGCTTAGGAGAGTTAGCGAGTGAAGATCAAAGATTAGAAGAGATGACATGTTGAAACTCAGTAGGTATGGCATGATGAAACTCATATGAAATCAAGACCGTTGATGCACAATTGCCAGATCACTGACAGGGATGAATTGCAGTGAACAAAAGAAGAATTAAACGACTCACTAGTTACAATCCCACAATCGGCCTAGATAATCAGATCTCATACACTCAAATATTGATGATTGTGATATATCCAAAAAATGATCAGATTAAGCCAGATTAAGTCGTGACCATTGGATGCACAATCGTCAAATCTATGACAGGGATAGATTGTGGAGAGTGAACGAAGAATTAAACATCGTGCTATTACCAATCCTGCAATTAGTCAGGACCATATGATCTTATATCTTTGAATATCACCGATTGTGGTTGATCTAACAAACGATAATATTAATTTGGATTAATTCGTGACCGTCGGATGCATAATTTCCAGATCAATGACAAAGATAGATTGCGGAGATCAAAAGGTGAATTAAATATCATGTTATTTCCAATCCTGCAATTAGTTAGGACCATCAGATCTTATAGCCTCAAAGATCGACGATTGTGGTTGACTCACCAAAAGTGCACAACGATCGTGGTTGACTCACCAACAACACACAACTTCAAATTGCAGATTTTTGGTTATGAGTTAAATAAATCACAAATTGTGGTTACACAACCATCTTTGATCGTTGATCTGCTTTGAGTGTCCTCATAACCGTTTGATCACTTTAAAGTGGAAGGATAGGATAAGAAGGGAAAAAGTTGAGAATTCGATTATCCGAATACCCATCAGTCGTCATATCATTCTAAATATGTGAGGAGGTTAAGCTCTGGCAAAATATCACTTCAAAATTTTAAGTTTGAGATTTAAAATTTCCGAAACACGGAAATCCGGAGAGCCAAAATAAATTCTCGACCACCGAATCATCCAATGTAAGCCTCAACCGTCTAATTCAAGAGGACATGTGGCAGACTACATTAGCAAGGACGAGTGGCAGAAGACCATGTCAACAAGTACACATGGCATAATTAGATGATGACATGTGTCAAGACGAAACTAGCTCGTGCCATGTCAAGATGTAACGTCATTAAATTACGTCACTCCAGAAGAATTACTTCAGGAATTTCACCACTAGCAAATGACAGAAGCTATGAAATCCCAAAGTAGACATGGTTCGTCTGATCTAAAGAAACACTTCGAGATCATTCTCATCCGTCGATCTACTACAGTGGATAGCTGATGTCCCGGAGTAAAAGGTGGCCATCCATCACGATGCTTGATTAAGTCCTAGTCGTCGGATTAAACAATGAAATGATGAGTGTAAGGATCAATTCTGACCATTGATTTGTTTCCGTGAAATAAACCATTCAATATGATTCGAAGGTTTGAAAAGTTGAAAACTTGAAGTTTCTAAGGACAAAGTTCTGTCAGTCGTTCATCTCATCAGAATATTGAATTGTGATTGTTGAAATTGATAAGTGCTTAAGCACTTGTTTGTCCTAGTGTTTGGTCGTCGTCGTCGGTCATATGATATAATATATTTAAATGAAAATATAATACGTCGCTGTAATTGGTAATCCTGTGGTTCTGTAACACTCGGTTACATGTAATGGTTTGAAGGATGTGCCTCCGTAGAATTTGATTTCTGTGAAAATAACAGAGATTCGGGATAAAGTTTTAAAGGATGAAATTGATCCATATGTGAATAATTTATGAAAATCCTTCACAGTAATAATAATAATCAATTATTATGGTTAAGTTAAACAAAGAAGTGTGATGGTTCAAAACCAAGGGATAGAGTGTATCACTCTCACACCGTTTTGAAGAAAATAGAAATGAAGGAAGAGTGTTGAGAAGAAGTGTGTCTCGACAGTCTGAATCCGAGAATATACTAAATCAGAGAAGTAGAGAGAGATGTAGTAAAATAATTGATACAGAAGTTTGTCTAGATTCATAAAATAAAGGGTGGTTCGGTGGTGCAAGGGCAAGTTGGTGCCTGCAAAGGGAGTTGGTGCTTCCTTGTCAGTTGTAGCTAACTAAACAGGGGGTCGTAGCCTCCTACCAATTGGTGTTGGTGAATAAAGGTGTGTGCATCTTGATCAGTTGGTGTTGATCGAAAAGGAAGAATATATTCCTTCTATGTAATGTGTAAAATAAATTTTTCAGTTAATAGAAAAACGTTTGTGGTTTTTCTCATTTGGGTTCGACGATAAATATTGTGTCAAAATTTTGTTTGCATAAATAAAAGAAAATTGATAAAATTATTATGTCATTGATTCA
>JZKD02S0155676.1:161990-190639 GCA_000966675.3 Picea glauca | reverse complement strand
TCAGTGACAATATCTAATCCTTCACATGCTACCACCATTAGCATGTATCAAATTGATATTAAAGGTGGAATTTCAGAAGCTGCAAATGCAGATTTGCAGTACATGGAATTGGTAGCAAAGCTATAGCAAGGTAAGATGCTACAAAAAGTGGAAGATTATAAATTGGAAGTCGATGGAACACTCTTGTACAAAAACATAATTTGTGTACCTAATTCCCAGGAATTGAGAATTATGATCTTGAAAGAAAATCATAATGTGCCTTATGTTGGGCACCCTGGATATCAGAAAATAGTGCAACAGTCAAGAGCCATTACTTTTGGCCATGTATGAAGAAGGAAATTGCAGAATACATCGCCAGATGTATGGAGTTTCAGAAGGTCAAAGATGAACATAGGCACCCAACAGGGTCTCTACATCCATTACCCATTCCTGAGTGGAAGTGGGAAGTGATGACAATGGATTTCATCACAGGATTACCTAGAAAAAATAAGCAACATGATTCCATCATGGTGCTGGTGGATAAGCTTACTAAAGCTTCCCATTTTATTCCATTGAATACTACTCATAAGGCAACTAATGTTGTCAATATCTATATGAGGGAAGTAACACGATTGCATGGTATTCCCAAGACAGTTATGTTTGACAGAGACCCACAATTTACCTCAAAGTTCTGGAAAGGGTTATTCAATGGGTTCGAAACAAATCTGAACTTCAGCATAGCCTATCATTCGAAGTCTGATGGGAAGATAGAGAGGGTGAACCAAGTGATAGAATATATTCTAAGGATGTATGTGATGGACAAACCATCTAAATGGAAAGAATACCTACACTTGGTAGGATTTTCCTACAACAATGGGTATCAAGCATCACTGAAGATGAGCCTATTTGAAACAATTTGTGGAAGAAAGTGCAACACACCAGTAAGTTGGGATAACCTAGTTGATAGGGAAGTGGTTGGGCCAGAGTTTCTCAAGGAAATGGAAGAGAAAATGCTAAAGATTAAGTAGAATTTGAAGGTTGCCCAAGACATGAAGAAAATTTATGCTGATAAGAACATAACCCATTAGGAGTTTAAAGTGGGTGATCATGTTTTATTAAAAGTGAAAGCCAATAGAAGTTCCCTAAAGTTGGGAAACTATTCCAAGTTGGCAGCCAGATATTGTGGGCTATTTGAAATCCTAGAAAGGATTGGACCAATTTCATATATTTTTTCATTGCTTGCATCCATGACTATACATAATGTGTTTCATGTTTCATTGCTTAAGAAATATATACCTGACCATAATCATGTGATTGATTGGAATGTGATTCAGGTGGAGAAAGAAGGCATCTTGCAGGTGCATCCAGTGTGCATATTGGAATGGAAGAGCAAACAACTCCAGAATTGATCCATAGGGATTGTAAATGTCCAGTGGACCTGGTATGGTCTTGAGGATGCGACATGGGAGCATGAGGGTGCTATGCGGGAAGAATACCCACATATTTTTGAAGATTTTGAAAATCTTGTTGATACTATGTAAATACGTTGCACTAAGGACAGTGAAAAAATAAGGGGAGGGGATTGTAATATCTCCAAGGACGAGCCCCAATTGTATTTATGAATTGTAAACATGTTTTATAGGTTAGTGAGCCAAGAAATTATAAGCAATGGGCTTATGTGTTTATTAGGCCGGAGAGCCTGGGTGTTAAAGACCAGGAGCATGTTTTGTACATGTAAATATTCATATTATTAATATAAAAACATCATTGCGTGTAGACCAACCAAGAAGAAAGAGTATGTGGGACTAAGCTCCACTAGGTTGGGTAAGGGAGAGAGGGTTGAGAGGTTGGAAAGAGGGGCTACGCTTAAGGGCTTAAGTCCAAGAGAATAATAATTTACTATTATTCCAAAAGTTGATTAGAAGGATATGTTTATATCCTATATTCCTTTGGGAAGATGGGGGACTTCCAAATGGAAAGGAATGTGCTTCATGGGCGACATGTGTCGGCTTAGGAACATGCATTTTAGGCTGGAAATTCATCTTGTTGGGGGGTTTTCTTCCCATCCTTCGCCTAACTCACTTGGCCTCCATCATCGACCTCTGCATATTTCATGCACCTCTGAAACCAGTAACCCATGAAGTTGACCTATGTTTTCCTGTGAAGCCAACATATTTGTACTTACCAAAACCATGTTGTGACTTATCGAATTGTGGTTGTTGCCATTACCTGAGCTATATTGTGCCTTGCTATTGTCCTCACTTGCGGGAATTGAGTTAAATATGGTTGAAGAAGTGGGTTGTCAGGCCCGTGGTTGAAGAGGCAAGTTGTCAAGACTGTGAGCATCTCTCTCTCGCTGAGAGAGTTTGTTGGGAAGTGTTTTTTTCTTAGAGAGAGTCCAGCACCAGCTATGGAGCTCTGAGAATTATTGATCCGACCTATTCCCGAGACCCTAAAAGGGAAGTGGAGCAGCCGATGGACCGTGGAACAGTGAAGGTGCATATTCCCTGGGTGGAACAAGCATGTGGGGAATGATATTTTGTGAGTAGTGGGCGTAAGAAGGCTCTTGGAGAGAATCCTTCCAGTTGCATTGTGTAGTCTCCTGTAACCTCAACCTAGTCTAGGATTCCCTTGCCTTGTGTGGAGCTTAGTCCTAGCTCGGGGGTGATCCACTGTTGAGCGTGATGAGAAGTGTGGTCTAAGGCTGGGAGGTTCGTGGAAGGTTTGCACGCAGTTGGTGTACTTCAATTGAAATATAAGTACCCATTCCTATGTTCATTTACATGTTGTGTATATGTACATGTGTTATAATTGATGAATATTGCCTGTATATGTTGTTATATTATGGGTTTTTCATATGAGTACTACATGTATGCTTTTATTGTTATTTCCGGATTAATCTATGTATGAAAACAATATATAGTCTATTTGTATTTATATGCATATGATAATTATCATTTCTATGAGTAGCCTTACCTGACCTATTGGTGGATGGGGACGATACAAATTGGTATCAGAGCTAAGTGAAGTGTCTGAGTAGTGGCATTGCCCGGCCTGTTGGAGGCTGGGTACGTTACAAATTGGTATCAGAGCTAAGTGAAGTGTCCAAGTAGTGGCATAGCGCATCCTGTTGGAGGCTGGGGATGTTACAAATACCATAAAAGAAAACTAAGACAAAATGATGGAGAAAAGGATGGAAGACATGATTCATGAGGATTTGGAAGGTGGAGGGGGAATTACACAGGAAAAAGGGCATGACCAAAAACTCATAATGACCCTCATGAGTTAGAAAGGAAGTCTTGGGGATGTCACCATCTTGCATACGTATCTGGTGGTATCTAGAATGCAAATCAAGTTTAGTGAAGTATTGAACACCACTCATCTCATCCAAGAGATCATCAATGACATGAATGGGAAACTTGTCCTTGATGATGATTTTATTGAGGGAATGAAAGTCAGGAAACATACACCAAGTACCTTCTTTCTTAATTAACATGACCATAGGAGAAGAATAAGGGCTGGTACTGGGGCAAATAACACCTTCTTGGAGCAATTCCTGCACTATTTTTCTCAATTTCATTCTTTTGGGAAAAGGGATGATGATGAGGGAGAACATTGGGAGGAATACTTCCAGGAACAAGGGGAATGGAATGATCATGAACACCACGATAAGGTGGAAGTCCCTAAGGAGTGGAAAAAATAGCTTGATATTTGGAGAGGATAGCTTGGAGGTCAATATGCACCGAGGGTGTCTCAACTGCATGAATAGAATGTAATTGAGCAATAATACTGTAGTGGACTTTCTTGAGGAGATTTTCCATGTGATGGGAACTGATGATATTAGGAGAACTAGCTGTGAGACCTTGGAATCGATACATTTTTCCTTCTTATTGGAATTGCATGGTTAATGCCTTAAAATCCATAAGAATGTGACCCAAAGTGTGTAACCATTCAACACCTAGAACAATGTCACAACCGCCCATTTCAATGGCAAACATATGATATTTCAGGTGGTAATGTCCAATTTGAAGACGTACAGTTTCACAACACCCACCACATTTCATGGATCCAGCATTGGCTATCATGATTTGAAAATTATTGGCAGCACAAATATAGCAATTGGTTTCTTGAGCAATGCAATGATGCATAAAATTGTGGGTGCTACCACTATAAACAAGGATGTTGACCTTCCTATGCTTAATATAGCCAATGATATTGAGGGTTTGTGGATCATGGAAGCTAGTGAGGGCATGTAAGGAAATGAGTGGTTCAACTTCAAGTGGGTTAGCGAGCTCCTGGGTAACATCGGGAAGGGAGGGATCTTCAATAAGGGGAACTGTCACATCTTCTTCTAGAACATCTTCAAAAATGGCCATAATTTTTTTTTGTTCCTTACACTTGTGCCCCAGAAAATATTTTTCATCACAATTATAGAAAAGACTCTTCAGTTAACATTCAACCATTTCATCCCTAGTTAATTTATGGACCTTGAGGGGAGTGGTAGGGGGGGTAGGATTAGAGGTTTGAGGGCGAGGAACAAAAGAGGGTTTTTTGTTTTGGGAAAAAACAACTTGTTGGGCCTCTTTGGCATGTTTAGTAGCTTCCAACCAAGTATGAGGGTGGGCCATGAGAACCTCGGATTAGATTTCATCCTTTAGGCCACTGATAAAGCATTCATAGAAGAATGCACCTGACATGCCCTTGGCTCGAAAGGCCGAATTCTCAAAGGAAGTTATAAAGTCTTCCACTGTGCCTTACTATTTCAACTTGGTCAAACGACCAAGATAGTGGGTATCAGTGTCAAAGCAGTCATAGAGCTCTGCAACAAACTGGTTCCATGCAATATACCCTTGATGTGAAGTTTTAATCCATTGCCACCATTTCCATCATTTAGGATCTAGATAGAGGATAACATAGTGAAGTTTGGCCAACTCATTAGTAATACAATGCAGAGAAAAAGAATTCTCCATTTGAGTGACCCAACCCGTGGGATCAGAGCCATCAAATTTATTGACCTCAACGTGGGGAAGATGGGGGTCACAAAGAAAGGAGTTGGATTGAATATGGAAAATGAGAGGAATCGACAACATCTGGTCGGTTCGAGGAGGAAGGACCAGGAGTGCGGTTCAACAATTGGTTGACAATAGACTGGAGGGTGTTAAATTGGTTCATGAATTTGGCCTCCATGGTGTCAAATTTATGTTAGACTTGGGTCTCGAATTGTGCAAGGAGGGAATTGGTAGAGCCAATCTCCAATGCCACATGGTGGATGGATTACTGAGCTTGATTGATGGAAGCTTGTAGGTGTTGTTTGCGAGTGGTGGCCATTTGGAGAGGAGGAGTGCGGGTAAGGGAAAAGGGGTGGGTGGGACCACATAAAAGGAATTATAATTAGGGAGAGAAGGGTAATATAATGGAATAGGCAACAAAATAGGGGAATTGGGAAGGGGTCGGGTCCACAGAAAAATAACTATTAAAAATTAAAGGTATGACTATGATCAGGGAGAAAAGGAGAATCCAATGGGATAGGTCCCAAATAAGTGTATCGGGGGGACCACTAGTTTTTTTTAACTCCTTCAAAGTTATACTCCAGCCTGAATAATACCGCAATGACGAAATTCCCAAATTCTTAACAGGAAGAAATGTGTAGAAATTTCACAACCAGAATGCAGAAGGAACAGTTGCGCGGAAATAGATCTTATCTGTTCTATTTTTTTGTTTATGTCCCAAAGGGAAGAGAATTCAGGGTTTCTACAGATAATATTTTTCCTTGTGCTATAGCTCATTGATATACGTGCAGGGTACTAGACTACCCAGGTACTAGAGAGTATCTTCCTGAGTGTTGTTATCGATGGCACTATAGCAGTCAAGAAGCCAATCGGTTTATCTATAAAGGGCTTCAGGATATCTAGGTCGATCCATATACTGGTGTTTTTTGATGTGCGAACACTCAAAGGGGTACAAACATGGGTTACAAGGGTGGCCAATATATGTTCTCTTGAGTACCACTTGTATTTCATGTGTGTATTACTCCCCGACTGCGGGTTTATGCACGTAACGACATATCTCTATAGCTTTAAAATGCAAAAACACGTCTCTAGCATGAAAAAAATTAACTCACAATTTTTTGTGAAGGAAAGTGCTCTGATACCACTTGTAAGGTACTAGGTCTATTATATTATCAGAAAAGAGAAATAATGCATAAAATAACACCAAGATAGCAACACAATACGAAAATAATGCAAATATAATAATGGAACAACAAATTATATGGAACCACAACACCAGAATTATACCTTTATTGATAGGAAACAAGGTTCACTTTCCTCTTTGAGGGGAAATCCTCCAACAGAGTAGAGATTTATTACAACAATTCTTCGAGACAAAACTTCTCATACCCTCTACTCCTATTTGTACTAAATCTATCTATCCAAAAGAATAATCTAGAGGAAGATCCTTCTAGAAGCGAAAGATTCTATTAGGTCTTCTTACATTTGACTTATTCCTCTTTATTGCTAGGCCTTATTAATATTGACCTTTATTACATGGAAATATATTGTTCTACCTACTTCAGGGGTTAGGTAGGTTAGGTCCCTAACACAGAATGTGTAGATGGTATCAACCGAAATACACAGTGAAGGACCAAAGATAGCAATCGTTATGCATGGAGGAGCTAGGACATGCGTTGATATGGAAATTCAATGAAACCAGATGGAGCAGTGGGTAAGGAAGTCAGTAGGGCCTATACTATAATTAGATCCACAGTGGGAAAAAGAGAAATATCAGAGTGTAAGAAAAGAAATAGTTGGACTGGATGGGGAGAATCAACATCATCGTTGCCTCATATAGAAGATCAAGTTGTACCAAAGAAGTCAAGTGCACAAGTAAGTACACTAATGGAGTTCTTAAGGAGTTGTGTAGAATTGATGAAGGATAGGATTGCGCTAAGTATGTTATATAGCATGATTGATCACTACACAAAAGGAAGGGACACCCCTATTGCACAAAGAATGGTAAACCAAGTACTTCACAAGAAGGGAACCAATGGATAATTTAGGTTCAATGCATAGATTGGAGAGTATGATGTGGATAATGTTATTTTGGAATTAGTATCTGATGTGAATGTGCTACCTAAGAAGACATGGGAGATGATGGGAAAACCTGAGCTAGTATGGTCCCCTGTCCAATTAAGGCTTGTGAATCAACATAAGATAGTCCTGATTGGGCGACTAATGTGAGTACCTATGAACATAGATGGGGTGTGCAACATGGAAGAATTTGAAGTTATTTAGATAGTATATGATAGAAAACCATATCAAACACTGATGGGATTTGAATGGGAGTTCGATAACCAGGCCATAATTAACTTGAAAAAGAGGGAGATGATATTCGAGGTTGGGGACCTAAAGGTTACTGCATTTTTGGACCCATTGGAAGGAAAGTGATACACTGAGCTAGAAAGAGGGAAGGAAATTGATAAATTATACAATGTGACTGTGTGTATGAGGGACTATGTCGATTTGACAATGGATGGCGCATTGAGTTGGAGAAGTATCAATTTGTGTGCATCAGATTCAGAAGCCGATCTAGAGAATTGATAGCAGAGGATGCATGGGTTGTCAACTAGACGATGTGTGCGGATAAACCAATATTTTATCTAGATTGGAATGGAGCTATGTGACCCACCTAGGTACGATGGAATGAATGAAATTGGTATTTTTATAAAATCCTTTGAGTTACAGGTACCCGAACAATAGAGGATGTTGGCACTAGATTTTGTCTTAAAGGAAACTCCAGATAGATGGTGGGATGCACACAAAAAGGAAATGAAAGGCTAGGCACAGTGTAGTAGACTTATGTAGATACGCTTTGGGATAGAGGAAGAAGAATATGCATAGAAATATATAAGAGAGAGTGACCCAGCAGGCCGCGTGGAAATTTGTAGGGCCTTATGGCACTCAATACCGGAAATAGAGTGCACACACAGATTCATACACACGTTGGACACAATCCCGAAGAATCGATATTTAGAATTGGAAATGTGTAGGGAGACATCAGAATGGGAAGAATTGGTTTGGAGATTTGAAATCACGTTAACATTTGAACATGAATATCCCTACATACATACAAAACTACAAGCCATTTGAACAAATATCTTCTTGGAGGTAGAGACGATGGAAGTAGTACCCTTATGTAGTGCGCACAAAGCCAAGATGACGGTCTAGAAGCTATTGGAATGTTATAATGTAATGAAGGAAGAATACAAGGATGAGGATCCTATAAATGTACAAATACTTGAGACAGAAGGAACACGTGTAGTAGAAGGACCAGATCTTGCATCAGCTATGTACACACATCCTATCAAGACAAAAAAGGTCAACATTGGGACAACGAAGAATCCTAAGTTTGCACAGATAGGAGATTATTGGAACGATGAGAAAATTGAGAAGGTTGCAGACTTATTGCGGGAATATCGGGATTTATTTCCAACCACATTCTTAGAGATGGAGGGGATAACAAGCGACTTAGGCGAGATGAATATCCCACTAAAACATGGAGCTTATCCAATATGACAGAGAACTTATAGGTTAAACCCTAGGTACAAGGAGAAGGTCAAGGTTGAAATAGGAAGAATGCTAGAGAAGGTATCATTGAATCAGTCGAAGAATCTAAGTGGATTAGTCCAATGGTGGTGCAGGACAAGAAGACATGAGGAATTAGGATATGTGTGGATCTAAGGAAGTTGAATGATGCATTCTTACATGATCTATTCCCAACACCACTCACGGATGAAGTACTAGAGAATGTAGGAGGTCAAGAAACTTATTTGTTTATAGACAGATTCTCTGGGTACCATCAGATAAAAATTACGTAGGAAGATAAACACAAAACCATTTTTGAGATGGAGTGGGGCAGTTATTAGTATACAGTGATGCCATTTGGATTGAAGAATTCCCCTGTTTTCTAGGGTACTAGGGGAAACATTCAAGGAGTTCATTCATAAATTTTTGGAAGTTTACTTGGATGATTGGACAGTGTTTAGTCTACTACAGGATCATATTGAAGTTCTTCATCTCATGTTATATCGATGTCAACAGTGTCATATATGTCTAAACTTAAAATGTGTATCTTTTGTGCACCCTTTGGAATTCTACTAGGACATGTAGTATGCAAAAACAGATTATTGGTTGATCCATCCAAGATCATAGTGATTCTGGGCTTGGAACCTCTAACATCAGTTAGACAGATAAAGGAAAATTTGGGTCATACAGGTTATTACAGGAAGTTTATCAAAGGGTATGCACAGATTACAACACCCATGGAAAAGATACTGAAGAAGGAAGCCAAGTTTCAATGCAATGATGACTTCCATAAAGGGTTGGACACTTTGAAATAGAAACTAGTAATCACACCCATTTTTATCTTTCTGGAATGGAACAATGAGTTCCATGTACATATAGATTCATTTTCCATAGCATTGGGTGCAATACTGCCACAACCCAGGGAAGGGGACATCGATCATCCAATTGTGTTTGCAAGTAGGAAACTATCTACATATGAAAATAATTATACCACTACAGTGCGGGAAGGATTGGAAATGGTCTATATGCTACAAAAATTCAGGCACTACTTATTGGGGTCCCACTTCAAAATGTATACAAACCATTATGAATTAAGGTACATAGTCAACAAGCCTGTGTTAGGAGGAAGGATATGCAGATGGTTGTTATTATTTCAGGAATACAACTTTGAGATCATAGTAAAACCAGGAAAGTTGAATGCAAGACTTGATCATCTCTCGTGCATATTGACATGAGAGGATGCCGATAACTTAGATGATAATTTCCCAAATTCGCAGTTATTTGAAGTAAGTATGGTGGATGATTACTTTGTGGACATTGTGGAATTTATAGGTACTAGTATGGCCCCCTCTGATATGACAGTTGTGCAGAAGAAATAATTGGTAGAGAAAGCAACAAATTATCAATTGATCGTAGGGCACTTGTATAAGTTAGGGGAAGATGAAAAATTGAGGTGTTGTGTACTGGAACGTGAAAGTTTGATTATATTATAGGAAGTGCATGATAGGATTGTAGGAGGAAATTACGTAGGAAAAGAAACGACACATAATATTTTATGTGCAAGGACTTGGTGGCCTACACTACACAAAGATATGAAGGAATATTGTCAGTCCTACGACGTATGTCAAAGAGTGGGAAAATCATCTAGGAGAGATGAAATTTTATTAAATCCACAAGTTATGTTGCAAACATTCGATAAGTGGGACATTGACTTTGTAGAACTGATCAATCCACAAGCAAGGAGATCAGGGGCATGATACATCATCACTGTGACCGAATACTTGACAAGGTGGGAAGAAGAAACACCAGTTACTGATTTCACTTTAGATACTGATGTGCGATTTCTATTCGAGAATGTAGTCATAAGGTTTGGATGTCCACGTATATTACTTAGTGATCAAGGTATGCACTTTATGAACAAAAAAATTGCAACATTGACGGAAGAGTTTCAGATTAATCATAAAAAGAGTACACCATATCACCCTCGGGACAATGGTACACTGGAATATTTTAATAAGTTCTTGGAGAATGATTTGACAAAGATATGTAATGTAGGGAAAGATTATTGGGACTTATGAGTCCCTTCCATACTATGGGATTACAAAACTACAATTAAGAAGTTGTTAGGGTAGACATCGTTCCGATTGGTCTATGGACAGGATGTAGTGATGCCAATGGAGTTCATTCTACCTAGCATGCACAGTGAAACAATCAATGAGATCTCCAATACTGGCATGATAGAGGAGATATTGACGTAGTTATTTCATCTTGAGGAGGACCAGTTTCTTGCAGGGTTCCATCAATAGGTGCAGAAATCTAGAGAGAAGGCCTGGCATGATCACCAAATTAAACCAAATAAATTTCAAGTCGACAATTTGTTACTATTCTATGACAACATGTATATGCAGCATCCAGGGAAGTTTCGCATGCACTGGTTAGGACCTTACATAATCAAGAAATTGATCAGGACATGTGTTGTGCGGTTGGAAACCTTGGATGGAAAAATACTCGAAGGAATGGTAAAATAAAGTCAGTTGAAACTATATAGAGATAGTCGATAGTCTACGCAGTAATATGGGCTATGTCAGAACCCCTATATTATAGTAAGTGTAACATAGTGGAAAGAAAAACAATAAAAACCAAACAAAAAAGTAGAAAAAGGAAAGAAAAGAATACAAAAGTAGTGATAGGAAAAAGAAAATGGAGTTTTGACATACCAAGGTATTAGAACTTGTGTAGTTGAGCTGATCATCACATATGAAGACAACAAAGCACCAAGTTCAAATACAAGATACAAATGAACCTGACTGTGAAGTGTACACATGAAAGAACAAAGAAACATTGTGCAGGTTGTCCGTGACAAGACCGTTAACAACATTTAGGCATGGAAACAATAGTTATGAAGCCGATGTGACAGGCCATAAAAGTGTCATATAAGCCTTAAATAGGAAAAGCCATCGGAAATCATGATCAGATCAGTAGTCTGAAAACATGATCATATAGATAATTTGGTCATAAAAGAGCATTTAGTTACCTAGTCACCAATGTCGACTCTAGATTGGACAAGGAATTTAAGACGGGATAAGGTAGGTCTACTTGGGACGAACACAAAAAACACTGAGAGGGAAGGAATATCTAAGTCATTGTTGCATTCAAAGTAGGAGCGAACAGAGCCAAGTTACATGAGCCAGTTACAATGACTTGCAAAGACACACAATGCTCATCCACTAGTCTATCACACAAAGAGAATGGAACCATCGAGAATGGGAGGACCATCCACAACATAAAAGAATAAATTGAAGAAAATAGTATATGTGGAGGTCGAGGAGGTGACTAGAACTTTGGCCCAGATGCCACTTGCAATTTTTCATAGAGATTATTTACCTCTGAGGAAGGAAGACGCACCCCTAGTAATCATACCAATGAATCCCAATTATCCATTACCAATAACACCAGTCTCGAAGGGAGTCAATAGATATGAGGACATGCTCGGCAAGGTGGCCAACTTGAAATTTATGGACCATGATATCACTAATATGCAAGAATTCCCTGAGTTGTCCAGGGATCAATATTTGTGCACAAAGACTGACCTCGACATAGGAAAAATTCAGGTGGAACCACAGGAATGGGCGTCGGGCTTGGAGAAAGTTGGGATACTCAAGTTGTTCAAAATTTCACATTTTGGATGAAGTAATGAAATCAATGATTATGTCAAGGTATTACTCAATTACGTCCATGGGGGGACACTTTGGCTAGATCCCCAAGTCTCAATTGATACTGCGCTAATTGTGCGTATCACGAGATTTAGAAAAGAAGGAAAAGACTCATTCTTACTATTCCACAAAATGGGAGAGAGATCCCTCTTTGAGGCCATGAGAGACAAGTATGACACATTTAGAGGGAAAAGGGGTTGTATGTGAAGAGCATCAATGACAAGTAGGTCAGGCTTACTACGCAAGTTTTTTCCTGCAAACTACTACACAAATGTCACATAGACAAGGTACCAGCAGTATTCATCTCAACCATAGAGAAATGAAAGGAAGGCATTCGTATGAACTTGGAAACATTTCACGTTAACCAATTTTTGCAGGATTGCGCAGAGGCCCAGGAGAAGGGCACAAAATTTCACTATGCATGGGTACTTATTCTCATTGAGATGATTGGGTGGTAGGATCCCACATATTTCTAGTGCACGAGTGCTTCTAGTCGTATCCCTTTGGCTCCTAGGTATGCCAATTTATGGAACACAACCATTACAAGGAAACATACTAACACCAACACCACTTTTTATTCATATTGGCAGCTCATTACGAAGGTAGTAGAGACTACACTGCACATTCTAGAGGAAGCAGTCATTTTTTATAGGGATGTCACGTGCTTTAGAGTCAGCATGCACCATCTATAAGTGAAATCCAAAAAGGATGTTGTGCGAAAAGAATTTCCAACCAATTAGAGGTTGATAGTTGAAGATATGCACTTAATCATCTCTAACTAGGAGGACGACCGAAGAGCCCAACTAACAAGCCAGGGTCCTCACAAGAGGACGAATAAAATAACAATTGCCAAGACTAATAAATTTGAAGATGAATGCGCACAAATTTTCAAAGAAAGTGCCAAAGTGTGGGAAGATCTCATGAGTGATCCTGATATGAAGGTCGTAGAGGCCAAACTACAAGAAGCGCAAGAACATGCCAATGAGACAAAAGAGAAGGAGAAAAAATTTCCATCAGTCGAGTGAATGGTCGCCATTTTGGATCAATGACAAGCATATGTTGAAGTGGAGAGACTCAGGGACTAGAAGAAGGTCCTTTAGCAAAGACTCGGACCTAGGTAAGATGAAAAAGTCAGGATTATTGGAAAATTGGCCACTATAAAGGGGAAGGTTAAACAAGTCATAATTGAAACAGAGAACAAAATTCAAGTCTTGATCACGTAGGACATAGAGGAGATCACAACAAAAGGGGCCACCATTGTCATAGAGGAAGAGTTTTCTAAGGTTGTTGCACAACAATTCATTTTAGAGTGGAAGAACAGGAAATGGGCCCAAGTGGCTCGAGACGAACCACAAGGGACAGGCAGTTTGGATGAATTTTTTTCCAGAAAAAACCTAAGGATAAGGTAAGGGCATAGAAGGAAGCAAGTGTTCATAAGAAGGGTAGGAGAAGTAAGGGTGAAAAAGGAAGGAAAGTGTGCAAGATGAAGATAGTGCACAGACAAAAGAATAAAGAAAGAGAGCAAGAGTAGAAAGCATGAAGGATGACAATGCACCTTTCCATAAATAGAAGAGAAACAAAAAATATGTATAAAGAGAGAAAAGTAAATGAAAGCAAACAACCAGTTAACTGAAGCTGATCATGCCATGCATTGTAATGGGATATGTTTGGGATATAAAGAATAGGGATTTAATCCCTAGATTTCGGGTATAAATATGTAATGGGTGGGGTGAGAAAGAGGTTCTGACGAGCGAGAGGATGAACAATGAGGTTGATATTATGCAAGAATCATGAATTTAATAAGTTGATAAGATGAATAAAGAAAGATTTTAGAGATAATCTTGTATCTTGTGTTCTTTACTTGTCTATGTGTGTTTATTAATGATGTTATACTTCATAGACTAGACTTAGTTTATGGATTGATTATACTACAATATTCATGAATGATTGTGGTAATCTATGGAATCATCAATAAGCTAAAATAAGGAACAATGACTCGGGTATCTGCCTCCCTTTCCCTTGCTCCTGTAAAAGCCTGGTTCCTATAGTCCCCATAGATACCTTGGGTGAGACTTCAAGCAGGTGATGTTGAAAGGGCCGGTGTCTTGTGGGTTTGTTGGTCATAGTTAATGAAAACATCAGGTCTTACAGCCCGTGCATAGATCATTTAAGTCAACAATGATCAAGGATACTCAAATTCACCTTCTTTTTCACTAAACTGAAAGAAAACATCTCATCCACATTTGAGATTATCTCTACCTAATTACTTGAATTCATTTCTATAAGGTTCTTCATCTTGAATTCTTATTACAATTATTAGGTTTCATCTCTGCATGTAGTTTCTAAATATTTTATTCAATGTGACCATTGATATTGGAATGGTTACAATGGTTACTGGTATGTAGTGGATGTTGTCTTCTTGTATTTCCTTTTCCACTTCTTTTTCCCCTCCTTGGAAGTTTCTTGGTGATCTTTTTGTTTGGAACCACTTGGTTTTCCTACCGTGTGGCCTACATTTTTCAGATATTGTTCTTGTACACATGCCTCATGAAATTTCCTAGGCTTGAAGAGCATCACTTGATTTTAAAAATGATTGTGTAGAGCCCCTAGATATTTGAGGAGTACATATGGGTTCTTGGTAGAGATACCCAACATGATAGACATATTTTTGAATTTGATGATTTACTCCTACACACTCTACCCTTTCCTTTTTTTGATACCAATGGATCCATTGGCCCTCTACGTACTCTATAGAGTATAATTGGGAATTAATGAGGGTTTTGAAATCCTCGAACTTAGTTATTGGCGGATCACCCCCCAACCTAAGTGTCTCTGTGTGGATTTCCCACTAGGTTAATGCATGGCCTTGTAATTTTAGTCAAGCAAACAAAATCTTATTCTCCTCATCTATATTGTGAACATTGAAATAGACCAGTAATTTCTACGACCAATTATTCAAATTTACTACATTGATCTCACCTTGGTATGGATTCATATCCATTTTTGCTTCCATTTTAAATAAATACTGTGAAGGGGTAAGATTAATAGAACTTGGATTCTCTTTCTTGGGATCTTTCCTCGACTCCTTTTTTAGGTCTTCATTATCTCCCAGTTTCCCCTCTGATCCAATCTCTGAGTTAGAGCCTCCAATATCCATGAATAGTTTGAGATTGTTTGATAGAGTTTCCATGAGGAGGGCCATGTTGCAAGATATATCATTGAATTTCTCTTCCAACCTCACAAATATCTCTTCTACTAGTTCTCGAGGTTTGTTGTGAACAAAATCATCTACCATGGTTATTTTTCTACAACTTTCTTCTTAAGCCAATTCTTGGATCTTGCAACTTCCCACAAATACTCCAAAGAAACCTAGCTCTAGTACCAATATGATCTGTAAAATATCTTGGATATTCCACTGGAACAATTTGTCACAAAAAAACTTACAATATTTTGAAATCTTAGATTATGAAATTTATTTCCTTAGATCCTAGATTAATTACTACTCGCTTATTTCTCAGATTTATGAAAATAATTAAATGCAAAAGTAAAAGAATAGGAAAATATACACACCATCCACATAATTGAACAAAATATGTATCCTAGGAAATCTAATATGGGATCAAACCTATCTAGAAGGTGAGGCCTATGCTCTACTCTCTTTTCTTTATGAAAAGAAAATACAAATAAAGATGTGCTCACTATGGAGTTTCCTTCGACACTATAGCTTGAATGGATACTACTAAAAATCCTACCTCCTCTATTA
The DNA here is from genome assembly GCA_000966675.3 of Picea glauca. Lineage (NCBI taxonomy): Eukaryota > Viridiplantae > Streptophyta > Pinopsida > Pinales > Pinaceae > Picea > Picea glauca. The sequence goes on along the minus strand of JZKD02S0155676.1, from coordinate 174,602 downwards.
TGCTCTCAAAATATCACTCCTATATTCTCTGCTCAACTATGGAACAATTACAATGCTAAAGAATGGAAACCCTTCTCCTCCTAATGGCATGGTATTTAACATAGCCCGATAGTTGTCTAGGGTTAGGGTTTTAACTTCCTCAACCCTATATTAGTGATAAGGTTTGGAAATTTTAGAATATTATTGAAAATATACACGTGGATAACCCGACACATTTGAGTAATGGGGGATGGCATGGAACCCACTCTTACCATGGTGGTTAAGAAGGTAGGTCAACTTGTAGGAGGCATAAATTTTTCATACGATCTCCACTTGACGAAATTCTTGCATCGTTGGTGTAATACCCCTAGGTCGAACCCCAACTGTAAATGTAAATACAAATGTACTTAAGTTGGTGAGTTGTTTTATATCATTTTGCGTGCACCTTCCATGGTATAGTGTGCACATGTACTGTGCACTAAAATGATGAAGTGTGCACATTCTAGGCTATCGTGCACAAGAAAATTAAGTGTGCATGATTTTGAGGCCAAAGAGCCTTTGTGTATATGTTGTGTTTTGAGGATGGTGAGTCGGGATGCAAAAAGGATAATATATCTGTAATGTAATCACATGCAAATATTACTGAAAAACACATCACTACAATAGACCAACCATGTAAAAGAGTATGGGGGACTAAACTCCACAAGTTAGGGAAAGGGGGATAAAAGTTAAGGATAAGGGGCTAAGATAGGGATCTTAAGCCAAAAAGGAATATTATATTAATATTCCTTAAAGTATAAAGTATGGATAATTATTTTTTCCTAACTTCTAAGGATGGGGACAAGTGGACCAAAGTAGTTTTCAACATGACAAGTGTCAAGTTGGGAACATGCATACATATGGTTTGGAATTAGTTAATTTCCCCATCATTCCATCATGATTCACTCATTCATTCATCCGTCCTTCATACCTTCCAATCAATGTACCTATACCTATACATGTACCTGGTTATCTTAGGAGTTGGAATGAATAAGCGGGTTGTGAGGTCCATGGGATATTGAAGAGGTGAGTTTTCAGGCCCATGAGTAATTCTCTCTAAGTGAGAGAATTGTTGGGAATTTATTTCCTGAAGGTGCCAAATTGCATCTACAGGGCTCTAAGACTTCATGTTCGACCTATTGTTGAAGCCTCAGAAAGGAAGTGGGGAAATCGATGGACTATTGAGCAGAGAAGGGGCATATTTCCTAGGGTGGGACAAGCATGTGGGGAATGAGGGACTGTAGGATTTTAGTTACAGTTGGCACCTGTGACAGAGTTTTTCATGTTATCTGAGATACATCAGCTTGGTTAGGTGTTCCTTTACCTGGGTGGAGTTTAGTCCCAGGTCGGGGGTGACCCACTGCTGAGGATTTTGAGTAGTGTGGTATAAGGCTGGGAGGAACGTGGAAAGTCTACATGCAGTTGGTGATATTTTTACCAAGATAAGTGTCAATTGTGTGTTAAATAACGTGTTGCATTATAATTTATGTGTTTATTTTTATGGGTTTTTCCTGTGTGTGTTGAATGTGTATTTTTATTATTATTATGCATGAATATGTGCATTTGTAGAGTTTTTATATGTTTTAATTTTGTATACAGTTCGAAACTTTTATGTGGCATAGCCTAATTGGATATTGAGGATGCTACAATATGGTATTAGAGCTCCAGTTTTAAACACTGAGCCTGGATGGGCCGAACAAGTTGAATTGAAGAAAACTTTCACAGAGAATTGATTTCGAAGTGGCCAAATTTCAAATTACAGTGCGTGCATGGTAAAAATTAGAATCAATTGCGTGGAATTGGAAAAAATCCCCAATTTCCTTTTCCAAATTCATGGAAAAATTGAGTAATTTGGCCAAGTGGTGAGATATTCTTAATTTAATATCTATTCTAGCAAATTCAGACCTGGAATTGGTCGAATTTGAAGTTACAAGGAAGCCATGATAGATGGAGCGAGATTAGTTGATTAAAATTCTCAATTCGTGAATTGAGTTTGGGAAAAAATCGTTCTAGGAATGTCAACCAACAACGATTTGTTGTTGCAGAGGTTGAATTGGCATTATTGGAGTGAAATTGAAAAAAATTCATAGTTGCAAAACTTGCATGGTGAAAATTGGGAAAAGTTTGGCAAAAGCCCCAATTTTTACAGTGGAATTGACGAGGACTTGATGCGCAAAAAAATGAAGGTGTGCAGGTGTGCAAACTAAAAATGCATGATGTGCAGTGAAATCTTGTGATGTCTGGAAAATAAGGGTGTGTGGTTGTGCACGCTAAAATTTGGTGCCGCGGAGTACAAGTTGGGATGCGCGGAAAAATATTGGTGTGCAGGTGTGCGCACTTAAATTTGGCGTTGCGAGGTGCAGAGTTGGTAATGCATGAAAAATATTGGTGCGCGAGTGTACGAACTTAAATTTGGCGTTGTGCAAACTTAAATTTGGCATTGTGCGATGCAAAGTTTGAAATGCGTGAAAAATAATGTTGCATGGGTGTGCGCATTTAAATTTGGCGCTGCATGGTGTAGAGTTGGTAATGCGTGAAAAATAACAATGTGTGGGTGTGTGCACTTAAATTTGGTGCTGCGTAGATCAAATTTGGTAATGCATGAAAAATAATGGTTTTTGGGCGTGCGCACTTAAATTTGGTGCTACGTGCAGTAAAGCTAGTGAAGCGTGGAAAAATAGTAGTGTGCGCATCTGCGCACTAAATTTATCTCTGTGCGGTGCAGATAGGGTGGCCCATGCGTAATATTGACACATGCGGTGTGCGCACACATAATATTGGCACGCGTGGTGTGCGCACTGAGTATTGGTAGAGTGCAGAGGAATTTTGTTGGTGCACGTGAAATGTTGGTATGCAGTGCATGCATGTGTAATATTCCTGTCACGTGACAGTTTAATTAATGGTGCACGCGGAGTACTTGTGCACGGTGGGGGCACACTAAACTTTGGCATGGTGTAGTGCATAGAGTGCAATGCATGTGGAATATTAGCATGTGACACAAAAATTGTGTGCAATAGGTATTAGTGCATGAACCAAAATTGTGCGTGGTAGATATTGGCACATGACACAAAAGTAGTGCGCACCAGATATTGACATGACAGAGAAGTGATACACATTGGTTTTAGGTGTGTTGAGCATGGACTACCTTATGGTGTTTCTATGCATGCTAAATATGGGCATACATTTTCAAATTTGTACGCGCGAAGTAGTCTGGATGGTCTACAACAGCAAAAAACCAGTGAATTTGTGTGACATTTTATAGTGTTTGAAGGTCATATTTTTGTAGCATGTTTTTGAGGCCCTAAACAACGTTTTTAGCTACTCAAAAACCAAGAGAACAGAGTGTAACAAGGCACACTTTATATCTATAGCTCAATTGAAAGAGCCTAGAGAGAGCTTTCTAATGGTGTAAACCATTCATTAAACAGAGCTTTTATGAGGAAGTTACAGGAAAAACAGTGGAGGGTAAATTTTAAGACCCAGTTAACCTCGGAGAGCCATAACTTTCTTCTCTGCAATCAGATTGAGGTATAGGAGCAGTCGATGGAAAGATATTGAAACACATAACACATTTATAGAGTTGAATTTAAATTATGGGCATGTTAAGAATGTTTAATATGGCATATTATCACTCCATAAATCTATTTGGTTAATAAACAGATGACAAAGGCAACTTTTTCAACCAACTTTGAGATCCAAAACTAGCCTTTCGGATCTGGAGAGGGCTCTCTCAGAAATGGCATGGTATCCACGCAAGATATGAATTTGAAAATAATGTCTAGATTTAAAACCGATTGTAAAAAAGGGTTTCTGGTTATATTGGCGCAGAAAAGTAAAACTTGGGCTATGGGGTTGATCTGAGGAAGAGACGAAACAAATGACTCAGTGACTAGATTCAAGAGGAGAAGGCTAGGCAAGAAACAACCTTCAATGTAAACCATAAAGTGTGGCGGGAGAAAAACACAAAAAGTAACTCAAGAGTGTCATTGTGGACGAATTCAGAATTAGCTTGAGAGGAAAACGCTTTGTCTAAGTGGTGCGAACAAGTGGCGCTATACAACAAATCCACAGGTTCAAAAATTCATTCTGAAATAGACAGTATGAGATATGAAATAAAAGGTAACAGGAAACACAGACGCAAAGAAAGAGACACAATACATCCTACTATCACAACTAGAATCTTTTCATCAAATCACAGGACCTTTGCATTAAATTTTGATCAAAAACTCAAATTACATACAATAGCAGTCGTTTTCTCAAAATTTCCAACCAACCCTGTTTACATAAAAATGATCCCCATATATAGAAATCTAATATCACCCTTGGTTGTTAGGGTCGAGCTACTCTCTCCTAGAATCATGGATCAATTTTCTTTGAAAGAGAACAATAATTTCAACGGATTCACAAAAAATAGAAAACCCTCGTAACCGAAATATTCTTTACAATCATTGATCATGATCAACATTCGACCCTATGGTTGTGATAAGTCATTATTTTCACTGCTGGACACTTTGTCATCCCTGCACAACAAGTCTACTACACAATAGTAACCTACAACAAAAATGTAGTGGAATGTGCAACAAACTGGGAAAATAGGCGTTAAAGATGACATCGTATCTCACTAATAAAAAAATATTTTTAGAAACTGAGAGAATTTTTTGTATTTAAGCTCGTTATAAATAAAAACCTCTCTCTTTTTATTGAAATTCATCTCCATATGGCTGGTATACGTGTCGCAAAAATATGTCTCAAACAGGAAATCATGAAAGATGAAAAATAGGGCTCAAATATTCGTTCAAATCTCACAATCCATGAGACATTTTGAAAATCTGATAGAGGGTTTTATTATTTGTCTTGTCCTCGACAAAAAACTCTCGAGGATTTTCAAACTTTCTCTCCAGTTGGTCATAAATTGATCTTGAAGTTAACCATTAAACCAGTCATTTGCGTAGTGTGACATGTAGCATGTACACAGGAAAATCCTCTGCGTGAAAGAATCCTATGCGTGACAGCATCTCACTGCGCGACAAAATCCACTAAGCTAAAGCATCCTATGCATGACAACATCCCACTGTGCAGGAAAAACCACTGCGCGAAAGCATCCCACTGCGTGACGAAAACCACTGCGCGAAAGCAGCCTATGTGCAATGACATTCTTCGCGCGACAACATCCTCTGCGCGACATCATCCTCTGCGCGGTGCACAGTAAATTTTGCAGTGCACAGTGAATTTTGCAGCACGCAGTTGCAAATTGAAATGGGAATAAATAAATGATAAGATTCCTTTTGAAACTGTCGCTTGGAGATGTTAGATGATGCCAGGCATAAAAACAACATGGGTTCTAACAGGAATGACTTCGGAAAATTGTTGACAAACCTCTAACTTTAGCCATGAAAATCATGGTGCTAACAGATGGCTCCAGCGGGGATGTTATCGTCCTTATGAGGTAGCAAAGAATAGTATACCAGGTGTCAATCCATTGGGATTCTCCCAAACTCATCTTTCTAACTGTAACTTGTAACCTTCATCTGTCGAAAAACCCAAACTGTATATACTCCAAACTGAAATTTGAAACTAAGCTGAAAATGAAAACTACAGATTTCTAAAAGAGATGCTCATAGTACTGAGCTTATTCGCACTCCTACCTACCCTAACTGCTGAAAAATATGTCAATCAAGTGAAATCACAATGCCAGTGCAACCATGCAAGCACTTAATTCACTTTTTTCTCTCTTTGCACATGCTTTCTCTAGAGCCTGTTTACTGATAAGTCATTTAAAAATTTATCTATAAATTCAAATCTCAGAAAATCAAAAACATTGAGACTGTTTGTTGCCTCCAATAAAACTACAAATGGATCCTCCAGAACGTGCATAAAACAACAATCATGTTTCACCCCTTCCACTGTATCCTTGTTTTCATGTAATTCAACCTGTTGATTACCACAAAAAGGTTGGAAAATATGTTGAGACTGCTCGAAATAACAATCTTTTGAATCAGAATACAGTGTTGGTTGAAATGAAACCCCTAGTGGAAAGAAATCCATATATAACACTGATGTTGATTTACCATCATATTTATTTCCAAGCTGGTAGTTGATCACATGCTGCAAATCTGAACTGAAACAAATTTCCACGTAATCAACAACAAGGTCATTAAAAGTATGATAAGGTTGTTGGTCCTCTTTAGTGATAACAATTTGCTCATGTAGAATAATGTCACTGTGAACGCAGTCAGACTTCACTGCTTCCTCTATTATCTCATGATTTACTTTCAACAATTCAAAGGAAGAAAAACATAATGGAAGAAAGTTTTCATTTGCAAGTCCACTACTTTCTTCATATTCAACATCATGCCTGGAAGATTTCTGATTTGAAACATTATAAACATTTTTCTTCAACAATTTGAAAGAAGCAAAAAACAATGGCAAGGTTCTTTCACTTGATTCAAAACCTTCTTCATTTTCTTCACTGCTGTCATATGCACATTTTTCAATTTCTTTGGATTTATGAACACACTCATTTTCAGATTCATCTTCGACCAATGGCTATAATTTTTAACTAATAAAACCTTCCATATAACAAGCAACAGGATCATTTAACACATGAGAAGATTGTTGCATTTTCTTGTCAATTGTTTCCCATGAATCAATGTGAGTTTGCATCAGCACACATTCCTCTGCCTCAGTGATGATCTTTAAATTTTCTTTCAACAATTTGAACAAAGCAAAGCATAAAGGTAAAGAATCTCCTTCAGTTGATTCCATACTTTCTTCTTTATAACTATGATATGTAAGTTGATTTCCCTCAATACACTATTGAAAAGGAACATTTTCTGATAGAGAAAATGCAGCTAGTTGTTCTAGTTGGAAGCCAACACCATGATCATCATCATATCCATCATATATAGGAAAATCAACAATATTTGCAATGTCATCTAACAAGAAAAATCTTGGGACATCAACCTGCTCTTCAACAAACAGATTTGCAAATTTATTTTCTTTACTGTCTACAAATGAATACATAAAACAATCGGTTTCTTTCTTATGATGAAAAAGATCGGGATGTAAATCATCTTCTTGTTTATGCACAATCTCATGTTCTTCTGTGACACCGTCGTTCTCTATATTTGCAACACTCTTTAAATTCTGATTTTGCGGCCTCTAACATGCTTGAAGATTGTCTTCCACTTCCTGAGCATTATTAAACATCTGCTGCAAAGACATAGACTTCCTCTCCATCAGAAGAAAATATAAGTCTGATTGAAAGGTTGTTACATAATGGAGCATGGAAGCAACTTCAAGAGGTTAGACTTCTTTAGGCAGTTTATAATAAAGACTAGCAAACCTCCTACTGAAATTTGATATAGTTTCATCTTTCATTATTCTCATGGCATAAAACTCTAAAAGGAATTTCTCTCACCCCAAAATCTACGGAAAGATTCCCTCAATTCATCCCATGAGCTAATCGATTGAGGCTGCAAATGTTTGAACCATGCTTTGGCATCTCCTTGTAAGGACTAAGAAAAGGCCCGCATAGACACATCTGCATGTTCGATCTTAAAAAGTTCTATAAAATGTTCAAAGGCCTGAATATGTTTTTCAACTGACTTTCTGTCAAGATCTCTATAGAACCGAGGAAGGTAATTATAATGTTTCAGAGGAAAGTCATGAAGGATGGAAGGAAATTTAAGAGGACTATATCTTTCTTGAATATTGGAGGGTGTAGGATTAAGAACAGAAAGTACAAGCTCAGCTTTGGTTTCATTAAGCTCACAAGAATGATCATGAACATCATATGGTTCAGAGGAAGGAGCTTGGTGAATATCGGCTATACAAGAAGGAGGTATACCTACAGTTTGAAATGAAGGATATACAAGGGTAGATCTCTGGGATTCATTTGAATACAGTAAGTGAAGAAATATTCTTTTGAAAAACTCAGGAAAGGACAAGAAGATATTGATAAAACAAAAAGGTACTTCTTGAACTAAACTTAAGCTTGAGTACCTTATTTTTCCATAATTCTCTTCCATATATCTGTCAAGAGGTCTCATTCTCCAGTGGAGTCTTTGAATCGCATTTGAAGCTTGATTGGAGTCGCCATGAAAAATTTATCTATGGATTTTTCAGCCAGTGGAATCACCTTCAACTGATTTTTTGATGTGTGGAGTCGCCAGAGAATAAATATAACCAATATGTGCCTAAGTGTTTGTTGCTATCAGACCTTAGAACTAAAACAATGTCGTTCTTCCTAGGGAAAATTTTCAAATTCGTCCTTGACAACGACGCCATAATGTTAGCACTCAGTAAATCTATTTGGCTGATAAACAGATGACGAAGGTAACTTTTTCAACCAACTTTGAGACCCAAATCTAGCCTTTCGGATTTGGAGAGGGCTCTCTTAGAAATGGCTCGGTCTCTGCGCAGGATATGACTTTGAAAACAATGGCTAGATTTAACACCAATGGTAAAAAAAGGTTTCTGGTTATATTGGTGCAAAAGAGTAAAACTTGGGCTATGGGGTTGATCTGAGGAAGAGATGAAACAAATGACTCAGTGACTGGATTCGAGAGGAGAAGGCTAGGCGAGAAACAACATTCAGTGTAAACCATAAAGTGTGGCGGGAGAAAAACACAGAAAGTAACTCAAGAGCGTCGTTGTGGACGAATTCAGAGTTAGCTTGAGAGGATAATGTTTTGTATAAGTGGCGCAAACAAGGGGCATTGTACAACGAATCCACAGGTTCGATAATTCATTCCAAAATAGATAGTATGAGATATAAAATAAAAGGTAATAGGAAACACAAACACAAAGAAAGAGACACAATACATCTGACTATCACAACTAGAATCTTTTCATCAAATTACAGGATCTTTGCATTAAATTTCGACCAAAAACTCAAATTACATACAATAGCAGTCATTTTCTCAAAATTGCCAACCAACCCTGTTTACATCAAAATGATCCCCATATATGGAAATCTAATATCACCCTTGGTTATTAGGGTCAAGCTACTCTCTCCTAGAATCATGGATCCATTTTCTTTGAAAGAAAACAATAATTTCAACAGATTCACTAAAAATAGAAAACCCTCACAACCGAAATATTATTTACAGTCATTGATCATGATCAAAATTCGACCCTATGGTGGTGATAAGTCGTCATTTGCACTACTGGACACTCTGTCATCCCTCCACAATAAGTCTACTACGCAACAGTAACCTACAACAAAAATGCAACGAATACGCAATAAAATGAGAAAATAGGCGTTAAAGATGACATCGTATCCCACTGATAAAAAACTATTTTTAGAAACTGAGAGAAGTTTTTGTAGTTAAGCTCGTTATAAATAAAAACATCTCTCGTTTTCTTGAAATTCATCTCCATATGGTCGGAATACGTGTCGCAAAAACATGTCTCTAACAGGAAATCATGAAAGATGAACAATATGGCTCAAAGATTCATTCGAATCTCACAATCCATAACACATTTTTCAAATCTAAGAGAGGCTTTTATTTTTTTCCTTATCCTCGACAAAAACCTCTTGGGGATTTTGAAAATTCCTCTCCAGTTGGTCATAAATTGATCTTGAAGTTAACCATTGAACAATTAATTTGTGTAGTGTGACTTGTAGCATGTGCACAAGAAAATCCTCTGCGCGACGAAATCCACTGCGCGAAAGCATCCTATGCACGATAGCATCCCACTGTGCAGGAAAAACCACTGCGAGAAAGCATCCTATGTGTGACAGCATCCCACTGCGTGAAAGCATCCTATGCGTGACAACATTCTCTGCACAATAACATCCTCTGCGCTACAGAATCCTCTGCACGGTGCACAGTGAATTTTGCAATGCACCGTGAATTTTGCAGCGCGCAGTTGCAAATTGAAATGGGAATAAATAAATGATAAGCCTCCTTTTGAAACTATCCCTTGGAGATGTTAGATGATGCCAGGCATAAAAACAACATGGGTTCTAACATGCATGACTTTGCAAAATTGTTGACAAACCTCTAACTTTAGCCATGAAAATCATGGTGCTAACATGGAACAGAAAGTACTTGTAGCATTCCATACCAAAAACACTAATTGGCCTAGAACTTCAATAGCTTGTAACTAGCAGCCCAGAACCCAGAAAGAGGTGAAACTTGGAAATACTGTCCAAAATATGTGTATGAAGAAACCCAATCAAGCTCCTACCAAAAATCCAATGAAGTGAAAAAATACATAATTACAATGCAGAGTTACACCAAGTTGAAGTGTGAATAGAAGAATTAATGGACAATTTTCAAATAACCAAAACTTTCTGCTTAAGACTCATAATTGATCATGGAAGAAGGAGTTGGAAAGGTATTGGACATTAGAATATAAATATTCACCCAAAAAATTGATCTCGGTAGTCAATTTTTCAAGAAAATAGAAGAAATAGTTATGATACATTATTGAGCCAGAATTGTACATAATTTCATGAATTTGTTAAATTATTTAGCCTAACAAGTTTTGCTGGCTGCACATTTTGCAGAGTTAACATCAATTACATTAGAAAATGATCATCATAGAGTTAAGAATCATGGAATATAAACAGGGGGATTACAACCATGAATATGAGATTAGAGGGATGTATGTCAATATGGGTAATGAAGGTATAAATTCAAATGGACATGGAGAAGGAAACAAAGAAAGGATGAACTTGGTAGAAACCATTGAAATTTTGCAAAAGGATGTCCAAAGTTATAAATATGATAATGAGAGGCTTATGAAAGCCAAGGAGCAGCAGGAGGGCTTCAACATAAAGTTAATGCAGAGCTTGGACATAATAGAAAAGAACATGGATAAGGAAAATGACTCAAGCAAATCAGGAAGTCACAGGTCTCATGATGAGAGGAGAAGAACAAGAAGTGTTGGAAGACATCACCATCACTCCCCAAGTCATTCCACTAGGAGAGCACACAGTAGTTCAATTCCATCCCCTATCAGGATACATAAGAGGAGATCTGGGTTGGATGAGTTACAAGGAGAAATGAACAAAATGAAGCCTCCTACATTTGATGGTGAGCACAAGAAGGATGATGGTGATCCAAAGACCCAACCAAGTTTATATAATGTGTCGAATCAATGGGAGTAGTCATTGACCATTATCCCAGTACGTTTGCATCTCCATCTTCTTTGTCAACAAAACAAAGCCTTGCAGAGAAAAGTTGGAGGCTAGAGCGGAGTAGTAGTAGAGAAAAGTTGGACATAAGAATGGAGAAGACCTATGCAACATGCTTCATAATTGGAATTTGGGAATGAACTGTAGCTTGTACATGCCTTCAATGTTCATTTACATCCTCATCTAACCCTGTCTAGTTTTCATCAACTGTAATGTGTAGGTCTCATCAATTGTAATGCCACATGCCACATCTGCCTAGTTCCTTGAAGGTCGAAGCCCTAAGACATGAATTAAGGCTATAGCTATTAGCCTAGGCCCTAGTTATATAATTATAATCCGTAAGTGCCTACTCATAGGAGTACTTTTCTTAGAAGGAATGTTAGAGATATGGAGGCTTGTGGAGGTGATGTTGAGGGGCATGAATTCTCAATGCTCAATGGTAGGGATTAAATCCAAGGAATATGCCCAATTAGAATATTTCATGTTTGGGATGGAGTAATCCTTTGAGTTAATGGTGTAACCACTGTTGGTTGGGATTTAAAAGTTGTTTCAAAATTATCATTTTGTTCTTTTTATGTATTTTCTGGTTTATAATAATTAATGAAAGAAATAAACCGATTTAAGCAGCTTGGGGAAATCTATTCTCAAGGGTAACCTCTAGGGACAGTAAATGAACATCTTATAGCTTTGAAGTCTTTAACAAATAATTTTTATAAGTATTATATCAAGATAACATCCACGATAGATAAACAATTCTAATGCAGGAATAAATACAAATGGTAACCTTACAAAATAAGAAAACACTTAATAAGCATTAAAAAAAAATGTTTTACTGAAAATAATAACCAACAAATTGTTCAATTAAAAAAATAACTTGGTACATATAAGTTCTTAAAGTGAAATAATCCATAAAATGAATGAACAACAATTTTAGGGAAATATGTCCTTTGACTAAAAAACAGTTTATGCATTTAACTTAAAATAAGTCGTTGCTACAATTGTCCGAAGTCAAAGACCCCTTCTAAGATATTAGAGTTTATGCATTCAACTTAAAATAAGTCATTTCTACAATCGTCTTACAATTGCCCGAAGTCAAAGACCCCTTCTAAGATATTTGACTTCGTTATTAATAAAATAAAAATGGTCTAATTATGGAATTAAAAAAAATAACCATGTAAAATCCATCCAATCAACTTTGTTGCCTCGTTTTCAATGAACTGGATTCTTAATTTATGCATGAGCTATAAATTATAAATTCTCCCTTGATTAGAAAAATTGACCCTTGGCAATGCATGTTGTGTTTTTTTCTCTTTTCCCTTTCCTTCGTAATATGTTGTTCTTATATTGGAAACTTTGAGATAATGTTATTTTTAAAACTGACTTTCTATTATGGCCACGTGGACTCTTGTTGAGTCATCCTTTGACTTCAGTAATACAACACAAGT
>JZKD02S0155676.1:132520-146386 GCA_000966675.3 Picea glauca | reverse complement strand
CATTTCCATCATTCAGGATCTAGATAGATGACAACATAACGAAGTTTGTCCAACTCATCAATAATACCATGCAGAGAAAAATTATGCTCCATTTGAGTGACCCAACCCATGGGATAGAAGCCATCAAATTTATTGACCTCAATGTGGGGACGAAGGGGATCACGATGAAAGGCATTGGATTGAAAATGCATAGAATGAGAGGAATCAACAACATCTGGTTGGTCCGAGGAGGAAGGACCTAGAGTGCATTTCAACAACTGGTTGACAACATACTCGAGGGTATTAAATTGGTTCATGAATTTGGCCTCCATGGTGCCAAATTTGTGTTGGACTTGGGTATTTAATTGCGCAAGGCAGGAATTGGTAGAGCCAATCTCTGATGTCACATGGTGGATGGATTCATGGGCTTGATTGATGGAAGCTTGCAGGTCTTGGTTGCGAGTGGTGGCCATTTGGAGAGGGGGAGTGTGGGTAAGAGAAAAGGGATGGGTGGGACCACATAAAAGGACTTATAAGTGATAGGTACCATGATTATTAGGGTGAGAAGGGAAATATAATTTAATAGGTGACAAAATAGGGAAATTGGGAAAGGGTCGGGTCCACTAAAAAAAAAGGATTAAAAATGAAAGGTAAGAATACGATCAGGGAGAAAAGGGGGATCCAATGGGATAGGTCCCAAATAAGTGTGCCGATAGGACCACTATACTCTTTTTGTTTTACTCCCATGGAGTTATGCTCTGGCTTGAATAATACTGCAGTGACGAAATTCTCAAATGATTAACAAAAAGAAATGAGTAGTAATTTCACAACAAGAATGCAGAAGGCACAGTTGCGCGACAATAGATCGTGTATGTTCTATTTTATTTTTTTTCTGTCCCAAGGGGTAGGGTATTCAGGGTTTCTACAGACAAGGTTTTTCCCTATGTTATATCACTTTACTATACATGCGAGGTCCAACAGTAGTACTCGACCCAATATCTCAAGGAACCAACTAAGGAGGCTAGACCATTACCTTAGCCATACTACCCGACTACCCAGGTATTAGAGAGTATCTTCTTGAGTGTTGTTCTTGGTGGAACTATAGCAGTTTGGAAGCCAATTAGTTTTTATATAGATGGCTTCAGGATATCTAGGATGATCTGTATACAGGTGTTGTCTGATGCACTACCACTCGAAGGGGTACCAACAAGGGTTACAAGGGTGGCCAACAGATGTGTGATTGAGTAACACTTGTATTTCTTGCGTGTATTACTCCCTGACCATAGGTTTATGCATGTAACAATAGATCTCTGACTCTTTAAGATGCCAGAATACGCCTCTACCTTGAAAAAAATTAACCCACATTTTTTTGTCGAGGAAAGTGCTCTGATACCACTTGTAAGATACCAGGTCTATTATATTAGCAGAAAAGAGAAATAATGCATCAAAAAACACCAAGATAGAAACATAATATGAAAATACTATAGAAATAATAGCAGAACAACAAATTATATGGAACCACAACACCATAATTATACCTTTATCGATAGAAAACAAGGTTCACTTGCCTCTTCAAGGGGGCAGCCTCTAGCAGAGCAAAGATCTATTATAATAATTCTTCAATACAAAACTTCTCATACCCTCTACTCCTATTTATACTAAATCTATCTATCCAAAAGAACAATCTAGAGGAAGATCCTTCTATAAGAGGAAGCTTCTATTAGGTCTTCTTACATTTGACTTATTCCTCCTTATTTCTAGGCCTTATTAATATTGATCTTTATTACATGGAAATATATTATTCTACATGTTAGCACTGAGAATCACCCTCAGAATGCTAGAGGATAAGCCCGCTACCCATTTTATTTAAATGATTAAAATAAGTTATACTTGGTGGATCAACAAGAGAAGAGTAAAAGGGAGGGCATCAGACTGCTTGCAAATACATTCTATTGGGCATGGATTCATAACATTCTGTAGATCACATGAAATCATGCTGCCTACCAGAGAAAAGGATTATGCAAAGATTGGTAGAAGAATAGAAGGTAAACAAAAAGAAGAATATCCACATAACAAATATCATTTATGTAAGATAGATTAAAGAGTGCTTGAACAATAATCAATGATTAACGGAAAATTACAACAATCCTTTGCAACTCATGAATCCATTAACCAAAGGAAGTTTTTGATATTCAAAATCTGTAAATATTACTCAAGCAATATGATAAGAAAGAATGGAAATAAGAGAAAAACAATCTGGTATCACAACTCTCATGAATCTCTAATGGTAGAAATGCCTACAACAAATGCCCTCAAGCTTACAAATTAGCAACACAACTACTCATCTAGCTCTCTCCTCTCTTGGATCGTGAATCCAACCCATTTCCTTCTACAAATCCCTTTCATTTATATTGAATGATCTCTATATACCCTAAGGAGTTAGAAACCAAGGAGATACATAGGATCCTTCTCCATTTACAAGTCTTTTAACAAAAGATTCCAACAAAAACCTAACAAATTCCTAATTTTCGGGATCTTTCCTACTGTGATAAATGCCTTTTGAAACATGTCATTCTACTTTATCTGGAGATAGAACACATTTCCCTCATGTCCAACTAACTCCTAGGAGACCATTTGAACCTTCCCTGACAGCTAGCATCCCTCCCATAGCTCGAATTTGTTGGACTGTTAGAGTTCGCGACACTTATGACACCATGCACTGCGAACTTTCCTGTAGGTGATGTTTTAAGCTTTTCTCCAAACATATGAAGTGGGTTAGGCTGAATTTTTTTCAACAAGTAAAACACACCATGTTTGTCCTTTGGAAAAAATTTCAAAGGAACCCAGATGGGAATTCAAAAGTTACAAGAAACGCAATCCTCTGTTGTGTGTTAATTGCTTGCAAACTATCAGAAATTACCAGTTCATAGCATCGATGCTGCGAACTTTCCCGTAACAACTTGTTTCACTTGTCAATGTTTTAACACCTCCAAAAAATGTCTCAAGTGTCCCAAAATGTTGTAACAACTTCATGATCTTGGTACATGACTAGAAGAAAACATTCAAATAGCTAATCATGGTTTAAAAACACAGACATCCTCAAAAGTTGTAAAAATGCATAACACAGGAAACTTGATCGAAATTGATGCTTGGTTATGGAGGTTCAACATATTCATTTTCTAATCCTGGAGCTTAGCCTGGTAGCAACCTTGGAAAACTTTTCATAGGGATCTGTCCTTACAATTTCACTTCCCTTATGAGTCTTCATGTGCTGTTGATTGTCCATGATTGTTTCTTGAAGAAAACCTTACTGTAATATTTAATTATTGCTAGATGTGAAATAGGGAATATATAATATTAGGGTTTTGATGACAAGACTTTTCCAATAGGATAATCTTGTATAGATATTCTATACTACTTATTTTATACACATCTAGGAATCAAAAAAGGCATTCTTCAAATAGAAAGGCTAAGGAAAATCCATTGAAAATTATAATGAAGGGAAACAAAGGTAAGTCTTTGCAAAACAAGTTTTTATCAGCATCAAAACTTTGTTAATAGCATCACCACGCCTGCAATTTTAAGTGCCATAGATGATCAATTGCACACTACATAATGGATAGGGGTACAATAACTATGTTAAGTTTGCAGTTTTAGAAAGATGCATAGGACAGTGTTTTAACAATGTTGGAACAAAGGGCTCGCAATGCCCTATTCGCAGCGCTCTGTGGGCCAGTTCACTGTGTTAGGTGAAAATGATGGGAGCAAGTAAATTTTGAGCAAGAGATAAACTAAATGAGGTTAGAAGGTGGTATGGCTTAGTAGGCACAGTTCAGATCATATTTTAAGTGAATTTTGCAAATTGATATCAAGGCAATGACAGTTCGCAGTGCTCGAAGGTAAAACAAACAAAATCCCTTTCTCGACCTTCAAACAAGATGAAAAATCTCATGGAGTACCAGGTGGTCCTAAGTTTGATTTGGTGTATTTGAAATTTCAAAAGGGTGTATGCAAGTAGTCCAACCTCTAATACTCTCCTTCAACCAGTTCGCAACGCGTATCTACCAGTTTGCAGCGCCATAGTAACAATTCACAATGTCTGATTCAAACATGAATGCATACTTCGAGGAGACTTTGAGGAAATCTGATGACATGATCCCTCAAAAATTGGTTAAATATGGTGTTGAAAAAAATTAAATCTCTTTTGTCATGATTCTTTAACTATAATGATAACAATTGAATGTGTGAGGTACTTATGAGTACATTTTGAACTCTCCCAGTGAGTTGGAAGCAAATGCAGATGTATTTAAACTAACATTTAAACAGATGGATGATGACAAAGAGAACATTTTTTACAAATGAGAGGTGACACGTCAAGGTATTTATGTAAGGATCAAAGATGTGACTCAAAAACAAAACCAAAGTGATTCCTTTTTACCCCTAAAATTCTATTTTCTAACATATGGCTCCACAGGGGATGGCATGCTCCCCGTGAGTTTCCAAGAACATGCAATTCCAATGCCTTCTCCATTCCATCTCTACAATTTGTACTATGTCTATGCCTTGAGAGCACCTCTGATCATTTATTGAAAACTAAAAAACACTCGCTACAAACCAAATGCTTGCATATCAAGCTTATTTATATACATAATCCTACTCTAAACTACCTAGTTGAATAACTTTGCTTAATTGAAGTCATACTTCCAATGCAGCCAGGTGAGTATCGAACTAATGAAAATAACTCCTTCCATGCAAATGCTTGAAATAATCTTCAAGTGATATGAAGCTTGAAGTAAGAGGTTAATAAGAAATAGATACTTACAACTATGATCTAAAATCATACCAACAACTATATCATAAGAAACCTTTGAAAAATATAACTCTATGTAAAAATCCATAGGATCATGAAACTTATGACAAGACATTTCTAGTTGGTTAAGAAAACCATTTTTCTCCTCTGTGAAGGATGATTCATCAATAAAATGATGGTCCTCATATACTTCAAAGCTACTCACATGTTGTTTGATGTCTTTTTCAAGTGTAGGTATAGAAATGATAGACATTTCCTCGTTGATCCTTGGAGTTTTATGCTCATCAATAAGTGATAAAGAGAATTCCAATTGTTGTTGCAATTCTTCCTTATCTTCTTCTCTATCATATATGGTTGGTTGCTAATAAGATTTGTATGTGATTTAGTAAATATATGCTCTTCATCATCAGAGTATTCATCAAGGATAGGTTGATATTTGTCAACATTTGGGACAACAATCTCATCAAAGGAATTATTTTTATCGACATTTGTTACAAGGACAAACGCATCTATTGCATTTCTACCATTTTCTTCATCATAAGAGCAGTCAAAAAAATCTACTTTCAACAATGGAAAATTAAGAAAGGAAAGATATGCATTTTCCTTGATTTCTTCAACATAAACATATATTTCAGCCTTATAATCTGAGGAAACACTTACTATATGTTGAATATCCTTTTCAAACTCCTCATAGCAATTATCAAATAGAAATTCAGCTGCAAAATACCTTGTATAGTGCTCCTTAAAAGATGAGTGAAATTCCTTCAATGATGAAATGCTAAAATGAGGTAGTGAGAAATACCATTGGTGTGCATCATCATATAATGAATGCATGAACATTTTCATCAATATATTGTCATGATAAAAATACAGTGGATACATGCATTGATGAAACTTAAAGAGATGTTGTGCAAGATTATCCTCCATCCTTTCTCTGAATACAGGTAGAAAATCTCCCCATTCTGATATATGAGATACTGGATGTGGGAAACTAGGAATTGCAGAAAATTTAAGAGGTGCATACCTTCAAACCAAAACAACAACAAATGCTAATGACATTCTGAAATTGTGGAGTTGCCACTGGATATGTCCTTCATGGATTCGCCAAGTGAATGATGCAATCTGTACTATGTCAGCAACCTTTGTTCACCATCAAAGAGTAGATCTAAGATTGTCGTTCTCTCAGGGAAAATATTCAGCTTCATCCTCCACAATGGTGCCAAAAATGTTAGCATTGAGAATCACCCTCAAACTACTAGTGGATAATCCCAGTACCCATTTGATTTAAATGATTAAAATAGGTTATACTTGGTGGATCAACAAGAGAAGAGTAAAAGGGAGGGCATCAGACTGCTTGCAAATACATTATATTGGGCATGGAGTCATAACATTATGCAAATCATAGGCAATCAGGCTGCCTACTAGACAAAAGGCTTATGCAAATATGGGTAGAAGAATAGAAGGTAAAAAAAAATAGAAGAATATCCACATAACATAGATCCTTTCTATAAGATAGATTAAAGAGTGCTTGAACAATAATCACTGATTAACAAGAAATTAACACAAATCCTTTTCAGCTCATGAATCCATTAACCAAAGGCAGCTTTTGATCTTCAAAATCTATAAATATTACTCAAGCGAGATGATAAGAAAGAATGGAAACAAGAGAAAAACAATTTGGTGTCACAACTCTCATGAATCTCTAATGGAATAAATTCCTACAACACATGCCCTCAGGCTTACAAATGAGCAACTCAACTGCTCTCTAGCTCTCTCCTCTCTTGGATCATGAATCCAACACTTTCCTTCTCAAAATCCCTCCCATTTATAGTGAATGATATATATACACCCTAAGGAGGTTGAAACCAAGGATATGCATAGGATCCTCCTCCATTTACGAGTCTTGTTACAAAAATTCCAACAAAAACCTAAAAAAATCCTATTTTTCGAGATCTTTCCTATTGTTATAAATTCATTTTGAAATAGGTCATTCTACTTTATCTGGAGATGGAACACATGTCCCTCATGTCAAAATAACTCCTAGGAGACCATTATAACCTTCCATGATAGCTGGCATCCCTCGTATAACTCGAATTTGTCAAATTGTTAGAGTTTGCAGCGCCTGTGACAACATGCGCTGCGAACTTTCTTGTAGGTGATGTTTTTAGTTTTTCTCCAAACATACGAAGTGGGTCAGGATGAATTTTTGTCAACAAGTCAAAACCACCATGTTTTTCCTCCACACCAAATTCCAGAAGAACCCAGATGGGAATTCAAAAGTTGCAAGAAAAAAAATCCTCTATTGTGTTCTAATTGCTTGCAAACTGTCAAAAACTACCAGTTCACAACATCGGCACTGCAAACTTTCCTGTAGCAACCTGTTTCACTTGCCAATGTTTTAACACGTCCCAAAATTGTCTCAACTGTCCCAAAATGTTGTAACAAATTCATAATATTGGTACATGACTAGAAGAAAACATTCAAATAGCTAATCATGGTTTAAAAACATAGACATCCTCAAAAGTTGTAAAAATGCATAACACAAGAAACTTGACCAAAACTGATGCTTGGTTATGGAGGTTCAACATCTTCATTTTATAATCCTAGATCTTCCCCTGGTAGAAACCTTGGACAACATGTCATAGAACTCTGTCCTTACAATTTCGCCTCCCTTAGGAGTCTTCTTGTGTTGTTGATTGTCCATGGCTACTGCTTGAAGAAAACCTTACTGTAATATTTAATGACCACTAGATGTGAAACATCGAATATAAAAGATTAGGGTTTTGATGAAAAGACTTTTCCAATAGTATAATCATGTATAGAGATTCTATACTACTTAGTTTATACACATATAGGAATGAGACAAGGCATTCTTCAAATAGAAAGGCTAAGGAAAAACCACTCAAAA
The DNA here is from genome assembly GCA_000966675.3 of Picea glauca. NCBI lineage: Eukaryota > Viridiplantae > Streptophyta > Pinopsida > Pinales > Pinaceae > Picea > Picea glauca. Next base: position 138,689 of record JZKD02S0155676.1, on the reverse strand, counting down.
TTATAATGAAGGGAGACAAAGGTAAGTCTTTGCAAAATAAGTTTTTATCAACATCAAAACTTTGTTAACAGCATCACCACACCTGCAATTTTCAGTCTTCTCCCACAGATGATCAATTACACACTACAAAATGGATAGAGGTATAATAACTATGTTAAGTTTGCAATTTTAGAAATATGGAGAGGATGAGGTTTTAAAAACGATGGAATAGAGGGTTTGCAGTGTCTTTGTGAGCCAATTCGTAGCGCTAGGTGAAAATGATGGGAGAAAGTAAATTTTGAGTAGGAGGAAAACTGAATGAGGTCAGAAGGTGGTCTGGTTTAGTAGGAACAATTCAAAGCATATTTTAAGTGAATTTTTCAAACTGATAGAAAGGCAGTGACAGTTCGTAGCGCCCAAATGAAAAACAACCAAAATCCCTTTCTCGACCTTCAAACAAGATGAAAATCTCACGGAGTACCTGGTTGTCCTAAGTTTGATGCTGGTGTCTTTGAAATTGCACAAGGGTGTCTGCAAGTATTCCAATCTCCAACACTCTCCTTCATCCAATTCGTAGCGTGAGTTCATGCCGTCTGTCTACTAGTTTGCAGTGCCAGAGTAACAGTTCACAACGCTTGATTCAAACATGAATGCATACTTCGAGGAGAATGTGAGGAAATTTGATGACATTGTTGTGTTGGTTTTATCACTTGGGTCAAAAAAAAAAAAACACTTGCATGTTTAGATAAGCCTACTAAACAATACTGAAGTTTGTGAGTGGGTTAGAGAAACCAAACACACATGAAAACAAAGAAATACCACTAAAAACAACTAAGAAATAAATGTTAGAAATATTGAGAAACTTAGAACCATGAAAACCAAACAATGACCAACATATTTCTACCAATGGATCAATAGATTAGTAGGAAAAACACCGTAGAGAAAGGAAGGGACTTATGAGTCCCCTCTTCCTTTTTGGGAGGGCTCTTGAGTTCTCTAATTGAGAGCTCTTCTCTCTTTACAATGGAAGAAATGACAAATGGTGAAAAAAAACAATGCCTATTCCCTCAAGAGGTGACTGGAATGGCCTATTGCAATGGTTCTTGAAGGATTCAAAGAGAAAAGAGGATTATCAAGGAAGAATTCTTGTAGCATAACAATACCTTGAAGACCTTGGTTTCTTAGAAAACCCATGGCTCTTATTTATAACATCCATTCATGGAAAAATGTAATTGGTTCATATTATGAACAAGGGGCCCTTTAGGGCACCCTATAGCCCTTGACCAACCTCCAAGCTAGATTTTTCTCAGATATGAGTGTCAAATTGTGTTGGGGGTCAGACTAGAAGTGGTTGAGGGGCCAACAAGATCCATAAATGTATCGTTCATATAAGTGTGCGGACTTTCTCGTAGACAGTCACACATTTTGTGCATAGTGTGCATTGAGGGTTGTGTTGGCCCACACATACTTGGTACTGTGCGCACGCTTCCTTTGGTGAATTTGCGCACTTTGATTTTTGACCCAATTGTATAGTTTTTTCCTTTTGATGGAATTTGGTGCTATAGGTGGACTAATTTTTGTTGGCATTGATGTGTTTCTTCAACCATTGTGTACAATGTTGCGGAATATTTTTCAGTGATAACATATGCCTTCTAATTTGTGAGGTTACAAGCATACGTATAGCTGAAATACATCAATGTTTCTTTTGCTGAGAGTGCCATTGTAAGTAATAATGAAGAGAGGAACTGCAAGAGTGATCTGTTTCAGGGAGAGGGAAAAATATGGGACCCAAACCTTTCTCTAGGGAGAGAAAAGACAAATTGTGTACAAACGAGGCCGACATGCCCCATGCTCATGTCTTGAAACCAAAATGTGAGGCTGTAACTAATGATGAATGCTGATGTAGATAATTGCAACTCCCTCGTGGGTGGTTGATAACAGTAGATGAAAGTTCTGAATGGTGAACAAACTTTGAAGCAAGGAGGACTATAAGAATTGTCGATGACTCATAAGCATTGATGGCCTAAAAGATTCAGAGGTCTTCGACTTGTATGAAAAAACTTCAATAGTCACATAGTAAGACCCATCGTAACATGAGAGTTTGTTGAAGTCGAGTGTTATGGGGGTGAAAAAAATTAGAGAGCAGTGATGATTCTGTCTGTGTCATCCGAGACTCCTCATTGAAAAGGTAACGAGAGTCAAGGTATTTTTGCCCTTCTGGAAATTGTGTTGATGTCGATAGGAAGGGAGACGCGACTCCAAGAAGTAAAGGGATTTGTGAAATCCACTGGGTAATATATGGTATCAAGTACTGACGGGTAACATGAATGAAGTCAATATGCTGGGGGACTCAAGACTTCCCTTGGTTGGGGTGTTGAAGGATGATTGGCAGCAACTGTAAAATTGTATCTAGCGTCAGGGGGACAACTAGATATGGGGTTAAACTATGCCAAAGGATAACAAAGTGGACAAACTCATAGATCATGGGTATATGGATTTGGGATAGTCAAGGTTCATGAGCGATGTTGGAATGAAAAGAGAGTGGATGCCCCAACCAAGAGTGACATGGATTGATTTTCCATGAAAAGAAGGCCATCAAGGATGACAACGAAAAATTTATGTAGATGTTGAAAACAAAGGCTTTTTACAATTACCAAAGAAATAAAGAATAATTTCAGTTGAGTATAAAGATACAAAAATGGGTGCCCTAGTGAAATATGGCTTGCCCTCTGAGGGCACAAGTTTGTGAAAGAGAACTGGTGGAGGGTGGGGTCCCCATGGGTGGGTTAATGTATTAGGTAAATGGATGGAGGACAATCTGCAGATGGAAAAAATGATGGTGGATGAGATGGATGGCTAATGAAATTGCGAAGATGCAGTCAATAGAACCGAGATGATATGACCTGGGAGTCCATTGGGAAGGTTAGCAATATGATGAGAAGAATTATGGGGTTCATTCTCAAAAGTGCATAAGACTATTAAGACTCCCATCCCTAGGGGGTGAAAATCAGCGTGAGTGTCAAGTTGCCAGGGGGAACTATGAATGGGACAACTCATGTGGGGGAGAGTGCTATCGGATGACAATACCCAAATGTGGTAGAGGTGAAGATACTACAGAGTCTAATGTAAGGACCCTAAAGGTAAATGTCAGAGGGTTTGACTGGGATATGAAATTGATTTACAGAGGGAATAATTGCATTCAAGTGTCGAACATATACCTAAAGTGAATGTAAGCTTGTGGAACAAGTATCTACACACATGAAAATCAAATACTCGATGTGAACAATCTCTTATGAGAAAGATCATATAACAACTATTTGATAAAATTGAAAGTAAGCATGTGTACCTGAACATGACGTGAGAAAAATTCTCCTCTGGGTCCAAATGCAGATGATGACTCGGGGAATATGAATGTGTAGATGGCGAGATCAAGATCACGTGGCTGAGAACAGATTGTAAAATAGAGGCTTTGGGCTCCTGTAATAGAGTGTGGAAGTTGGGAATAAGGGGATATATATGGTTGGTGGGCCCACAATTCCACCTCATTTGTACATGTCGTTGTTGTTGAGTTGACAAGATAGTTGTGAGGAGATTTCGAGATTGCGGGAATGTGACGTTATCTATCCGGGAATGGGGAGAGATAGGTTAGTGGTCCTAACATCCCACATTTGGTGAATTTCCTAGTTTGTAGGTAGGAGCTATACAAATGGTCATACAAGGCTTTTAAGGGTAGGGGCCCACCACTACACAGGAAAAGGAGGAATACTCGAGCATATGTGTGTGGGTATAACTCTATTTCCCACACATAATGTGCGGTTGTGCTAGGAACAGTCGCGCATGTGGGAGACAGGGTTGGGAAAATAGGCATGCATGAGATGCACACTTGTCTAACTAACAATTGTTCACTCATGTGCAGTTGTTTCTCAGACAACTGTTCATTAGTGTGCACTTGTCTGGGTGGAATCCATGCATTGTTGGCAAGGCTAATGGTTTGTAATTTTTGATATTTTTATGCTTTTTGCTAGATGATGAGGCTGATCAAATGTTTATGTCTGGATGAAGGTGATCAATAGAGTATATAGTAACATGACCGTCCACTGTAGAGAGCGTGACTGGGACCGGTTATGGGAGGCGGTGAGGGAGTAGTCGGGCATGTGCAGACACTTGGAAGCTTGTGGGTTGCTCAAGTTCTTAGATTGCCCCCTGATACGATCACGAGAGTTCCTGTTGCAGTATTTGATTGGGATGTGGAGCACTGATCTGCAGTGCTTCATAGTTAGAGAGGAGAAGTTGACATTCTCTGCGATAGAGGATGTGTATTTCTTGAAGGGGCTCCCAATTTGTGGGATGGACTTGCCTGTTGAGCCCCATCTTCTTGGGGAGGATCGAGTGGAGACCATGGCGGCTCACCATTGTACTGGGCCGAACCATATGTCGGTTTCAGTCATCCACATTGAGGCCATTGATGGCCTCCTTACTATGTGTATTGCGGAGATGGTGGTGAGGATCTGCATATCCTTGGGTACTCATTGGGTCATTGGTGGTCAGATGAGGGTTGTGGAGAAGGTCCTGGATGGGCACCTATTTGCATGGGGTGTGCTTATGCACACCAAGATGATGGGATAGATGAATTGGTGTCGGTGATCCGAATCCAGTGAATTTTCTTTCGGGTCCATTCTAGTGGCCTGGTTTTTAGAGAGGGTGCCTCTATTGTGCTCGAGGATCCTGCTATATCCCATGGGGCGACGAGAGTCGCGACTGATGCAATGGGCCCACATGTTGGCCTGACATGGAAGCGGGGAGGGTGGCCATTATTTCATGGCCACGGTGGCTCGAGTGTGGCACCAAATGCCACATATTATTCTGAGGTATCCATACGCGAGTATGGACTACCTCCATGATCAAGACATGGTGTTGACTCCTGGGGAGGATTGGGACCAACGAGGTATGTGTTATAGTTTTATGTTTTGTGATTTTGATAGATAACATTGATTATATATGTATATGGATGTTGACACTATCTCTGGTGTTGTTTTGAATATGTGGGACCCCAATAACGAGAGGCATATTCCTTCAAGGAGCTGTCTCGACAGGCGCTGGTAGGGCTGAGGGTTGGACATAGACGATAGTGAGATGACATTGATACTGGACCAACGAGAAAGCTGCAGGGAGATGTGGGGGCCATGATGGAGGATATACGCCAACGTTTTGAGTGGGTTATATAGGGTGTTGATCCAAGTGGATATCGTTGGCCACCCACCTTTTCCAATTGGCTCAAAACAACTTTCTGGAAATTTTGGTAATTTACTATTTTTAGCCGTTTTTCGGGTCCTGAACTTTCGGAGCTGTTTTTAGTCCCTAAACGACATTTTTTGGGCATTTACCGATCAAAATATATTTTCATGATATTTTTGGCAATAGTTGTAGTCCTCAAATATATCTTTCCAACGATCTATTGTGTGTGAAAAATGGATATCGTATGCCAAAGTTACGCCACCGGGAAGATGATACACCAAACTACCCAAAACAGGGTCCACAAAACTATTGGCTTTTCATCTTCTGGGGTTAGGGTTTTGGATTTTGTGTATTGTAAAAAGGCCTTTAGAGCCTCATTGTAATATTATTCTTGCAAATGAGCACAACCATCACATCTCTTCTCAGAGATAAGCCACCACCATTCCAACAAGCTTGTTTTCCACTGCATTTTACAGTTTCAGCTTATTTCCTTATTGAATAGAAAACCAGTTTTACAGTATCTCAGTTATTCGGTGTTAAGCATTTGTTAATAATATATAGTCATTTCGTTCTTCTCATAAAATTTGGATCAGGTGTTCCTAAGGGCATGTGGGCTCATATCCATGATGAGAAGGTCCTAGAGAAGTGTGTGGGAGTACTCGTCGAGTGGCATACCCTGATTTGTCGAGCAATAGTGGCAGGGGAAATGATGAGTAGTCGACTGCCTCCTGGGCTTGGAGGGCCCCCATATTGTGGGGCACCTCTGGCTGGCAGAGGACCTAGGGGGGGAGCTCTGGGGGCACCATGAGTGTCATTTTTTGTATGAACGGCCTTGGGAGCTTGTTTTTGTTTAGGGTACTTGATACCCATTTTTGTACTCATAGGGGTGGGGGGATTCATGAGCCTATGGGCGATTGTACATGTATATTTTTTGTAAACACTGATGACTTTCATG
>JZKD02S0155676.1:87855-128185 GCA_000966675.3 Picea glauca | reverse complement strand
TACAACATACCATTCTTATGTTTAATCCAACTATCTTAGATGAGGTGTGTGTGCAAGCAACTCATCTTGAATCTAGAGGCAAGAATGTAAATGTTGATTTTGTAAAACCATTTAAGCCTACTGAAGGAAAATACAAAGGCAAGGGTAAAGAGAATTTTAAATGGAATAAGTCTAATATAGTGAAGAACGAAAAACCTACATGCACTCATTGTAAGAAAGAAGGCCATAATGAGGATCGTTGTTGTATCCTTCACCTAGAATTGAAACAAGCAAAGTTAATAAATAAAGGGAAGCCAAAGACTATTGCAACAACTCAAACAGACTTGGGGTCCAATTCAGGAGATGAGACCAAGGTCACAATCACAGGAATAAAAGGTAAAAATTATGAAGCTAGAACAAGTTCTTGAGTTCATTCTTTAAAAGTTGATAATGAAGTTGATGAGATCAAACGAACAAAACTTTTTCACATAAGAGTAATTTCCAAACATACAAAAATTGATACTCTATTTGACAATGGCTCACAAGTAAACTTGATATCAGAGAAAATTGTTAAAAAGTTGGGACTAACTACTAAACCTCATAAGAAACCATATCCATTAGGGTGGATTCATAATGCTAATCAGTTGTAAGTGAATAGGAAATGTGTTCTAAATTTTTCTATCAATTCACAATTTATAGATGAGAATGAGTTAGATGTGGTTCCACTGGATATATGTGGTATTGTACTTGGGAGTCCATATCTATATGATAGAAAGGAAATATTCTATCATGAAGACAATAAGTATCAATTACCTAAATATGGAAAATAATATGTTGTAAGGGCTCATCAGAAGAAATTGAATCTATCACTATTCAACTCAAGGAAAATGAAGAGAATTGTAAATGTCAGTAAAAGATATTTAATAATGGTTGTAAAAGCAAAGGAAACTATTAGAATCGATACTTTTCAAGATTGTGATACAAAGTTGAAATATGACTTAGTTATAATTGTTTTTGACTATGATGATATATTTAAAGTCCCGAAATGATTACCTCCAAAGACAAGTTGAACATGAGATACAGTTGCAACAGGATGTTCCTCTTCCTAACATTGGAATGTATAGGTTATCAGTTTTGGAAAATGTAGAGATAAAGAAACAGGTACAAGAGTTGATTGAACAAGGGGTCATCAGACCAAGTGCTTCTCCATGTGGGTCACCTATCATCCTGGTGCCAAAGAAAGATGGCACATGGCACATGTGCATGGACATTCGAGCCTTGAACAAGATCACTATGAAAAACTACTACCCTCTTCCTTGCATTGATGACTTATTAGATCAATTGAAAAATGCGGTTTATTTTACTAAGTTAGACTTAATAAGTGGTTACCATCAAATCAGAGTTGTTGAACATGATATATGGAAAACTTCTTTTAAAACAAAACAAGGATTATTTGAATGGTTAGTGATGTCATTTGGGCTTACTAATGAACCTGCTACTTTTATGCAGGTTATGAGCGATGTATTCAAGCCATTCATTGATGATTTTGTAATAGTATACTTATATCGTATTATTATTTGTAGTAGGACCAGGGAAGAGCATGTCCAACATGTTAGGCAAATACTTTCAGTATTGCAGAGAGAGAAACTTTTTGTAAATTTGTCAAAATGTGAATTTGACAAAACATCTCTTGTTTATTTGGGCTACATTATAGGGGTTGGAGAACTCAAGATTGATCCCTCTAAAGTTGAGGTCATTGTAAATTGGCCAAAGCCTACAAATGTAAATGAAGTAAGAAGCTTCATGGGGGAAACAAAGTATTGGAGGAAGTTTGTTGCAAACTTCTCTCTAATCACAGCTCCTTTACATGCATTGACAAGTGTGAAAATGGGATTCCAGTGGGGAGGAAGCTAGCAAAAGGATTTTGACACTTTGAAAGTGAAGATTAGTACAACTCATGTTCTGTCATTGTTAGATCTCCAACAGTATTTTGAAATTGAAACCGATGCAAGTGACTATGCCATGGGCGCAGTGTTGATGCAGCACAAAAATCCCATATGCTATCATTTTGAGAACTTCACAACATCATTAATTAACTATCCAACCTATTATAAAGAATTGTATGCTTTAGTACGAAGTGTTAAAAAGTGGAAACATTACTTAATGGGAAAAGAAACAATAATACATATTGATCACCAACCATTACAGTATCTACAATAACAAACTAAGATACAACAATCAAGGCATTTTAGATGGATGGGTTTCTTACAACAATTTCATTTGGTCATTAGATATAAAAAGGGCATTCATAATAAAGTTGTTGATATGTTATCAAGACCTCCTAGTACAATTGCTACAATCCTTAAGCACAATTCAATTACTCATCAAAGTTACATTGACCAATATGTTGAGGACAAAGATTTTAAAGAAGTCTATGCAAATTTAAGTCATGGTAAAAGAGCAAAAGAATTGAATTATCATTTAAAGACAAAATTTTGTATCATTTGGGAAAGTTATGTATTCCAAAAAGTGAACGATTCCATGTAATTAGGGAGGAACATACTTCTCTTATAGCAGGACATTTTGTTGTAGACAAAACAGTTGCTCAGTTACAAAGGTTTTTTTATTGGCCTTGGATGCATGAAATTGTGTCTAAGTATGTAAAAGGATGCACTATGTGTGCAATAAGAAAACCAATTAAAAGAAAGCTATGATTGTACACTCCACTTCATATTCCTTCTAGACCATGGGAAAGTGTATCTATGGATTTTGTGGGGGGGTTACCTATGTCTAGGAAAGGTCATGATTACTTGTATGTAGTTGTGGATAGGTTTAGCAAGATGTGTGCTCTAATTGCTTGTAAAAAGCAAGTCACAGATGAACAAATAGTGAAAATGTTCTTTGAAAATGTATGGGTTCATTTTGGGTTACCTAATTCTATTGTATCTGATTGAGACTCCAGGTTCATTGGGAAATTTTGGTCAAGATTGTGGGAACTTATGGACACCAGACTAAAGAAAAGCATAACATTTCATCCACAGAAGGACAGGCAGACATAAGTGGTAAACAGAACAGTAGTGCATCTGCTTCGGGCATATTGCAACAAACATCCTAAACTTTGGGATGAACATGTGTGTTATGTGCAACATGCGTATAATCGAGCCAAGCATTCTTCTACTCAAACATATCCATTTGAAACATGTTTGGGATACTTTCCAAAATATCCTTTGGATTTTGTATTTGGGAAAGACATTGCAGCATATAGACACAGTGATGTGTTCAATGCTACAAAGTTCATTGAACAGATCCAGTTGATTCATCAGTCAGTACAAAAACAATTGGAGAAACGCCAAGCCAAATACAAGGCAAGACATGACATGCATCGAGTTGATCATCAGTTCAAAGTGGGAGATCAAGTATGGTTATACATAAGCAAGGAAATATTGCAAGGTGAAGGTAAAAAGCTAAAACCAATTTCTTATGGTCCTTTCAAAATTTTAGACAAGATTGGTTCTAATGCTTTCCGGTTAGAATTGCCTCCATATATGAAAATTTATTCAGTTGTAAATGTGGAAAACTTGAGATTGTATGAGCCTCCTATGATCGAGGTTCAATGAGAGAATGTTCAGATTCCTTCCATAGAAGATTTTTGTCTTGAGTATATGAATGAATTACAGGATGACGCCATTTTGGACAAAAGAGTATGTACTTCTCGCAGGGGCGATGTGGAGTATCTTCAAGTGGGATTGAAGGGAAAAACTCCAAGTCGAGCCAAGTGGATGGAGACTGGAAAAGTGAGGGCACAATATCCTCACTTATTTACCAATTGATACTAGACTTTTGGTCGTCCAAAAGCTTCCAAGTGGGGAGGATTGATCCAGGAGGATCCTCAGGTCCAGAAAATGCTCAAAAACAAAAGTTCTAGGAATCGAATGAAACCAATTCCATTATGTTTGTCTCGATGTGATGATTCCAACCATATATTTACTTCCTCAAATGGACACTATATGCGAAATTTATTGTGCTCTGATCAAATTACCAAACAAACAAAAAGTCAACATTGACATCAGCAGTACGACAGGTGACGTCAACATGAAATAGTGTTGATGTCATCATGTTGATGTGGCATCGTCTGGAGGTGACATGTGGCAGCTAATCGTATGGTTATGTGGCAGAGGATTGGATTTTTGACTTGGAAGGTGTGGGTGAATGATTGCTTGACAAGTGTCACCATCATGGGAAAATTAAATGGTGCCACATGGCCCAGTCATGGGCTTCCATGTGGCACCCCTTCATTGGTTGTTGTTTTAAAATTTATATGGACACCACCGGAGTCGAACCCGCGACCTCTGGGCGTGGGAAGCGTCTTGGCAGGGCCAAGCTACTAGCCCACCCATAATGGAACTTAACATGTATAGGCACATTTTTATATTTAAAATGTGTTGAAGTGTTGGTCACGAAGTAAAGGGGTTGGGGCTAGGCCCCATACTGCAATCTTGTTACATACCATACACCTGGATGCAGAGTGTTAAACACTCAATGTTATACACCATGCAATAAGGTAAGGTGTGGGGGCCACAAGACCAGCACTCAACCAACTCCATGAGACCAGAAGTAGTGACCACGGCTAGGGTCGATCGACAGGGGCTTATCTGTCCAATTGGGCCCTTGGTTCCATTGTTTGCACCATACGACCAACATCATTTGGAGGAGGGGCCAACATGTAGCACCCTTGCGGGCTAGCGCTTGGCCATATGGAACATATGACCCTAGAAAAGGGGTGTGTGCCCAACCTTGGGGGCTTATTTTGATTTTGTATATCGGAGTAGTTATTTTGCTATAGCTTTTGCCCATATTGGGCTTTTTTGGAGATTTCTTGGCCATTTGGAGGGGGATTTGATCCCAAAAAGAGGCTAGATCTTTGTGGGAAGTTGGGGTTCCATAAATGAGCCTAAAAACTATATAAAACAGGCCTTTGGAGCTTGTGAGGGTACTTTTGTATTGCAAGGAATGTGAGAGAAGCTTGAGCATATGGCCCATTTCTCATGTTTTGAAGGGCATTGAGTAATATTTTGAGAGGAGATAGTTGAGGCATGTGTGAATCTACACAAGGAGATCATGTACAACATATCAGAAGCCTTTTTGTAACAACAAAGAGCCATTGTAAAGAGAACTTGAGTATTAAATATCAATAAAGTGGTCCTCCACTTGGAAGCAGGCCCAAAGATGTAGCCACACATTGGTGAACTCCGTTAACAAGTTCTTTGTGTCTATTTCTCTTTCTTCTTGTTGTTATATTCTCTTATTTTCAGCACGATTAATGATGGTTGAACTCTTTAATCATTCATGAGTATCAATTTGATGACAATTTGTTTATAATACTTTTCATTTTTGGATCATAGGGACTAATAAAAGGGGAATTGGATAAGGTGGCTTTTAAATCATCAAAAGTTGTTTGTGCATGGTCGTCCCATCGAAATGGGATATCATGACACAGTAAGTAGAGAAAACCATGTGCACGAGTGGTGTAGTCTGGGACAAAGCGACATAAAAAGTTGGCTTTGCCTTGTAGGATTTGCAGTTGGCGTAAATTCCTCGATGGTGGAATATTTGTGATAGCTTGGACCTTCAGGGGTTCCACTATGATACCGTGTTGGGAGATAATGAACCCAAGGAGGTGTGTGGAAATGATGCAAAAGACACACTTGAGGGTGTTCAAGCATTTATTATATTGGTGACATCATTGGAAAACAAGGCATAAGTCGTCTAAATGTTGGGTTCTCTTTTTGGATCGAGTAGTGATGTCGTCCAAATAAGCAAGGAGGATGTAAGAAAGATCATTAAAAACATAGGTCATGGCCCATTGAAATGTAGCACCAGGATGTTTTAGTCCAAAAGGCATGACACAATAAGAAAAGGTACCCCAAGGTGTAGTAAAAGAGGTTTTATATTGATCTGTTGGATGGATTTGGATTTGATTGTACCTGAAGAACCCACCCATAAAGGACAGTGCCTTATGGTCAACACATTCATCGATTATTTGGTCGATGAAAGGGGTTGGAGAGTTGTCTTTGGGATAAGCGTGGTTGAGATCATGAAAGTATGTGCAGACGCCAATAGTGCTCTATTTTTTGTTAATGGGGATAGGGTTGGAGACGCACGAAGTGTACACAATGGGGTAAATGAACCCAACAACGTGTAACTTGTCAATTTAGGCTTTGATAGCCGCAGCTTTGGATGGGTGAAGGGGGCATTTATTTTGACGAACAGGGGTGACATTTGGCTAAGTGTCGATTTGATGTTCGACTATAGAAGGATCGAGACCAGGCATCTCCATATATGACCAGGAAAAAATATCCCAGTATTCCTGAAAGAGATCTTTGTAATCAATGAGTTCTTCATGGGAGCATGTGGTGCCGATGGTGATTTGTTCTATGATTCTAGGTTTAATGGAAATGTAAATTTTGACAGTGGGGGAGATGTTGTCCATGTTGCCTTCTTCAAAAGAACTTGTGGCAGGGATAGGGTTGTTGAACTAGTCTATATGCCCCAAAGGAATAAAATCCTTAGTTTCGATTGCGCATATGGAGGCTTCGATAGGAGGGTGAAAGGCCTCTTTTGAAAGGAAAAGCGATCGATGATGGAGCGCATTCCATGGGAAATTGGGGGTAGTGATTTCCTCCAAAATATCTTAGTTGCAATGAAAAATGCGAGAATACAGGGGATCCTAGGAGGTGACATGGGGAATTTTCCATGGGTAAGTGTTGTTGTCCTCAAGTGGTGAGGACGTAGATGAGATATCATGTACAAGGTGTGAAGGACTACTGGACATAAATTGAATGCCCTGATATTGTGGAGGGTACCTCGTTCACTCAGAGACTGATGACAAAATATATAGAATGTTAGTAATGTGATTCTTAGTAGGGACTGGTTGAGAAGGCTATGGCCGAGATGTTTGGCGTATTGTGGCTAACGTTTGGTGAAATTGAGGTAGAGTTGGGAAATGATTAGTGTAGTGTCCATATTCTGAACATATGGCACAAGCGAATTTGGTTCACAACCCTTTATTGCGTGTGGTTGAGCACTCCGTAGTAGCAGTGGATGTACTTGCTGGTGTGGCAAGCAATGTGGTTGTTCTAGGGAGATGGATCAAATTGTGTAACTCGGGAAGAGTAGGACATATGCTATTGGGGTGCCCTTCTCTTTCGCATAGTGCACAAGGAGGTTGAGCTCGGGGAGGAAACAGAGCTTTGGGCTCATTCTTCTTTCGTTTGCCCCCAGTGGTAGGTGTGTTGTTTCTAGTTGGGTGTGGGGGTCGTGTAGCAGGAGCCTGTACTGGCATCTGCATCAGTAATCCCTTTTTCCGAGGAGGGAGATATGGCATAGGGACCATCGAAAGTGGATGGAGATACCATACAAGGATGGAAAGAACCATGTTTGGAAGGGTGAGGACTCCAAGTGGGGGCTAGGAAAAGGGAATTTGGGTAATGGCTTGGGGGACTATCTCCCAAACCAGGATTTCCCCCAGAGGGGGGGAGAATCTGGGATATGTGGTGCAGTGGGGTGCTCAAGGAACTCCTGAGGTAATAGTTCTCCAACCGGTGGAACATCAATGTGGGGAGGGGCCTCAATGGGAGGATTATTGTCTCTGATATATGTTCCATTAGAAGATACTACACACACTTGTGATGACGGGTGTAGGAGAGGTGGTGCTCCATGATATTCCCCCAACAAGGATGGGTCCTTGAAAATTCTGGGACCCATGTCGATGACTAAAAAGCATCTAAGCTAGTGCGGAAAAGGGGGATAATGTTATCAATGTTGGTGGAAGGATTAAGATCATAATGTGTAAGTTGGTCAATGGTGACGATTTTTCCGTTATGGGGGAACATCATCGTTTGAAACACAGAAGAGGATATCACCTTCATAGTATACATGTAGTTATGTCTGGACAAGATATTATAATCAAGTGGGGCATTGATAAATTCAATGTCGATGAGGATGGTTTTTCCCCCAAGTTCTACAAGGACATTTTGGAAGATCCCTTAAGGGGATGATGGTCGATCTTCATAATATCACATGGTGATGGTAGATGGGACTAGCTCAGGTGAGCCAAGCTTATGCCATACTACTTTGGACATGATGCATGTGGATGCACCTTCATCGATGATGCATCGATGAAATGTGATATTTCAGATATTAACCGGTATATGAAAATCTACCAAGGAAGGTATGTGTGGTTCTCTGCTATCTATATCAAAGGTGATGAGTCGAGTATCAGTTGGGTTGACTTCCCCCAAGGAAGAAATAAAATATTTCCATTGAGATGGACAGGTTTGGAGGACCTCCAATACAGACATGGCTGAAGGAGACTGTGCTAAGTCATTGACCATACTATAGTTATGGGCTTCCCTAGAATGAGGGTTACGTATCTTCCATCGTAACGACATACAAGGTATATGATGGTTTGGTTCAATGTTAGGGTGTGTAATCATCAATGATTGTCCAGTTGTAGCTAAAGCCACTTTTGAGGTGGTTTGGGTAGATTTAGGGGGAACATCGTATTGATGACCGCATGTTTGTATAAGAATCTCTCCTTTGCTGGTAAGGAGAATGTTGTGATCGACTGGATTTCCAGGTTTATTGGGACCTAGGTTTTGATACTGTCCCATTTGTGGTGGGGATGGGTTATCTCTTGTTGGGTATTCATCACACCTTGGTGTGGAATAGGGTTTTGAAAAATAGTCGGAGGTGTTGGTTGCAAATAATGTTGTGGAGCCTCTTGAGGGGCAAGTGGCATTGGAGGACGTTGTGCATTCATGGATTCTTTCATCCGTTTGAAGTTGGAAATTTAAGGGTAGTGATGTGTATAATGTCGATAATTATTGCATAGAGTGCAAGGGAAGTTCCTTTCGAGGTTATTGTTCTTCCCTTGTCGTGGTTAATTGTTATTGGTGCCCCCTTGGGGGTTTTGGTTGCCCTGATTATGGTTTCCCCTAGTGGGATGGTTTTTTCGAGGGTTATTTCGTTTTGGTCCAGTGTTGTTATTGTTTCAGTTTTTCCCTTTATTCTTGGCATTATTCGACGGATGGGCTGGATTTTTCATATTCAATTGTTTAAAAGTATGAAGTTTTTGAATGGGAGAGGTTTGAACAAAGTTAACGTCGGCATGTGGTTGTCCTGGTGGGGAAAAAAACGGTTATGGAGGACCAGGAAATGGAAAATATAGATTTTTTTTTGGAGACAATCCATATCGTGTGTAGGAATTTGAAGCACTTCCACTACTATTGAGGTTATATGTGGGGGTTGAGGGTGAACTCATACTTGGTTGAGAGACTGGATGCATCATGGGTATCGCTGGGGGTCCACCCAATGGTGGAGGGGGAGCAACAATATACGACTGTTGGTGAGTGGGAGAAGGATAGTAAAATGCTCCTCCATATGGTTGTGGATATGGATGTGCCCATATGTGGGTGATGGGTGGTCATAAGGGTTGATATAGGTCATAGAACCTATCAACCCATCTGCAACATGGGACATCCTAGGTTTTTCCTGGACAAATGGCATGGGTCTGGGTGCATCAGGTAATACTATGTACAAGTAACCTGATTGTGTGTAGATGAGGTCAAACTATTGGGCCTTGTTGATGGCCTCCTCTTTTGATTGAGGGAAGGTGGATGCTACATACTTGGCAATAACAAAGATGAGTGATTTGAGAAATCAATCAAGACATTGTTCTTTGTTGGTTTCTTCTTTACACAAACTATGTCGTCGATGCCATTCATGGATGTGGTCAGATATATGGATAACAGTGCTTTTTTTGAACTCAAAGAGAATCCCTAAGCCAATATCGTGATGAACTGGTAGTTGGAAAAAGAATAAAAATGCCTTGGCCAATGATTCAAAGGTTGCATGGGACTCTGATTTTTCATCCACATACCATTTGGCTGATGAGCCCGTGAGGATTCTCTGAAATAACCTTAAGCGGATGGAATCATCCATGATGTTGTTTGAAGAGCACCATAAGTGGAAGGTCATAACATGGTTAGAGGGATCTTCCCCCAGTTTTCCTTCAAACTTTGGAATATCTGAAGGTATTTTGGTAGGCATATTGGTCCATGTGGGATCATGTAAAATGGGATCATTCATAAGTTTGGTCAAATCAAGAATGTTGAGGGATGCCAAGTATGGCATAGGGAGATTTGGCGGAGGATTAGTTCTAGACATCGTATGAGTAGGTAGTGAACATGTCCCTTGAGAGGGATTTGGTGGGGTGGTATTTCTCCCTTGAGAAGAAGTTTGACCCCCACCTCCTTGTGAAGGAGAAATAATGGATGGATGGCCCTGGGAATTTGACCCAATCAAAGTGGAACTAAGTAAAGTTGATTCCAAAACAGTAACACTCACTAGGGTGTGAGATGGTTGAGTCAGTGAGTTGACAAGACTAGGTACTTCTCCTAGAATAGGAGGGAGAATCTTCAAGTGTCTGGAATGAAGGGGAGTCTGTGGTTCCCCTATAGTTTCTGACTAGCAAAGTGAATGTGTGCAAATGGTGACAAGACAAAAATAAATGAACAAAAGTTTTGTATTTTTTTATCTTCACAAAATAGTATAACTCACAATTGCATGTAATCAAATGAGTATCATACATAAATCAACTGTAAATAACCAAGCATGTGGATAGGTGGATTTTGTCTGCATGTGGGAATAATAAAAACAAATGCTCATGTCCTAAAAGACGTATTGTACTTCCTCTCAATCAACACTGGGAATAACACTCAACAGTGGGGTCTGAAGCCACCAAAAGAGGAACTAGTGAAGGTTGAAGTAATCAATTATAATGAGGGGTAGAGGGTGCATATCCCGAAAGAGATGGCGATATTTCCCAATAGCCACACAAAATATGATCAAGGTGTGATTACAACCCACAATCTCCACCTGGGTGGATATCCTAAGTTTTTGCCACTAAGTACCTCAGTCAAAGTGCGACATTTAGATTTTCAGCCTTAGAAATGGGTCATGAGTTGGATTCCCTCACAAGAGTTGGGTGATTCAAAGAGGGATGCACAGAACAACTAGACCTCAGCCTTCGACCCTTCATGAGTATCTCCCTGCCTTATGGTGTAGGAACACTTGATTTGGAGGATTTGAAAGTTCCCTATTTCTCAATTTATATTGCTTGAATATGTGAGAACTTGATAGCGAGGGGTTATTTGGATGTCTACCCCCAAGATCCTACCTAGACTAAAAAAATTATTTTGGCACCTCCTGTGGAGAAAACTTTAGTGGGTTTTTAGAAAATATTTAGATGTGTTGGGTTGAGAGATTGGGGTCATGGACCAACCTCATTTGAATTAATTGGGTGTGGATAGTTTCCAAAGAAATAGTCGGTCTTTCAAAATTCCTTTGGAGAAAACCTACTTCAACCTCCACTATTCTAATAGAAATTATGTGTGTGTGAGGAGTGGCTTTGTGTGCAATAAAGTGAAAAGTGTGCCAAGATTTTAATAAGTTAAGTGTGAGATTGCAACATGTGTAATTCTTTTGGTCCTTGAAAATGTTCTTTACCTAACTTACTATGTGTTTTTGGTACAACCTTGTGAAATATTTAAATCCTTAAAGAACTAGCAATATAGACATATCGGTACTTACAATTCCTTTAAACTCCCTAAAATGGTGTCTATACTAAGAAAGATTTGAAACTATCCTAGATTTGTAAACATGTGGGCATGTATGGGCCCATTACTTTGATCTTTAACCTTCCCTAGATTGTGATCTAAACTAAGAAAGCATTTAGAAACTATACTAAGTTTGCAAACATGTGGGCATGTATGGGCCCTTACAAAGATTTAAGATGATTTCAAAAACTAAGAGGAACCATAGGGAGGCTTTTGTCCTCTCCTGGATATTTTTTAAGGGAGATGAAATTTCCTTTTAACCACCTTTCTGATTCTCGAGATCACACTAGGGTGCAGGGGAAGTGCATACTTTAGGGTCAAAATTAACTTCTAGTCCCAATTTAAGTGACGGTGTATGAAAAGAAATGACTTCAACTTAAAATTTTACAAGCCAAATGAGCCATCCATGTGGAAACAAAGCAAAAGAGGAGAATAGTGATTCTTTTTGTCCGCTAAGTGCCTATGTTAACTAACCTTTCTTATGAGAAATGACTCTAAGTGGAGTGTAGTTGCTTTACAAAGTGCATGAAAATAAAAATCTGAAGGCTAGGGATCCTCAAACCATTCATAAAAACCCTTACAATTTTGAAAAACTGGACTTATGCACGGGTTACAGTTCTAACAAGCACATAGAGGGTGCACAATTCACAGAACGCACAGAGTAATGAAGCTTGTTTCACGCATAGTGCACAGAGTTCACGTCTATGGGCCTGAAAAGACGCGCACTTCCTATCATGTGTCGAAGGAGAAATTTCCAGGTGAAATACTCCTTCCTCGGCTTTGAATTTTGACTTTGGAAAGTCGGGCTAGGCCGGTTTTGGTACATGTAAGTCAAAACAATCAAATGAAGTGCTCTCCAGGCTGAAATAGGGGGGAATTTGATAATGATCCCTAGTAAGGTCGCAAATCTATTGTGTTGGTTTTGTCACTTGGGTTAGAGAAAAAAGCAACACTTGCATGCTTAGATAAGCCTGCTAAAGAAGTTTGTGAGTGGGTTAGAGAAATCAAACACACATGAAAACAAAGAAATACCACTAAAAACAACTAAGAAATAAATGTTAGAAAACTTGATTAACTTAGAACCATGAAAATCAAACAATGACCAACATATTGCTACCAATGGATCAATAGATTAGTAGGAAAAACACCGTAGAGAAAGGCTAGGACTTATGAGTCCCCTCTTCCTCCTTGGGAAGGATCTCGATTTCCCTAATTGAGAGCTCTTCTCTCCTTACAATGGAAGAAATGAAAACTGGTGAAGAAAAACAATGCCTATTCCCTCAAGAGGTGATTTGAATGGCCTATTGCAATGGTGCTTGAAGGCTTCAAAGAGAAAAGAGGATTCTCAAGGAAGAATTCTTGCAGCGTAACAATACCTTGAATATCTTGGTTTCTTAGCACACCCATGGCTCTTATATATAACATCCATTCATGGAAAAATGTAATTGGTTCATAGTTTGAACAAGGGGCCTTTTAGGGCACCCTCTAGCCCTTGACCAGCCTCCAAGGTAGATTTTTCTCAGATATGAGTGTCAAATCGTGTTGGGTTTCAGACTAGAAATGGTTGAGGGGCTGACAAGATCCATAAATGAGTCATTCATAGAAGTGCACAGATTTTCTCGTAGATAGTCGTGCATTTTGCACATAGTGTGTGTTGAGGGTTGTGTTGGCCCACACACACTGTGCATTGTGCATGCGCTTCCTTTGGTGAATTTGCAAACTTTAATTTTTGACCCAATTATATAGTTTTTTACCTTTTGATGGGCTTTGGTGTTGTGGGTGGACTAATTGTTGTTGGCATTGATGTGTTTCTTCAACCATTGTGTGCAATGTTGCAGATGATTTTTCAGTAATAACATACATGATCCCTGAAAAATTGGTTAAAGATGGTGTTGAAAAAAATGAAATCTCATTTTTCATGATTCTTTAATTGCAATGATAACAATTGACTGCGTGAGGTACTTATGAGTACGCTACAAAATCTTCTAGTGAGTTGGTAGCACATATAATTGTGTTTAACTTGACATTTAAACATATGGATGATGACAAAGAGAACCTTTTGTACAACTGATAGGTGACATGTCAAGTTAATGATTTAAGGATAAAAGGTGTGACTCAAAAACAAAACCAAAGTGATGATTTTTAACCCTTAAAATTATATGTGCTAATGTTTGGCTCCACAGAGGATGGCATGCTCCCTGTGAGCTAACAAGAACATGCAGTTCCAGTGCCTTATCCATTCCATCTTTGCAATTTGTACTCTGTCAATGCCTTAAGAGCACCTCTGATCATTTATTGAAAACTGAAAAACACTCACTGAAAACCAAATGCTTGCATAGCAAGATTATTTATATACATAATCCTACTCTAAACTACCCAGTTGAATAACTTTCCTCAATTGAAGTCATACTTCCAATGCAGCCAGGTGAGTATTGAACTAATGAAAATAACTCCTTCCATGCAACTGTTCGAAAGAATCTTCAAGTGATATGAAGCTTGCGGAAAGAGGTTAATAATCAATGGATACTTACAACTATGATCTGAAATCATAACAACAACTAGATCATAAGAAACCTTTGAAAAATATAAATCTATGTAAAAATCCACAGAATCATGAAACTTATGGCAAGACATTTCTAGTTGGTTAATAAAACCATTTTGCTCCTCTTTGAAGGTTGATTCATCAATAAAATGATGGTCCTCATATACTTCATAGCTACTCATGTGTTCTTTGATGTCTTTTGCAAGTCCGGGTACATAAATGATAGACATTTCCTTGTTGATCCTTGGAGTTTTCTGCTCATCAATAAGTGATAAAGAGAATTCCAACTGCTACTACAATTCTTCCTTATCTTCTTCACTATCATATACTTGTTGGATGATAATAAGATTTGTATGTGATTTAGTAAAGATGAAATGCTAGAATGAGGTAGTGAGAAATACCATTGACGTGCATCACCATCTAATGAATGCATGAACATTTTCATCAATACATCCTCATGATAAAAATCCAGTTGATACATGCATTGATGAAACTTAAAGAGATGTTGTGCAAGATTATCCTCCATCCTTTCTCTGAATATAGGTAGAAAATCTCCCCATTCTGATATATGAGGTAAGGGATGTGGGAAACTAGGAATTGCAGAAAATTTAAGAGGTGCAAACCTTTGAGCAAAAACAACAGTAAATTCCTTTGAAATTTTGAAATTATGGAGTCTCCACTAGATATGTCCTTCATGGAGTCGCCAGGTGAATGATGTAGTATGTACTATGCCAATGGCCTTTGTTCATCATCAAAGACTGAATCTAAGCTTGTCATTCTCCTAGGGAAAATCTTCAACTTCGTCCCTAGCAACGACGCCAAAAATGTTAGCACTGAGAATCATCCTCAGAATGTTAGAGGATAATCCAAGTACCCATTTGATTTAAATGATTAAAAAAGGTTATACTTGGTGGATCAACAAGAGAAGAGTAAAAGGGATGGCATCACACACCTTTCAAATACATTATATTGGGCATGGATTCATCACATTCTGCAGATCACAGGAAATCAGGCTGTATACCAAACAAAAGGCTTATGCAAAGATGGGTAGAAGAATAGAAGGTAAACAAAAAGAAGAATATCCACATAACAAAGATCCTTTCTGTAATATATATTAAAGATTGTTTGAACAATAATCAACGATTAATAGAAAATTACCACAAATCCTTTGCAACTCATGAATCCATTAACCAAAGGCATCTTTTGATCTTCAAAATATATAAATATTACTCAAGCAAGATGATAAGAAAGAATGGAAACAAGAGAAAAAAAAATCTTGTATCACAACTCTCGTGAATCTCTAATGGCATAAATGCCTACAACACATCCTCGTAGGCTTACAAATGAGCAACTCAACTACTCTTATAGCTCTCTCCTCTCTTGGATCATGAGTCCAACCCTTTCCTTGTCAAAATCCCCTTCATTTATAGTGAATGATATTTTTATACCCTAAGGAGGTTGAAACCAAGGAGATACACAAGATCCTCCTCCATTTATGAGTCTTATTACAAAAGATTCCAACAAAAGCCTAACAAATTCCTATTTTTTGGGATCTTTCCTACTGTGATAAATTCCTTTTGAAATAGGTCATTCTACTTTATCTGGAGATGGAGCACATGTCCCTCGTGTCCAATTAAATCCTAGGAGACAATTTGAACCTTCCCTGACAATTGGCATATCTCCCATAGCTCGAATTTGTCAGACTATTAGAGTTCACAACGCCTATGACAACATGCCCTATGAACTTTCCTGTAGGTGATTTTTTTAGCTTTTCTCCAAACATACGAAGTGGGTCAGGTTGCAATTTTTTTAGCAAGTCAAAAACACCATGTTTTTCCTCCATACCAAATTTCAAAGGAACCCAGATGGTCATGAAAAAGTTACAAGCAAAACAATCCTATGTTGTGTGTTAATTGCTTGCAAACTGTCATAAATTACCTGTTCACAGCATTGGTGTTGCAGACATTCTTGTAGCAGCCTATTTCACTTGCCAATGTTTTAACACCTCCCAAAACTATCTCAAGTGTCCCAAAATGTTGTAACAACTTCATAATATTGGTACATGAATAGAATAAAACATTCAAATAACTAATCATGGTTTAAAAACATAGACATCCTCAAAAGTTATAAAAATGCATAATTGTTGGCCCTTGACCAAGTTTTGAAGAATACTTGGTCATATTTTACCATTTTTGGGACTGCGATAACTTGCCAAAGATGGAGCGCAACGCGAAGCAAAAATTAGGGAAACTAGACCTATTTTTGGGTCCCTTTAGGGTTTTGGGTTGATGTAACAGGAAAGGAATGTCGGTCCGTGGGTTTACCCACGCTTAGGCCCATTTTGTAATCTATAAATAGATACTTAGGCAATGTAAGTAGATGATGGTAGTACATCTATGTGATGTATAGCTAAAGGCTTAGTGCTAGTAACTGGATCTATGTGATCGGATGTATATTGCAAGTGCTTTGTGCATGATTGTAAGGAGATTGAAAATCTTAGTGCAAGTTGTTGTAGTTTTGTGTTGAGGTGCAAGGAAGAAGGATCTAGTGAGTTGTGCAGATCTGTTGTCCTGTGTGAAGTAATGGTCATTGAAGCTCTGTGTTGTAACCGCTTAACCGAGATAATATAAAGAAGAAGACTTTGTGGACGTAGCCCCAGGGTGGGGGTGAACCACGGTAACTTTGTGTATAGTGCTCTGTGCTTCGACCTAATGTGTGTATCTCCTTCTTGGCTAAGTGCTTGATGTGATTAAATATATTTAGTTATGTTTTGTGCTTCTGAGATAGGATTGAATGTTAGACCTGATATATAATATGCTTAGTGTCTGATCTGGTGAATCCAATCTATCTTGTTGTATCTAAGTGCTAAGTCTTATTGAATCTAAGTATATATTGTGATGCTCTGTGTTATTTGTGAAGTGTTGTAAGGGTTGAATGTTGATGGATAAAACATGCTAGATAATTGCTAAGTGCTATAATCACAGATCTGTGTCCCAGCTAAGGTTGCAGACATCTGAGTCCTGCAACCACCCCGGCCTCTACCTCAGGTGAGACTTCATCTGCTTCGAAGGTGTTGCTGAAAGGGCCGGTAGTTAGGGTTTGTTGGTGCGCTCTTGAGCATGAACCTTGGGTATGCCTCTGTGCCAACAAATGGTTCCATTGTCGGGACTGAAACTGTGATTGATGGGAACTAAAGAAGAAGAAGCTTTGTGAAAAATAAGCTCTGAATCATATCATATCTGAAGAAAGGAAGATCAGATCTGAAGAAAAGAAGCAAGATCTGAACGCTATGTGCTCTAAGAAAAGTAAAAGTTGAAATTTCTGAAAGAAAGAGGTCAGATATGCAGAAAAGAGGTAAGATCTGTAAACTATGTGCTCTGATAAAGGTAATAATAGTTAAAAGTCTTAGATCTGAAAACTTTGTGCTCTATATAGGTAAGATAAGTGGAATTTTTTTGTTTTTGAAGCATGAATTTAGGTACGTTTGATAGATTTTGTCCTAGCCTGAAAACTAGGGCATTGTTAGATGGAAGAAAATTTGATAGATCTGATAAGAATAATGATAGATATGTTATACCTATGCATAGAAAGAATGTTTGGACTAATAGATGGATGCAGGATCTTAGAAAAAAAAAATTGCAGGCTAACTACCATGACCCTAGTGAGCAGTACAGAAGAGGTTGGGGGTCATTTAAAAGAAAGAGAGGATTAACCCTATGTTATAGTTGCAGAAAACCAAGACATCTAGCTAAGGAGTTCCCTGGTGGAAGAATGAGTTGTCTCTGTTGCAAGGCTTTGGACCATGAAGTATTGAATTTCCCTAGAATGATTGTCAGGCTTGAAAAAATGAATCTGTGTGAAGAAAACCTTAAGTCCAATCCACAAATAGAAAAAACCCAGAAAGAATCAGAGAAAATGTTACTACAGATGAAAGAAACCTTGAATGATCATTGACATATCAAGCTATCAGAGATCTTCAAAGAAAAAGAATGCATCGAAGTAAGAATAGAAGACTTCGACATTGACTTTGTTATGGATGAGGAAACACAGGTGAATGTCATGACAAAAAGAACTTGTGAAGCTATAGGGATACCTACTATGACTCCATACCTAAGTGGAATAGGGTTATTCAGAGGAAAAATGGTAAACCTATGTGAAATGCTCACTCGGATATCTATGAATGTCAATGGAATTCCGACAGAGGAACATTTTGAAATCATCAAATTTATTGAGGACAGTGCCCCATTTACTATGTTAATTGGAAATCCTTGGATTGAAAGAGATCACGCTAGAAAAAAGGCAGAAGAAAAAAATTTAGAACAACAAAGACAAGAGTTAAAAGACTTCAGGACCAGAAAGATCGTGCAGTTGATTGAAGAACAAAAGAATAGATCGAAGCCATTTCACACTATAAACCCAGACTTCAAAGTTATCAGAATGCTAGAGGATTCATAGAAGACTGAAGTCTCCATCGAAAATAAAGAAGAGCCATTATCCCTGAACCCTAAGTAATAACATAAGCAGCACAAAGTGACTATATCCAAGGAAAATAGAAATCAGAATGGGAAAAGAACCACTAAGACGAATCTCATGGGAAAGAATGCTAAAACTTTAAGTAAGAAGAAGGCAAAGATGGAAAAACTACAGAAGAGTCCAGATGGAACTTCACAAAAAGAGAAATTGCATAATTCGAGCTTTGCTCAGATATCAGAAAAGTGACATGGGTCACTTCGCCATGGTGAAGCGATATATCCGTTGGAAGCCACTATGTTCATTCGATTGCCGCTCCGAACGGGTCGAAAAGCAATTATGGGTTACCACTAGACTATTGGACAACACCATAATAGATAGAACGAAGTTAATGAAGGCCCCATGTCCATTGCAAGCAGACCGTTGCTGAGATTTCCTATTTAGCTCATCGCACCATGCCTGAAGAAGACTTTTTCCAATTAATAAGTCGAAGCTCGCAGAATTAGCAAGTGTCTACAGTGATCGTCACACCGTTGTTATTTATCCCAGTACAGTGCTTAAGACCAGTGTGACCCTGATTATTTTCCTTGAGAGTATATGTCCGATGAGCTCAGTGCAGCTGAAGAATCTGTAAGAGAGGTACTCGCTAGACTCAAAACTGAATGATTTATGTTAGAAAGAGGGTTGTCTATGGGTTTACAGACATCATAGACAAGAGGAATGCAAGCCTCCCCATCGATTGCTCGAGCAAGAACATCTTGAGCCGACGCAGAAAGAAGAACTAAGCATAAAGATGGCATAACCAATGCAAAGTTAGTACCGTCCATCCTACCATCTTACATACCCCCTAAGAGCAGTGTGATTAACCGGGATAGAGTCCCTCGAGACTTTGAATACACCCTAGTCACTTCTTATCTACCAAAAGGAGTGTGCACCTACTGCCCAAATCAAGACAAGGTTGTGGCATTGAAGTTTTGCGACTTCAACCTGGGAGACCGTAAAGATTACAACATGATTTCCCCGCATAAGTACTTAACCAAAATGAAGGGAAAGAATTCCAAGATCGTCCCTCAACAATGGATGATGAACCTCGAGCAGTCTACGTTGTTCATCGTCATGAAAATACCGCACTTCGGCAGACACCAAGAGGTGAATGCATGTGTAAAACTACTACTAGATAATAACCATGGAGGATACTTGTGGGTAAACCACCACATAATTGTTGATCCATAGCTAATCAATAGGATCATAGAGCTGAGTATGCAAGGCCCTGATCCCTAGTATTACTACCCTAGAAAGACCGCGAACTGCATTCTTTTATAGAAGATTAAAGAATATTATGTCAATGTCGAGAAGGGCATGCGAGGCTACAAGGTAGCCTCTATAGAGAGTGGCACAGTGTGCCTTGCATGCCAACTAATAGCAGGGAAATTGGTATGTAATAACATACCAACTCAAGTATCAGACTTCATATTTGACCTCGCAGGAAAATGCACAGAGGGAATATAGATGAACTGGGTGAAGTACCTAGTTAACCAGCTAGAGATTGACTGCAGAGAAGCCCAGGATCAGGGGCATGAATTCCATTTTAGTTGGCTACTAATACTGATCGCTTTTGTTGCATGGGATATACCGGAAGGCACAACCTTCTTGGACCTCGACCCTTTTGAGCCCTTAGCCGTGAATTATAGTACCTTATGGTACTCGAACGATATGAGCAAACAGTAGCAATCAAATGTTGTTTTTCATACATACTATAACCAACTGAAAGCAGCCATAGGGGGTGAACCTTACATAACCCTGAACAATTTACAAAGGTTCCGACCTCTGATAAAGTTCAGCGCGAATCACCACTTTATATACCTAACTCCACGCACTGATGAACACCAGGAACAACCTCAATCCTATTATAAGCTGACAGAAGAAGACCTGGAATAAATCAACAAGGAATGATCAGCGAACCTCCTTATCTCAGCAGATCCAGCAGATATGTCTGACATCGATAGCCCAAAAGTTGCATGGAATACACCTGGGCCCAGTAAGGCGAAGAAAACTAAGAAGATAAAGAAAGATGAGGAAATCCAATACATCAACAGTAGATCTATAATGACGGCTTCCACCACACCCGATCACAGAGGTAATAACAAAGACTTCGAAGAAGTTGAACAAAGGCCAGAGGATGAAGTAGAGATCATAAAGAAAAGAAAGGGTTCACCTCCATAACCTTCTTCCAAGAAGAATTCGAAAGCATCCATGACTAAACTGACGACCACACTCACCCTAGATGACTTCAACTTTCTCCTCGCGACTATGAATGAAGCTATCGAAGAGATAACAGAAAAAAAGGTAGCCAAGAAAGAGGCCATGTACAAAATAATTGAAATTGATATCCAAGGAGTAAAGAAAGCACTTCAATCGGGCTGTGCAGCTTCCACTGCGCCCCTAACAGAAGGAACAACAGAAGCAGGAGATGAACCAGTTCAACTCCGCAGGATTGCTGACACAGTCAAAGTACACCTTCGAAAAGCAGAAGATGAAACAGTGCAGGCCACCCAGGCCTTAAAAAAAGAACATGAGGAAATCCTAGAGCAGTGCCGAGCTGCACAGCAAGAGAAGGAGGCCATATAAGCAAAATTTGATGAAGACAGATAAAAAATCCAAAAGGAGAAGGAGCAGCTTCTCGCGAAGCAAGTCGGGATCAAAGAAGATGTCAACAGAGCATTTTTCTTTTTGACCAGCTTAGAATAGAAGGTTGAAGAACCCTTATACCATCAAGTGATGAAGCTTGCTGAAGTTATTCAACAACTTCAACAAATATTCATGGACTTAGAGCTTCAGATCATCCCAAGCACCCTACAAGAAGAGTGCGACCAGCAAAAATAACTGCCTAGCGTACAGTATAAAGGATTAAAGAACTCACCAAATAATGCAAACAATTAAGTATCAGAAGTGCGCAGATACATGAGAACCTAACCGAGAACCCGAAATTGCATAAACTGGACTTGCAGCTCCAGGAGGTAAAGAAGCATGCAGACAGACTTCAGATGTAGTTGAAGGCCCCATCAACCATAGAGAAAATGAAGCAATCCCATGAGAAATGCATTGCACAACAACATATCCACATAGCAAGGTAATGGAAGTAACTCAACAACTTCAACCTTTGCAGGATAAGGCATGTCAGCTATTCTTAGAGATTGAGAACCAAGGAACAGAGCTGGAACAGATCATGACTACCATTAAACAACACCTAGAGGGACCATTCAATAATGCACTCATCCAGAAGTTTGGCGAGCAATAGGAAATCGCAAAGCAGCAGGTCGAAGTGGCGCGAGCCAAACTTGAGGAGTTTGAAGTAGAATTGGTAAGATCTGATTGACTCGGGACAAGTCACAGGTGAGTGTTGGGGTCCTGTTGGCCCTTGACCAAGTTTTGAAGAATACTTGGTCATATTTGACTGTTTTTGGGACTGTGACAGCTTGCCAAATATGGAGCACAACGCAAAGCAAAAATTAGGGAAAATAGACCTATTTTGGGGTCCCTTTAGGGTTTTGGGTTGATGTAATGGGAAATGGATGTTGACCCATGGGTTTACCCACACTTAGGCCCATTTTGTAATCTATAAATAGATACTTAGGTAATGTAAGTAGAGGATGGTAGTACATCTATGTGATGTATAGCTAAAGGCTTAGTGCTAGTAACTGGATCTGTGTGATTGGATGTATATTGCAAGTCCTTTTTGCATGATTGTAAGGAGATTGAAAAGCTTAGTGCAAATTGTTGTAGTTTTGTGCTGACGTGCAAGGAAGAAGGACCTAGCGAGCTGCGTAGATCTTTTGTCCTGTGCGAAGTAAGGGTCATTGAAGCTCTGTGTTGTAACCGCTTAATTGCAATAATATAAAGAAGAAGACTTTGTGGACATAGCCCCAGGGTGGGGGTGAACCACGGTAACTTTGTGTATAGTGCTTTGTGCTTCGACCTAATGTGTTTATATCCTTCTTGGATAAGTGCTTGATGTGATTAAATAGATTTAGTTATTCTTTGTGCTTCTGAGATAGGAATGAATGTTAGACCTGATATATAAGATGCTTAGTGTCTGATCTGGTGAATCCAATCTATCTTGTTGTATCTAAGTGCTAAGTCTTCTTGAATCTAAGTATATATTTCGATGCTCTATGCTATCTTCAAAGTGTTGTAAGGGTTGAATATTGATGGATAAACCATGCTCGATAATTGCTAAGTGCTATAATCACATATTTGTGTCCCATCTAAGGTTGCAAACATTTGAGTCATGCAACCACCCCTGCCTCTACCTCGGGTGAGCCTTCATCTTCTTTGCAGGTGTTACTGAAAGGGATGGTAGTTAGGGTTTATTGGTGCGCTCTTGAGCGTTAACCCTGGGTCTGCCTCTATGCCAACAATAACACAGGAAACTTGACCAAAACTGATGCTTGGTTATGGAGGTTCAACATCTTCATTTTCTAATATTGGAGCTTCTCCTAGTAGCAACCTTGGATAGCATGTCATAGCTTTTTCCTTACAATTTCACCTCCCTTATGAGTCTTCATGTGTTTTTGATTGTCCATGATTGTTGCTTGAAGAAAACCTTATTGTAATATTTAATGATTGCTACATGTCAAACATGGAATATAGAAGATTAGGGTTTTGATGAAAAGACTTTTCCAATAGGATAATATTGTATAGAGATTCTATACTACTCAGTTTATACACATCCAGGAATGAGACAAGGCATTCTTCAAATAGAAAAGCTAAGGGAAAACCACTGAAAATTATAATGAAGGGAGACAAAGGTAAGTCTTTACAAAATAAGTTTTTATCATCATCAAAACTTTGCTAACAACATCACCACACATGCAATTTTAGGTTTCATCCCATATATTATCAATTGCACACTACATAATGGATAGGGTTATAATAACTATGTTAAGTTTGTAGTTTTTGAAAGATGTAGAGGACGAGGTTTTAACAATGTTGGAATAGAAGGTTCGCAACACCCTGTGAGCTAGTTCACAACGCTAGGTGAAAATGGTGGGAGAAAGTAAATTTTGAGCAAGAGGAAAATTTAATGAGGTCATAAGGTGGTCTGGTTTAGTAGGAATGGTTCAGAGCATATTTTAAGTGAATTTTTCAAATTGATAGCAAGGAAGTGACAATTCACAAAACAACCAAAATCCCTTTCTCGAACTTCAAATGGGAAGAAAAATTTCATGGAGTACCTCGTCGTCCTAATTTTGATTTTTGTGTCTTTGAAATTGCACAAGGGTGTATGCAAGTAGTCCAACCTCCAACACTCTCCTTCATCCAGTTCACAACGCGAGTTCGCAGTGCCTGTCCACCAGTTCGCAGCTCTAGAGAAAGATTTTTCAACGCCTGATTCAAACATGAATGAATACTTCGAGTATACTGTGAGCAAATATGATGACATGATCCCTAAAAAATTGGTTAAATGTGGTGTTGAAAACAATGAAATCTCCTTTGTCATGATTCTTTAACTGCAATGATAATAATTGAATGTGTGAGGTACTTATGAGTACGTTGTGAACTCTCCTTAACTTGACATTTAAATAGATTAATGATGAAAGAGAGAACCTTTTGTACAACTGATAGTTGACATGTCAAGGTAATGATGTAAGGATCAAAGGTGTGACTCAAAAAAAAAACCAAAGTGATTCTTTTTGACCCCTAAAATTCTATGTGCTAACACTACCCACTTGAGGGGTTAGGTAGGTTAGGTCCTTAACACAAAATGTGCACATGATATCATCCAAAAGATGCAGTGAAGGACCAAATATAGCATTTGTTATGCATGAAGGAGCTAGGACAAGCGTTGATATGGAAACTCAAGGAAACCAGATGGAGAAGTGGGTAAGGAAGTTAGCAGGGCCTATACTAGCATTCGATCCACAGTGGAAAAAAGTGACATATCATAGCGCAAGAAAGGAAATACTTGGACTACATGGGGGAGCATCAACATCATTGTTGCCTCATATAGAATATTGATTTGTACCTAAGAATTCAAGTGCACAAGTAAGTACACTAATGGAGTTCTTAAGGAGTTGTGTAGAAATGATGAAGGATAGGATTGTGATAAGTATGTTATATAACTTGATTGATCACTACACAAAATGAAGGGACACCCTTATTGCACAAAGAATGGTAAACCAATTACTGCGCAAGAAGAGAAGCAATGGATAATTCAGGTTCAATGTGCAGATTGGAGAGTACGATGTGGATAATGTTATTTTGGACTTAGGATATGATGTGAATGTGCTACCTAAGAAGACATGGGAGACGATGGGAGAACCTGAACTAGTATGGTTCTTTGTCTAGTTAAGGCTCATGAATCATCATAATATAGTCCCGATTGGGCGACTAATGAGAGTAACTATGAACATAGATGGGGTGCGCAGCATGGAATACTTTGAAGTTATTAAGATAGTAGATGATAGTCAACCATATCCAACGTTGATGGGATTTGAATGGGCATTCGATAACCAGGCAATAATTAACTTGAAAAAGAGGGAGATGATATTGGAGGTTGGGGACCTGAAGGTTACTACACCTTTGGACCCATCAAAAGGAATTTGATACACTGAGCCAACAAGAGGCAAGGACATTGACAACTTATACAATATGACTACGCATATGGGAGACTATGTCGATCCGACATTATCGATGTTGCGCTGATTTGGAGAAGTATCAGTTCGTGTGCATCAGATTCATAAGTCGGTCTAGAGAATTGGCATCAAATGATGCATGAGGTGTCAACTAGACAATGTGCGTGGATAAACCGTTCTTTTCGCTTTATTAGAATGGAGCTATGTGACCCACCCAGGTATGAAGGACTAACTGAGATTGGTATTTTTATAAAATCCTTTGAGTTATAAGCACCCAAACAATAGAGGATGTTGGCACTGGATGTCATCTTAAAGGAAACTCCAGCTAGATGGTGGGATGTGCATAGAAAGGAAATAAAATACTAGGCACAATGCAGTAGACTTATGCAGATATGCTTTGGGCCCAAGGAAGAAGACTATGCGCAGAAATACACAAGAGAGAGTGACCCAACAGGCCATGTGGAAAGATGCAAGGACTTATGGTGCTCAGTACCATAAATAGAGTGGATGCACAGATTCATACACATGTTGGACACAATCCTGAAGAATTTGTATTTAGAATTTGAAATGTGTAGGGAGACAGCAGAATGGGAAGAATTGGTTTGGAGATTCGAAATAATGTTCACATTTAAACATGGATCTCCCTACATACATACAGCACTATAGGACATTCGAACAAATATATTCTTAGAAGTAGATACAATGGAAGTAGTACCCTTATGCAGTGTGCATAAATCCAAGATGACAGTCCATAAGCTATTGGAATGCTATAATTTAATGAAGGAATAATACAAGGACGAGGATCCTAGAAATGCACAAATACATGAGATAGAAGGAACACATGCAATAGAAGGGTCAGAGATTGCATCAGCTACATACACACATCCTATCAAGACAAATAAGGTCAACATTGGGACAACGAAGAATTTTAAGTTTGTGCAGATAGGAGATTATTGGAATGATGAGAAAATTGAGAAGGTTGCAAATTTATTGCGGGAATATCAAGATTTATTTCCAAACACAATCTCAAAGATGGAGGGGATAGAAAGTGAATTAGGCGAGATGAATATCCCACTAAAACCTAGAGATAAGATAATATGACAGAGACCTTATAAGATAAACCCGAGGTACAAGGAGAAGGTCAAGGATGAAATAGACAGATTGCTAGACACAAGTATCATTGAACCAGTCGAAGAATCTGAGTGGATCAGTCCAATGGTGGTGAAGAACAAGAATACATGAGGAATTAGGATTTGCGTGGATATAAGGAAGTTGAATGATGTATGCTTACATGATCCATTCCCAACACCATTCACGGATAAAGTATTGTAGAATGTAGGAGTTCAAGAAATTTATTCATTTACAGACAGATTCTTTGGGTACCATCATATAAGAATTGCGTAGGAATATAGACATAAAACTATTTTTTAGATGGAGTGGGGAAGTTATCAGTATATGGTGATGCCATTTGGATTGAAGAATTCCCCTGTGGTGTTTTCTAGGGTAATAGTGGCAGTATTCAAGGAGTTCATTCATAAATTTTTGGAAGTTTACTTGGATGATTGGAAAGTGTTCAGTATACTACATGATCATATTGAATTTCTTTGACTCATGTTAGATCGATGCAGAAAATGTCAAATATCATTGAACTTGAAAAGTGTATATTTTATGCACCATTCAGAATTCTACTAGGACATGTAATATGAAAACAAGGATTATTGGTTGATCCATCCAATATCACAGTGATTATGGGCTTGGAACCTCCGACATCAGTCAGAAAAATAAGGGCAACTTTGGGGCATACAGGTTATTACAGGAAGTTTATCAAAGGGTATGCACAGATTACAACACCCATGGAAAATCTATTGAAGAAGAAAGCTAGGTTTCAATGGAATGAGAACTTACATAAAGGGTTAGACCCTTTGAAATAGAAACTGGTAACCACACCCATTTTGATCTTTTTGGAATGGGACAAGGAGTTCCATGTACATGTAGATGCATCATCCATAGTGTTGGGTGCAATACTGTCACAACCCGGGGAAGGGGACATTGATCATCCAATTGTGGTTGCAAGTAGGAAACTGTCTACATCTGAAAATAATTATACCACTATAGAGCGGGAAGGATTGGCAATGGTGTATGCACTACAAAAATTCAAGCACTACTTATTCGGGTCCCACTTCAAAATGTGTACAGACCATTCTGCATTAAAGTACTTAGTCAACAAGCCTGTGTTAGGAGGAAGAATATGCAGATGGATACTATTATTTCAAGAATATGACTTTGAGGTCATATTAAAACCAGGAAAGTTGAAAGCAGGACCTGATCATCTTGTGGTCATATTGACACGAAAGGATGCAAACAACTTAGATGATAATTTCCCAGATGCACAATTATTTGTAGTAAGGATGGTGGATGATTACTTTGCAGACATTGTGGAATTTCTAAGTACTGGTATGCCCACCTCCAAGATGACAGTTTCAAAAAAGAAATAATTGGTACGTAAAGCAACATATTATCAGTTGATTGTAGGGAACTTTTATAAGTTAGGGGAAGATGGAATATTGAGGTGTTGTGTATTAGAACATGAAAGGTCGATGATATTATAGGAAGTGCATGATGGGATTTCGGGAGGGCATTACGCAGGAAAAGAAACAACACATAATATTTTATGCACGGGGCTTTGGTGGCCTACACTACACAAAGATGTGAAGGAGTATTGTCAATTCTATGATGTATGTAAAAGAGTGGGAAAACTGTCTAGGAGAGACGAAATTTCATTAAATCCATAAATTGTGTTGCAAGCATTCGTTAAGTGGGCCATTGACTTTGTAGGACCGATCAATCCACAAGCAAGGAGATCAGCGGCCCGATACATCATCACTACGACCGAATACTTGACAAGGTGGGGAAAAGCAACATCGGTTACTGATTTCACTGTAGAGACTGATGCATGGTTTCTATTCGAGAATGTAGTCACAAGGTTTGGATTTCCATGCATATTACTTAGTGATCAAGGTATGCACTTTTTGAACAGAAACATTGCAGCATTGACGAAAGAGTTTCAAATTCATCATAAACAGAGTGCACCATATCACCCTCAGGCCAATGGTATAGTGGAATATTTTAATAAGATATTGGAGAATGATTTGAAAAATATCTGCAATTGTGGGAAAGATGATTGGGACTTGTTAAATTATGAGCTTGATTTCTTATGCGGATTAATTCTTTTATTTTCTTCAACACTTTGATTCCATCTTAATACACTTCAACAATACCAAATCATAATCGAATAGAAATAACTATGTAGATAAGTAAGTATGCACGTCAACAACACATATACCCTGGGGAAACCCTTTGCAGGGATAAAAACCCCAGCAAAGGATATTCCTTACAAATATCCACCATGAATGTTCTTCTCTTAAAGAGATTTCCAAGATGACTCTGACCTGGAAAATACCTAAGATACCTTACTGAAATACACCTATGATATGTTGACCCTATTGTTGATATACAACACTGATATGCTGATGATATATGCCTCTGATATGTAGCCTCTTTTGTTGATATAAAACACTGATATGCTACTTTGGTATGCTGCCTCTTTATCATTGATATGCTCCTCTATTGCTTATCCCTTAAACTACACATCAAAATTGTATTGAAGAGAGGGTTCGACCTATGCTTATATAGGTTGAAGAGAAGAAGGGGAGAGGCTCAAAATCGTAACTTGTTTTCATGCTCTAATCATAACTCAACTTCATACTTTAGTTCGAACTATACTTGAGACTGGTATACTCTAGTTCGAAAATAGAACTAGACTTAAGACTTCAGTTACAACTCAACATTACAATTTAGTTCTAAAATAGAACTAGTCTTAAGACTTCAGTTACAACTCAGCATTACACTTTAGTTCTAAAATAGAACTAGACTTAAGACTTCAGTTACAACTCAACATTACACTTTAGTTTGAAAATAGAACTAGACTTAAGACTTCAGTTACAACTCAGCATTACACTTTAGTTCTAAAATAGAACTAGACTTGAGACTTCAATTACAACTCGACTCTTTACAAGGAAATTCAAAATTCTCTTCATGGTGTGTAATGTTACACATGCCAACACACTAGATCAATTCATTTATATCATTTGCAATATTAGGAATATCATTTGTTTCTAGCTCATAGGAATTTTATATTCAACCTAAATTTTTCTAGATGCCTTGACTTTTTCTCATGGCTCACAAGGTTTGACTAAGATCACAGAGGTTGAACGTTCCCCCTGAATTTTTCACTAGTATGTCTATGCTGATAGAGGTTGTACGTTCCCCCTGACTTTTGCACTAGACTGTCTATGCTCACATAGGTTGTACGTTCCCCCTGACTTTTGCATTAGAATCACATAGCATCTCATTTGTCCTTACTTTTGGTTTGAGTCATAGAGGTTGTATGTTCCCCTTGGCTTTTGTCAATACCTCACGAGACTGGTTGATTCTCCAAACCTCCCTGGCTAGCCTCAGGGTGGACCATATGGCCTCTCATTGCAGAATGAATTTCGATGCTCCAAAATTTAACACTCCCTCTCAGCAAGGGAGTCATTCTCAACCACACTGAGTGTTCCTCTCAGCTGCAAAAACTGTCTCGAGGTCAGAGGCTTGGTCAGGATATCAACCACCTGCTCACTCGTGGCTATGTACTGTAACTTTACAATTTTTCTCTAGACCAAGTCTCGGATGTAGTGGTATTTCATGTCAATATGTTTTTACTTGTCATGAAATACCAGGTTCTCTATCAATTTTATGCAACTTTGATTATCAGAGTGAACCATCGTTGTTTCGATTTTGTCACCAAACAACCCAAAAACTAATTTTTTGAGCCATATTGCTTCCTTGCTACCATCACTTGCTGCAATGTACTCAGCCTCTATTGTATTTTTTTCAATGGATGCCTACTTCTGGCTTGACCAAGAGATCATGGCAGATCCTAAACCGAAGCAGTATCTGGAAGTACTCTTCCAATCCATTGGTCTTCCTGCCCAGTTAGCATCTACATACCCATGCAGAAATAAACCACCACTAGATGTATATCTTAGACCATAAGTAATGATCCCTTTGAGATATCTCAATATGTTCTTTGTTGCGACCCAGTGTCTCTGTCTCAGTTTATTCATGAACTGACTCATTACAATCACTGCATAGCATATATCTGGCCTAGTGTGGATCATGTACATCAATGATCCAATTAGCTGCATATACATGGCGGGATCCACCAAATCTAAACCTGTATCATAATCCTGTAGCTTCCTCAGGTTGGTAATCATTAGAGTAGACATGGATTCGCAATCCATCATACCAAACCTCTTTAGTACATCCACTATGTCTTTTCCTTGTGCTAGAAATATCTCACCCTGTATTTTCCATACTTCCAATCCTAGGAAGTAATGCATCAAGCCTAAGTCTTTCATATCGAATTTTGAGGTTATATCCCTCTTACACCAGGCTATTAGCCCTTCATATCTTGATATAAAGAGATCATAAACATACAAGATTAGTATGACAGGTTGGTTACTTCTTACCTTGAAGTACAGATTTTCATTAGCATCACTTTCCTGAAAGCCCAAGATTTTAAGAAAGCCATCAATCTTGTCGTACCAAATTCTGGGAGCCTACTTAAGACCATACAAGGCCTTCCTTAGCTTGCATACATGAGTTCCTTTTTTATGCGGTACAAAACCATCTAGTTGTTCCACAAAGACCTCATGTTCAATCTTTCCATTCAAGAATGTTGTTTTTACATCCATCCGATGTAGATTCCAACCAAGAACGGGAGCTAAAGCAATAGTAGTTTGAATGGAGGTATACCTGGCTACAGGAGAAAAAGTCTCTTCATAGTCAATTCCTTATTTCTGAGTGAATCCTCTAGCTACAAATATTTCTTTGAACTTTTCCACACTTTCATCAGCTGCATGTTTGATCTTATAGATCCATTTGGAAGAAACCACTGATTTGTCTTTTGGCCTTGACACAATGTCCCAAACATTGTTCTTTATAATAGACATGTATTCCTCACGCATGGAATCCTTCCATACTTGTATTGTATCTTCTTCTTCCAATGAAGAAGGTTCGGCATCATTAATGTTCCTCATCAGTGCAACATAGCCTCCAAACCTATGACGCCTCTTCCTTTCCCTGAAAGTTCCTTTGGGAGCAGCTATCATTTCTTCTTCTTGCACTACCTCTTTAAGCCACCCTAGATTCCTTTTGGTTGGAGGTTCTTCAATATTTATTTCTAACACTTCAATAGGTTCTAGGGGCTCATTACTTGACCCTTCACGAGGTTCCTCCCTCTGATCATCTGAATCTTCATTTTCAGAAGAGGGTGAAGCTGGTTGAACTACTTCTGATTCCTACTGAAGCTCTCTGGATTTCTTAAATGTAGATTCCTCATGGAAAGTCACATCTCTTCTTACCTCTATTTTCCTCTGACCTGGTACATAAATCCTATAAGCCTTGGACTTCTCACTGTACCCCAAAAAATCCCCTTTCTTTCCTGAGGGTTCCATCTTTGTCCTCTTTTCCTTAGGGACATGAATATACATAGGACACTCAAATATCCTTAGATTCCCTA
Source organism: Picea glauca (assembly GCA_000966675.3). Taxonomy (NCBI): domain Eukaryota; kingdom Viridiplantae; phylum Streptophyta; class Pinopsida; order Pinales; family Pinaceae; genus Picea; species Picea glauca. Next base: position 96,256 of record JZKD02S0155676.1, on the reverse strand, counting down.
CTTCATGTTTGATCCCTGAGAAGACCTCTTTAGGAGTCTTGTCCTTCAAGGTAACATGTGGACACCTATTCTGAATATACACAGTAGTGGAGGTAGCTTCTTCCCATAAAGCATTTTGCAGATCCTGGTCAAACATAATTGCTTTCAGTGCCTCACAAATTGTCTTGTTTTTCCTCTCGGCAACTCCATTTTGTTGAGGGTTATATGGCATGATCAATTGTCTCTTCATTCCTGCTAAATTGTAGAAATACTCAAACTTGAGAGATTCAAACTCTCCTCCATTGTCTGTTCTAAGGATTCTGATGTGTTTCTCTGTCTGCTTTTCAATAAAGGATTTATACTCTTTGAATTTATCAAATGTGTCACTTTTAGATTTAAGGAAATATATCCAACATTTTGTTGAGTAATCATCAATAAAAATGACATAATACAAACAACCATTGAGTGAGGGAGATTACATGGACCGCATACATCAGAATGAGCCATATCTAAGATTCCCTGAGCTCTGTTGTCACTACTAGCAAATGATTTCTTTATATTTTTACCTAGCATGCATCCCTTACAAATTTCATTTTTACTAAGAGAAATAGAGGGCATGCCACATATCATGTTTTGTAGATCTGGAAGAGCTTTGTAATGAATATGTCCAAGTCTTCTGTGCCACAACTCTTTGGAGCTAATTGCATCATGATCCAATGCTCGAACTGACTTTCCTGACACGACGTAGAGTCCTCCACTGCGAGTTCCAATGGATTCTATTGTACTTAAGTGGCTACCTTTATCCCATATTAGTGCCTTCCTATCCTTAAAGATCACCCAATATCCCTTGTCCTCAATGGTTTCAACTGATAGTATATTCTTCTTGAGCCCTGGAACATATAATACTTCATCAACATGAATTCTAGCCCCAGATTCCAATCTGAAGGAGATAGAGCCTACTCCCTCTATCTTGTAACATTTGTCATCCCCAAGATCAACATGCTATGCAAAATATTTTGTCTTGAAATCTGAGAGGATCTCCTTGTACCTTGTCATGTGCTTTGATGCACCAGTGTCTACTAACCAAGTTTTCGGCCCCGTGAAAACTGAACTGGATAAGGCAGAAACCAAGTAATCTTATTTTCTATTTTCTTTCTCATTAGGACTTCTCTGATTTATTTTGGATTCATCATCCTCAACAGTTGAGGCATGTTGTTTCCCTTTCCTTAGATATTTCTTTCTAAACCAACAATGTTTAGCAAAATGACCCAAATTATTACAACTAAAGCATTTAATCTTAGATGTATCAATATTCTTTCCTTTGAATGTACCTTTGGTGTTTGGCTTCCTCAGAGAGCCTTTCTGGAAAGTGCCTTTCTTCTTTCCCTTAAATCTTGATGCTAAAGTTGAGTGCTCTTCTTTCATTGGCTCACTCTTGGTAGTTGTGCGACTCTCCTCCTAGAGGAAATCATGCCATAACCTCTCAAACGTGGGTTGAATCTCTCTCCCACTTACACTGGATAAGAACGTCTCCCATGAATAAGGAAGACCGTAAAAAATGGCATTCACTAAATCATCACCATCCACTGTCACACCTGTGACCAAAAGCTAATCTCTGATCTGGGATATCCTGGAACAGAAAGATTCCACTGATTCGCCTTTCTCCATCTTCAAATACTTAAGCTTGTGCTTAAGTGTCCTCTTCTAACTTGGAGCCTGTTTCTCATACAGATTCACCAAGGTATCCATACAGTCCTTGTCATTCATTAACGAAGTCATTGCAGGCATTATACTCTCTTTGACTGGGTCAAAGATGATTCGCTTGGAATTTGCTTGAATCTTCCTGAAGGTCACTCTTCCTACATTATTCATGGTTTCCTCCACCATTTTGGTCACATACTACTCAAGATCATTCTCCTACAAGATATTTTTTATTCAGAGCTTCCACAAATTGAAGTTGGTAGCTCCTTCAAGCCTATTCTCGGCCCTGACTGAAATGGAGGATGCCATGGAATTCACACTGGAAACTTAATCATGTTCACTTGGATCTGTGTGTACCTTATTCTTCACTTCAACATGCTTAACACACCCTAATCTATGATACCATGTTAAATTATGAGCTTTATTTCTTATGCAGATTAATTCTTTTATTTTCTTCAACACTTTGATTCCAGATTAATACACTTAAAAAATACCAAATCATAATCGAATAGCAATAACTATGTATATAAGTAAGTATGCACATCAACAACACATATACCCTGGGGAAACCTTGTACAGGGAGAAAAACCCCGGCAAATGATATTCCTTTATTGCATTAATAATGTATGATCACTTACAAATATCCACCATGAATGTTCTGATCTTAAAGAGCTTGCCAAGATGACTATGACTTGACAAATACCTAAGAGACCTTGCTGAAATACACCTCAGATATGTTGAGTCTATTGTTGATATACAACACTGATATGCTGATGATATATGCCTCTGATATGCAGCCTTTGTTGTTGATATACAACACTGATATGATGCTTTGGTATGTTTCCTTTTTATCATTGATATGCTCCTCTATTTCTTCTCCCTTAACCTGCATATCAAAACTGTATTGAAGAGAGGAGTCAAACTTTGCTTATATAGGTTGAAGAGGAGAAGGGGAGAGGCTTGAAATAGTAACTTGTTTGAATTCTTTAATCATAACTCAGCTTCATACTTTAGTTTGAACTAGACTTGATACTGGTATACTCTAGCTCGAAAATAGAACTAGACTTAAGACTTCAGTTACAACTCATCATTACACTTTAGTTCTAAAATAGAAATAGACTTAAGACTTCAGTTACAACTCAGCATTACACTTTAGTTCTAAAATAGAACTAGACTTAAGACTTCAGTTACAACTTAGCATTACACTTTAGTTCGAAAATAGAACTAGACTTAAGACTCCAGTTACAACTCAGCATTACACTTTAGTTCTAAAATATAACTAAACTTGAGACTTCAGTTACAACTCGACTCAAATAAGCCTTAAATAGGAAAATATGTTATAAATCATGAACAGATCAGTAGTACGAAAGGAGGATCATAAGGCAAATTTGGTCATAAAAGAGAATTTAGTTACCTATTCACCAACTTCGACGCCATATTGGACAAGGCAGTTAAGGAGGGATACAACAAGTCTTCTTGGCACAAACACACAAAACACTAAGAGGGAAGGAAACTCTATGTCATTTTTGCATGCAAAGCAGGAGTGAACAGAGCCGAGTTACCGGAGCCAGTTACATCGACCTGCACAGACACACATCGCTCATCCACCAGTCCAACACATAGAGAGAATGGCACCGTCGAGAATAAGAGGATTGTTTGCAACAACAAAGAAAAAATTGAAGAAACTAGTAGATGTGGAGGTCGAGGAGGTGGTCAAAACTTCAGCCTCGACACCACCTTCAATTTATCACAGATATTATTTACCTATGAGGAAAGAATATGCAACCCTAGTAATCATACTAGTGAATTCCAAGTATTCATTACCAATAGCACTAGTCCCGAAGGGTGTCAGTAGAGATGAGGACATGATATACAAGGTGTCCAACTTAAAATTTATGGACCACGATATCACTAATATGTAGAAATTCCCTAAGTTGGTCAGGGATCAATATTTTTGCACAAAGACTGACCCTGGCATAGGAAAAATTCAGGTGGAACCACAAGAATGGGTGTCAGGCTTGGAGAAATTTAGGATACTCAATTTTTTCAAAATTCCACATTTTGGACGAAGTAACAAAATCAATGCTTATTTCAAGGTATTACTCATTTGCATCCATGGGGAGACACTTTGGATAGATCCCCAATTCTCAATTGATACTGCGTTAATTGCGCGTATCACAGGGTTTAACAAAGCAAGAGAAGACATGTCCTTACTATTCCACGAAATGGGAGAGAGAACCCTCTTCGAGGCCATGAAAGACAAGTATGACACATTTAGAAGAAAAAAGGGTTTGGATGTGAAGAGCATTAGTGAAAAATAGGTCAAGTTTACTATGTAGGTTTTGGCCTACAAACTACTATGCAAATGTAAAAGAGACGAGGTATTAGTGGCAACCATCTCAACCACAGATAAATTCAAAGAATGCATTTAGATGAACTGGGTGACATTTCACATTAACCAATTTTTGCAGGATTTCACAGAGGCCTAGGAGAAGGGCGCATAATCTCACTATGCGTGGGTACTTGTTCTCATTGCGATGATTGGGTGGTAAGAGACCACATATTTCAATCACATGAGTTCTTCTGGTCATGGCCCGTTGGCTGCTAGGTATGCCAACATATGGAACAAAACCATTAAGAGGCAGTATACTAACACCAACGCCACTTTTTATTCATATTTTCAACCCATTATGAAGGTAGTAGAGACTACACTGCACATTCCAGAAAAAGCAGTCATTTCCTATAGGGATGTTGTGTTCTTTAGAGTCGGCATAAACCATATATAAGTGCAAGCCAAAAAGGATCCTGCATGACAAGAGTTTCCAACCAGTTACCGGTTGACAACTGAAGATGTGCACTTAATCATATCTAACTAGGAGGACGATCGAAGAGCCCAACCGATAAGATGAAGTCCTCACAAGAGGATGAATACCAAGAGAAAAGAAATGAGGTAGAGGATCAGACAAATGGAACAGAAAATCAATATGGCCAATCTAAAGTCCTTGAAGTGGGACTCAAAAGAAAATATAAGGAGTCAGAAAAAACAGAAGGGGAGAGAAATAAAGATAAGGCATAGTGGCAGTCCCTATTTTATATTTTGACCAATGATGATATGGATCGGATTAGGTACCTAATCAGTGATTCCACCGAGGAACTTTGGGAAGAATTTACAACAAAGCATGAGGACCAATAGAAGAAGGTCCATGATCAGCTTGGACTACTTCAACAACTCTTAGAAACAACAGGCCTCGAGAAAGACCACGGGTCATGGGATGGACCATCCACCGGAAGAATGATAGAAACGTCCAGTGCGTAGAAGGCCCTAACACATCCCTTAGGGGAACACAAAACTATATATCTTGAGGCAGTTGCGCTTGAGTTTCCAGCAAACGAATTGCAAGAATAGATTATGACAATGGGCCAACTGAATATAGTTGTATCTTGAATACCCATCCAAAGATTCTAGGAGTTACAAGTAGAGTCGGTGTGGGAAATAAAGCATAGAGGAGACAACTCGCACCAATATGTGGCCATAATGAGGGATGAAAGCACCCAAGTACAGACATAGTATGATACGACCCTTTAACAAAAGAAGGATATTGAAGGTGGGATGGAGGAAATATTGAGGATGAAAGAGGGCATAGAGGAGAGGGAAATAAAATCAAAAAAGGAGAAGGATGAAGCGGAAGCTATGGGACAGAATACGCGGGACATTTTCCAAAATTTATACAAACAAGTACCAAAAGTTCCCCTAGTCATATAGGCCACTATGGAGGGATAGTTGTTGAAAATTTGTGAAGTCAATAAGGGATTCAGGGAGCACACTTGACCACGCAGGCCATAGAGGAGATCATAGAAAAAGAGGCCACCATTATCACATAGGTAGAGGTTTCTAAGGCTGTCATGCAAAAATTCATTAAAGAGTGGAAGAACAGGAAACATGTGTGTGTGGCTCGAGACGAGCCACATGTGAGTGTTGGGGGCCTGTTGGACTGAAAGTTTGGATGAAATTTTGGGAGAAAAAACTAAGGATAAGGTAAGGGCACAGAAGGAGGAAAATGAGAAGAATAAAGTGTGCATAAGAAAGGTCGGAGAAGTAAGGGCACAAAATGAAGGAAATTGCGTAGGAAAAATATAGTGCACAAACAGAATAATAAAGCAAGTGAGTGAGAGGAGAAATCACAAAGGATGACAATGCTCTTTTCCAGATAAAGAAGAACAACAGAAAAGTTTTGTAAAGAGAGAAAAGTGAAAGAAAGCAAACAACTAATTGACTGAAGTTAGCCATTCCATGCATTGTAATGGTATATTTTTTGGATAGATAGAATAGGGATTTAAGCCCTATATTTTGGGTATAAATATGTAATGGGTGGGGTGAGAAAGAGGGTCTGAAGAGCGAGAGGATGAACAATGAGGTTGAGATTATGCAAGATTAATGAATGTAATAAGTTAATAAGATGAATAAAGAAAGAGTTTAGAGATAATCATGTATCTTTTGATTTTTACTTGTCTATGTGCGTTTATGAATGATATTATACTTCATAGAGTAGACTTACTTTATGGATTTATTATGCTGCAATATTCATGAATGATTGTGGTAATTTATGGAATTATCAATAAGTCAAAATAAGGAACAATGACTCGAGTATCCGCCTCCCTTTCCCTTACTCCTATAGAAGCCTGGTTCCTACAGTCCCCATAGATACCTCGAGTGAGACTTCATCTGTGCAAGTAAGTGACGTTGAAAGGGCCAGTGTCTTATGGGTTTTTTGGTCATATTTAACTAGAACCTTGTGTCTTACAGCCCACGCGAAGATCGTTTAAGCCAACAGTGATCAAGGATACTCAAATTCATATCCTTTTTCACTAAAGTGAAAGAAATCATCTTGTTAGCACTAGAACTCACCCCTAGATTGCGACAGAGGTAAGCATGATGCCCATTAGTATTTTATGTCATGGGTTGGTTTTCAAAAAGGTCAAATGGGCATAGACTCAAGATGATATCATTTTAACTCAGAAAACTGGACTGGCATACACAAGCAGGTGAGGTCTTAGTTGAACTTCAGTCAGTAGGTTGTAGTAAAGGTGAGTAGGAGGAATACTTCAGCGAAGAATGTAGAGGTATTTCGTGAACATCAGGATTTTTGGAAGCCTAAGGAAGAAAAACTTAAACCCAAGGTCTTCTTGAATTCAAATTTCAAAGAAACCAAAAGGAATTATAGCAACACTATGATCAAACATTCATCATAATACAGTCACAATAACTCATGAATCAGTCACTCATGAACTCTTTCAGTATCAGAGGGAAATAAGATGGAGTAATAAAGTTGACTGTCATATAAAAAGAAGTCTCAAATGCATACGTAACCAGAGAACCAGAGTGTTCATTAAAACTTTACAATACAGGAGCATTGCTCTACCATCAACCCTTACAAAAATGGAAAAAATGCCTACATATACTTGGAACTGGCTCCCTACAGAAGCGTGCTCTGGTCACTTTATCCAAGGCTTTGCATATGCATATTCCTTTGTCATGCCACACTTGCATTCTTCTATCAGACGCGATCTCAGATGGTATGGTCTTGCAAGAGAAACCACTCGTAGGGGTACCACGGGTTGGAAGCTCTATTTTCCATGGTCGTCTCCTCTGTGATTTTCATTTACGGGATGAAACGAGGTTTAAAATACCTCCCCCATTTCCATTAACTAACTACATCAAGATCAGGATGGAGCCTTGACACCCATGAATGTCTAGGTGAGCACACAACTTCTTTGAGTGAATCCTGGTGGCTCAAGGCCAAGTAGTTCTTTCTCTACAATAAATTTGTGCGCTCCAACCTTTGCACAGCTCCTTTCCATCGTCCCATGTGACCGCAGACCATGACCTCAAGCTTAAAGAATGAAATTTTAAGACTTCTCATATCGAGAGTTCTCACTCCCCTTGATTCACAACATCGCGATGCCTGAAATCACAAAATGGTCAAATTAAGATCGACGGTCAGATCTACTCTGAAATTGATGGTCAAGATTGCTTCCCCAAAGCACCACGTCACTAGATCCATGCAACAGGTGATAATATTCTTCTTAGACCTGCACACCATAGGGCTACGAGATATGACCATGGGTCCAAACTTTGAGCGCTTCATGATTTAGCGTGTCGGGATTTTGTACTATGCTCCATGCTCGAAACCCCTAGTCGCAAAATCTTGATGCTCGGATCAGCTAAAACACGCCCTTCTTTGATCGAATGGCTTTGATCATTTTAGGATTTCTCTCTTCATGAGTCCTCACGACTTGGACCCTTGACTACTCCATTCCTCGAAATCATGAAATGATTAATCATGTGCCACGCATCTTGCTAAGAAAGACGGCTCAGATCATTTTGCGATTTCGCATTTCGCGAGTTTTAAAACTCTATTTCTTTATCGCTCCACCTCGTGAAATAAAAAAATTCCAATCGTGTGCCATGTGTCCCTTTGGTTGGATGGCCCAAATATTCTATGTGCCTTTGTCAAATTCAAAATTCTCAAAGTAGCACTCTCCCTGGTCCCGATACATGCGCGCCTTAGCAGAACCTACCCCGAATTTGGTTGAAACACATTTGTGAGGTTTTTTAAGCCCCCCTTCTTTGCACTTGGTCATCCAAGGGCCGAAACTGAAGGGAAAACACTCCCCTACAAGAATATGTTCTAACACATCTCATCCACATTTGAGCTTATCT
>JZKD02S0155676.1:65717-78289 GCA_000966675.3 Picea glauca | reverse complement strand
ACCAACATGTATAAAAATGGAATACCACAGTTTGATGGATAGAAGTATGGTTTTTGGAGCATAAGTATGAAGACATATATACAGGCATAGGGATTTCAAGTTTGACAATCAATTGTAGATGGATACACATCACCAACAGTTCCACCAACAAATGACAAAGCAATGAAACTCGGTGAGAATAATTCCAAAGCCACAAATGCACTTTTGAATGGTATTAATGATATGATATTCACCAAAGTTGCACATTTTAAATCTGCTAAAGAGATTTGGGACAAGCTTCGAAATATTTATGAAGGAGATACAAAATTCAAAGCAAAGCTTCAAACTTACAGAGGATAGTTCAAATAACTAAAAATGAAGGAAGATGAGAATATTGCATCCTACTTCTTACGATTAAATGAAATGGTGAATGCAATCATAGTATTGGGAGAAGAAATCAAAGAATCTGTAATTGTTCAAAAGGTACTAAGATCTCTTCCTATGAGATTTAACCCTAAGATATCAGCACTAGAAGAAAGATCAGATCTAAACTCAATAAGCATGGACGAACTGCATGGAATCTTCAGAGCATATGAAATGAGAACTGAACAGGAAAATCCAGATGTAAAAGAAGAAGCCTTCAAAGCATCCAAAAGATCAAAGAAAAAGAAAAAGCAATAAGAATAATATAGCAACAATAGTGACGTATCGGAAGATGATGAAGAAGTGGCCAACTTCGTCAAAAGACTAAACAAGGGAACCAATGGTAGGTATAGAGGTAATATTCCTTTAATTTGTTTTAATTGTGATGGTATTGGTCATTTTTCTAACAAATGTCCTCATAAGAAAAAGAGAAATGATGAAAGTTACTCAAAAGGGAAACACACATATAAAGGCAAAAGAACTACAAAGAAATTTTTCAAGAAAATATTCACCAAAGAAGACATCTCATCATCAGATGAAGATGAAGTCAGTGACAATGAGACAGGAAGAGTTCTATTCATGGAAGTAAAAGACTCTAACAAAGAAGACTCTGAAGAAGAATATGAAGAAGCCGAATAAGAATGTGAAGAAGTCGAAGAAGAAATTGAAGAGGCAAAAGTTGACTTTCGATAATAATTAATGTGTGTCATAGAAGTTATCAGAAGAGAAAATAAGAAGAACAAGAAACTACAAGCAGAACTAGCCAAGAAAGAAGACACTCAAGAACTATAACAAATGATCACAAAATTGAAGATTTAGATAGAAGAAGATAAAATAATTGAAGAAGCACTCAAAGAACAGCTAGAAGAAAAGGATAGAATCATTGGAAACTTGGAAGAAGAGATTGTCACATTAAGAAAGGATATTCAAAATAAAAATATGTATAATAGCTCAAAAGTTTTGGAAGAAATTATCAGCAGTCAAAAATCTCATTTTGACAAGACCAGACTTCGATACAATCAGACAGAAAATGGATCAAGCTCCAAAACAATAGAGAAAGAAACATATCCAAAAATCTATGCAGAAACAATCAAAGGGGATAGGAAGATTACAGGGACACTCCTTGTTTTAGGTGAATCCCCCTGCGGACAAGTGGATTCCCTCTTGGTCTCTAGACTCTTAAGGCCAAGACAAAAAAGTTCTTAACATGGACACTGACATCCTTTTAGATATAATCAAGCTAACATATGAATGAGAAGAAGAAAGATATGTACCTTATTAACGACGTTTGTCCCTACAAAGTTCAGGCTGAGCTTCGATCCTGAGCTCCCTAATAGGTCCTGTATAACAAACAAAGATACAATGGAATTCCTACTTTACTGAGATTATCTCAAATATAGATCCATCTATTGCAAACAAATTCATGTGGAATGAACATAAATCTGAAAGAAACAGGCCAAGCATTGATTATTAATGAAAAGAAGTAAAATTACTTGCAATCCTTTGATGAATGTGCAACAGCTTCTTCCAGTTCTCCTTGTCCAACCCCTTTTCTCAAGTAATCTACATTGATTTCTTTGATGAAATCTCACTCATGAGATCATAAGTTTCTCATCTCCAATCTTTTCCTTCAATACCACTTATAGGATCATAAGTTTGGTATCAATCTCTAGTCTCTATTATCTCTATATGTTGCCTATGAGATCATAGGTTTCATACCTCCAATATTTTTCATGTATCTTTCACCATGATAAGGCCTCCTTACATAACCTTGGAGAGGTCCAACCACTTCAGAGATATTTGGGATAAGTTGAGGATTCCTCTCCTTTAGTTGAGCATCTTCCCTAAGATCATGCCTTGACCATCTATTCAAATCCAACCACCTTCAGGAATTGAGGGATTCTTCCCTGATTTGCCTCAACAAACCCAAAATTTTCTCAAAAAAGGGTAGCGCTCCCCCAAAAGGGTGCACAGGGCACTCAAACATTCCCCCAAAGAGAATCAAGGAGCACCAGCACTCCCTGACAGTGAGTAGGGGAGCGCTCCTCTCCAAAATCCATTTTTTAGTGGTTCTTTCAGTGGCAAAAGGTTTGTACTCCCTGTCAATTGATTTCTCTTCTTCAAAACTAGTCTTTGGGGTGTCTTAAGTGTCTTTGTGATGTCATTAGAGGCACAACATAGGAAATATGGAAGTATGATGTTTGTGACACTTGCAACACTTGTATTCAAGATGCTACACTTGTGGACAAGATGCGAAACTTATAACACTTGTAATGATGACACTTGCGACACTATTAAAGTGAGTAATTTTGAGGTGTAACTGATTTCCCCCCAAAGTACGAAGTTAGAAGACGATGATGATTGAAGTGCTTTGTAGACTTTTTCGAGAAAGGGTATGGACACAGAGAGGCTAGAAAAAGCTGCACACAACCATCAAACAAATATTATGACATGTTTCAAACCCAAGGCAGGCATACCTATGCTTGAGTGATAAAGACATTTTAGGTATGGACGCCATAAAATACACTACGGATCCATAATTATATTCACAAAATGGGATAGCCATTGAATATACAATGTCGATCTATACTCTCATGACCTGAACCAATCGTAGCCACAAAGAATACATAGTGGATCTATGAGATGACAAGACATAGCCACGACCAATACAAAGTGGATCTATGTAACAGTATATGTTCCATAGTTCAAAATAACTCCTTCACAACCTAGGCAAAGTATACATAAGAGTGAAAAATCAACCCAGGGTCTTCTTACCGATCTTGATGTAGTACAAATCTAACCATGTGAATAGATTTCCTTATGTCGAACATGGCAGAAACCACTTGATTACCGGTAAATGATGTAAACTGTTAACAAGCGTGAGGGAAATCGCCATTGATGTCAATGATTCCCAAGATACTCTAGTACATTCTGACGAATGTGAATAGATGATTTGAAGTCGAACATCCATGGAATCATCCGATCAGAGGTCAATTATGTAAACCCACTGTCAGACACAAGGAGGCCTACCATTGAGGCATGCAGGTCCCAAGGTACTAACTGGTTTCTAATTCTACTTCCTGGATAATGTCTTGAAATTGGCAGTAATAGACTCGTCGAAGGAGGGCCTTGATGTATCCCTCATCAACGACAAGAAACTGACACAGAGATGTAATTGGTAGATCAAATGAACATGGACTGACATGGGTATTGAAACAAAATATTTGTGATGGTTGAATCTCGAGGCAGATACTTCCCTTGAACATTGAGGCACAACAAAAGAAACATGACATGGACCAAAACATTATAATGCAATGGATACTGTGACTTTCTTTGGGTGACCCAAAGGATTAAAAGAAACTCAGAGGATTGGCTCAGTGCAGAGGTTCAGCGAATTAAAATGCTTGCAAAGACAAAGTGTTATGTTCAAGGGAGACCGTAAGAGTTACTGGTAGTGTTCTCAAAAACTATTTGGCTTACTTCTTTCAATTTTCCCCCATACAGATAGACGAGTACCTCTTTTTAATTTAACGAGCTTAAGGAGGGTAACACATGCTCGATATGACTCACCTTCGGTAAGTCCCTCTTCCTTTATTTAATGAACTGGAAGAAGTAAGGTTTGATCCTGTATGGGCCCTTCAATGTATGATTGTTTAACAAGGCCAGAGAAGGTAAACTCGGTGATTTTTCATATTTAGAGAGTTTGAAAACAGCTTAAAGACGACTCTAATGTTGTTCTTTTTCATAATGTTAGTCTCGCGAGGCTAAAAAAGAGATAAATTATCACTCGAAAGACGCCCTTTCAAACCTTTTAATGAGTTGGAAAGGAAGCAAGATCACTTAGCAATGTTTTCATGTTTAGAGAGTCTGAAAAGAGTTGAAAGATGACTCTAAGGGGTTCCTTTTTTGTATATCCATGCGAGTCCAAAAAAGTGATAAAAGTCTACTCGGTTACATTCTCATGTTTTTTCAAGCATGAGAAAGAACAAAGACTAAGCTCGGTATGCCCCCAGCTTGAAAGCTAGTGGCTTAACTCTAGAATGACCATCAAAGGCTGGAGACATGCCCTCCAAGCTTCAATTCATTCACTGACTTTGAGTTTGTCACCAGTTTCTCTACGAGATGGAGAAAAATGATAAGGGTGGATGAAAAGAAGGTTCAAGAGAGGTGACTGCTTCATTTTTTAATGATCTTGACACAGGAAAAGAACTATTCTCAGGGCTCCGGGTTCAATCCCCATATTTTTGTTTCATTTTTTACGAGCTTTCTACAGAGAGGGAAACTATGCTCAAAGCTTCTATTTCATTTTTTTAAAGAGATTTCTATAGAGAGGAAAACTATGCTCGTGACCTCTGTTTCATTTTTTAACGAGCTTGCTACAGAGAATAGAAAACTATGCTTGTGGCCTCTATTTCATTTTTTAATGAGCTTTCCACGGAGAAGAGAAACTATGCTCCTGGACTCTTCTTGATCATGGCTTCCAAGAGAATAATGCTTGGGAAGGACACCATGTCAAGGGACAAAACTCGGTCATGGATTCCAAGAGATCTTCACTGGATGGAAGAAAATCACTCTGGAAGGAACACATGTCGAGGGTCGCGATAGGGGTAAGGAGATCAGGCTCCAATAACCCTACCGAAGAGAGCACCATGTCAACTACCGGATCCAAATCATCGAAAGTTGAAGTCATGGGGGACAACGCCACATAGTTGTCATGTGGCAGGGGCGATACTGTCTTCATATAAGAACCATTTAGGGAGGTAATCCAGTCATTACCAATGAACGAAATTTGATCAATAGTCACCATTATTCCATTGTGAGGGAAATATATCACACGAAAAAGAGTGGACACAATAGCATTCATGGCATAGACATAATCTCGCCCAAGGAGTAAAGCGAAATCCAAGGGGTCTTGGACTACCATGACATCAATAAAGATAGTTTTCCCTCCCAAAGTTATGGGAAAATGAGGAAGAGTCCCTAAAGGTTGATTGGTTCTTCTGTTAAAATCTAACAGATTCTACATAACCAACGCAAGCTAAGGACAACCCAAAGTGTGCGAAGCAACAAAGGACAAAATACTAACAGGTGCACCTTCATCTATCAGCGTTTGAGTAACGTACTGACCACAAACTTGTACTTTAATCTGGAAAGGAATGTGAGAGGGAATACAAGGTCCAGTTAGCGCACCCCAATCAAGAAGGATGGCTTCATTTCTTGGAGGGGGTTTCGCGGGAGGAGGAATGCCCCCTATTAGCACTCAAATTTGTCTTCAAAATTTGAAAGTGTTTTAAGCATATTTACATTAAATTTTGTCTTTTGGCCATTTGTCATGAGCTCTGAGTCTTCCATTGAACCTTGATATACCTCATCATTTCCCAGAAGGTCTTTTAGATCTGCCATATTGACCTGCAAAATCAAAACATGATCAATCCTTCCCGAGATTTTTGATTTGGATGTGTTCCTAGTTTTTATTAAGTTTTTGTAAAAAATTATCAAAAAAAGAGTGGTCTATGCATAGTGACCTAAGGCCTTAATCCATACCTATGCCCTATACCTAAGTCTATTCATATTTCAAGTTCTATATGCATTTGAAATTTGTTTTTTACCTCACCTACCTCTCAGGTTTTCCTTTTTTAACCAAAAGTATAAGGACCCATAGGTCCAATCCATAAGCCCAAATCACAAGTCAACACATGAAGTCCAACGCAAATTCCAAGTACTATACCTGTCCACTCCTCATAGATAAGCTATGTATTCTTTGGATAACGAGGATGAATACTCTTTGCCCACGTCTTCACCTTTTGAAAGAAACCAAGACCTTGAAATTCAAAGTTAGGATCATACACCATCTTGGTCGAATGATTTTTCAGGAGTGATGAGACATTCATGTGGACCTGTTATAGCAACAAAGACTATTTATGAGGATGAAAAAGGGTATTTGATTATGGTAAGCTTTCTTTTCACTGATATCAATGGGGTGAGAGTATCTTGGCAAAATATTGATGGTCTTGTCAAAGTTCATTGTTGTGGAGATAAGCCCTCTACCATTTTGGTCGAATGATTCTTATGACATTTTTGAGACCGGTTTGGGGTCCCATATCCAAGAGCCAAAAGGGATCCAGAGTCTCTCCAAAGTGGGAAAGAAGTGTGCCAGGCAGGGGGATAGCATATGGGGTGCATGGTTTTTCTTCAATTACTATTTTAAGCCTGCTCTTCTTGAAAAATCCAAGTCATCGGGTCAAACTCAGTCATAAGTCTATTGATGATGGGTTTTGGGTGTTTTTCTTTTTTTGTCCACAGAAATTGTCATTTTTCGGGTTACGAGATTGAAACTACATTTACACATCAACGTTGAGCGCCAAGGCATAGAGACAGATGCAATTGCATTCGGTACTGTGACAGTGGAGATCACCACTGAAACTAATAGTCAAGTTTTCATTAGTGAAGATGATGTCGATCTTGATTTCCCATCAAAGGGATTATGATCCATCCCTAATGCTATAGAATCTATTCACCAAGGCAATTTTGTCATCGCGGTGGATGATGAAGACAGGGAGAATGAGGGGGATCTTATAATGGTAATGTTGTATTAGGATTATCCATACAGTCTCCTCTTGCTCTGTTTCATGAAGGAAAATGAGGGTTGCCATTGATTTGATATTGATGGGAAATCCATTGCCCAATCTATTCACAATGAGGTCACCCAAGATGTCACTTATCTCTCCTAGAAATATGGCAAGGTGGCTGGTTTGGGTGTTATAATTGTGGGTGTGAAGGAATATTCCTAGACTTATGTACGCATGAAGAGGAAATCATGTGCAGAGGTTGGCTTAAAATCCATTAATGTAAACTTACCAGGAGATGTATCAGAAGAAAATCTTCTAGACGCAGTTATTGACCTGAATGTCGATCCTGAAGTACATGGAATCTTGGTCCAGCTTCCACTACCACCACACATCAATGAAAAACACTCCATAATGGACATTCTTGATTAAGCATTCAAAATTATGGTGATGAAGAAACAGGGAACTCTGATTTCAGGGGATAAGTATTGTTACTTCTGTCAGGATAGGTAAAGAGAATAAATGTTAGTGAAGTGCACAGTGCAAGATCCTTCGAGTTTCATATCACCGGTAATGTCAGATTACCTCTTGATGAACAACCTAGGCTCTCCACAAGTATTTCTATTAAAACAGAACAAGAAATGTGTGCAAACAATGGTGATGGTGCAACATCAACTAGAATGCCATCATTTATATCAACTAATAACCAAGATTCATGTCCTAAATCAGTTCATCATGTGACCAATGAAGATCAATCTCTTGATGTGTCTGAAAATACTCCAAGGTTGGATTTTATGCCAGAATTCAACATTTCTTCATCATCTTTTTGAGATTCAAAAGCACTCGATCATGTCAAGTTTCCAGTAAAATAAGTTCCTGGATCAAAGCACAACAATCTCTTGTCTGCATTACGGGACTTCATTGCCAACCAAATGCTCTTTGATGAGGAAATAAGCAAGTGACAGAGTCAAGATCGGCAGCCTTACTCTACATGTGTCCTTAATTCTGCCAAGAGTATCTTCATTGGAAAAACTTTAAATAGTTATTCGGATCTCCTTCAAATCAAATCCCAAAGCCCAGGCATATATAAAACCACTTCATGCAAGTTGTCTAAATGGTGAAATAGACTGAAATAATTCATTTTTGCAATTTTGAAAATAGTTTTGAAAGTCTGAACTTTCGACATCTTAGTCGGGTTTCAAAAGGCATTGTTAGCTGTCGAAAGCTCCTCTTTCGACAGCTTACCCTCCATGAATTTTGGTCTCTAAGCCACTAAAATCACAAAGACTGGTAGATCACTCTTATTTTTGCCTAGATCGAGGATTCTTTTTTCCAGATCACATGGGGATAGTCTTTTGCGAAAGATATGAATTAAGGGAATACAAATCAATATCCCTTTCCAGCTTTTGAGGCAAATGTTGAGGCAAGAATACCAAGTGGCCTTTCTATTTTTGGTCTAAAAAATCCCAGTTGTCATAGAACACTGTCAAAGTGCTTTGTCATCATTCTACAGGTTAATGAAGACTGTGAATATTATTGGAGTTGTCGAAGATCATTGAAGATTTAGTGATAAGGGTTTGACCCTACCATTAGGTCTTTATTTTACACATCATCATTAGTTTGATTTTATTCTATATTTAGTATATCAGATCCAGATTTATAGGATCTGAGACTTGTTGTAAAGGCTATAAATGCCTATCTTTTTGAGATAACAAGAGGATTCAGTCTTGAGGATTGGGGGGGGTTCAATCTTGGATACATTTTTGCTACTGTAATAGACTCTTATTTGATAATAGAATCACAGTTTTCTTTTATTTTCAATATCAGATTGGTCATGTATTTCATCTCTCTGCACTTGAATTCAATTTGTTTTAGCTTCTAAAGACTTTCATCTCTTTATTAAGCTCATAAAATTGAATTGGAGAACATCCTTGCTATCTTGTATGACCCTGCACCTTATTGTATTTGGTTACCAAGATTAGTATTCTTCATCCCCTGTTTGAACTATTTTGTCTGATCATTGATCTCTAAAAGAAATGTCTTATTCGAATGTATAATGAGTTGTCCATTTCATTAGTTATTGAATTATCCCATTGATCCAAGCATACCTAAATTATATTTTCTTAAGTTACCAAGCATCTTTGGCTTACCACCCCAAAGAGTTTCTTGGAGAGCTAAAAAATTGGCATCATTGCCGGGGAGAGGAGATTTGATCTGAAAATAGAAGGATGACTTGTTATGCTATGCAAGAACCCTCTACTTCATTAAAATAAACTTTACAAGACCTTTCTTCATGTGTTAAAATATGCAAGATAAACTTATGTGTTAAATTTATGTATCTTCTTTTAAATGCTTATGTTTGAGGTCTTTGCAAGATTAAATATGTTGTTTTCATAAATACAACAGCAAAAATAACTTGCAGAAAATGATAACCAACAAACACTCACAACAAGAACAACATGATAAAGGAGTTCACCCCTCTCCTGGCTACATCTCCTTGAGCCTCCATCAATGGACTTGGCTCTCTGGGATTAATTTGTCAAAAGTTCTTTTACAAGATGTTTCTCAAATCCAATGGAAATATTGACTATACCATAGGGATCAAAACACATAAAAACCCCAAAAATGACTAATAAAACTCTGAAAACGGATCATGGCTCATCCGGGCATGACCTCTTCTACATGTGGCCTAAAGCTTCCCTGAGCTTCTCTTTGGAAAAAACACCAGTAAAAGTCCTCAAAAGCCTCTGAAACCTGTCCCAATGTGTTCAAAGCATAACAATTAGACAAAAATGACTATTCAGTCATAGAAAACAAACTTGGACTCACCAAAACATGACCTCAATCGATGAGGGCTTCAAGCTCCCTGGAGCTTGCTGAAACATCAATGGCTAAAAACCTGCAAAAGAAGTCTTCAAATGGCCTTGATAATAGTGCCAATGGATTCAGGACATCCAAAAATCCCTATCTAGTCTTTTACGACACCTCAATCAGCCAAAAAATGAGAAAGATAGGCCTCCTACCATCCTCTTCCTTCAAGCTTGTTGGCTCTGGTTCACCAAAATGCACCTCTGTGTGCTTGAACCCAGAACACGCTCCAATATGCGTGATTAAACCCAGCACCGGCACATAACCAAAAAATGGTGCAAACCATCGAACAGTTAGGGAGCACCCAGCCCCTAACCGCCTAGGCCACGGTCACAAGAGTCACCATGTGGCCTCGCGGAAAATAGGAAAAGGGTTGAGTTTACAAGCCAATGGATAAGCGCCAAGTGTCGGCACGGTTTTTTAACCGTTGGAAAAACTCCCGGACAATAGACCAATGGTCATATGTAATGTTGATATAACTGGGGCTAACTCCATTGAAATACCAAAACCCGTGCCAAAGCTCTGTGTGTGGTCGCATGTGCTGTCATATAAAACCAAGGGCTGAATATTTGAAAATCCAAACCTGTGCTTACACAATGGCCATATGGTATGAATGTAATGCGACCGGGGCTCCGTTATATGTTCACGCGCATTCAAAAATGTAATGGTCATATGGTATGAGTGATATAACTGCAGGCTGGGGCTAAGCCCCAGCCCGACCCCCCGCCACATTAACTTTCAATCAAATTCAAATATATATTTTGCCATATACCTTATAAAAACTAACGCGTGGTATAGTGGTTGGGTGGACTTTGTTAAGGCTTAACCGGTGGGGAAGGTCTGGGGTTCGAATCCCACGAACTCCATATAATTTTGATTAACAAACCAACAACCAATAAATGGGTTCCACGTGGCATCCCATGACTGGGCCACGTGGCATTTCATAATTTGCCAAAACCATGCCACGTGTCGACAAATGATTCACCCAAGTCTGCCAATCTGAAACTGCCACGTCAGTGGTCATACCTCTTCCATTCATCTCTGCCACGTCAGTGGTCGTACCTCTGCCATTCAGCTCTACCACATCATCGTACAGACATGCCACGTCAACATCCATACAGACTGCACAATCAACGTCCTTTTTTTACCTGTTTGATGATTCGAACAGATCGCAATATCTCTTGTTCCTAATGTCTGTTTGAGACGAAACAAGTTGTGTTACGTTCGTGACGACGAGGGCTACACTCCTGTTCGTTTTGAGGCAATTTTGAGAAATTTGATTTTTGAGCTAAATTTTGACCCCTGCTCTAGATTTTGATCACACCTTCCCACTGAAATGCTTTTGGACCCACAAAAGCTTATGATTATCTGTCTGAGCTTCAATACTCCTCTTCTTTCAAGTTCTATCAACTGATTTTACTTGAAAAGTCTTTTCGACAATCACCTGGATACTTTGACATGCCTTGCACTGCAACTGACTATGTCCCTCAACCATTGTTCTCTGGCTACTGCTAACCCAATGCTCTCTCTATGCTTGGAATACTTCCAACCTTCCCACTAAGAATCAAGTCCCTCTTGTGAACTCTTTGACGTCAACAAAATCAGCTCTCCAATGGCTGCAAAAACTTTCCTGCGACATCTTGTCACAAGCCAAGAAAACCATCAATCTTGAAAACAAATTTATACAAGACTGAAAATGATGCCAACAAAGTATTTTTTTTTTCTCTTCAAACAAATTGTCACATCTTGTACTTCATCAAAGAACATGGTGTTTTCCTGCATCTTGGTGTACTCAAAATCAACTTACAAGTCAACAAACACCATCGACTAAACATAAGTTGAAAAACATGATCGACACACATAGTCGTCAAGACAACATCGACACCAGTCGAGACTCATTTGAAACTTATCAACCTTCCCAAAATGACAAGTCAAAAAACATGATACACAATCATGAATCATTCATGATGAACCATCACCAGGTTCACTGCTTACACATACACAAAAACAAATGCATGTGCATATCTTTTCAACTCTCCTTCCAGTACAAACATAAGTACATAAACCCAAAAACATGTGGGTACATAAGAGATGAATATGAAAAAGATATATGGCTGTAACAAGTGAAAATCATACCCCACTTTTACATCCTCTTGGTGAAGTTGTGCAACAACAAGAATGCCTTCAAATGAATTGCATTCACATGCAACTTGCATCATACAAGTTGTGATAAACTGTTGCAACTTGTCATACTCTCAACATAAATGCATACATAAGGCTGAAAWRTGCATYTACAAYAGAAAATGCAAKCCTTACTTGCTCAAGAAATCCAACCATTTCTTACCAAGCCAACTCAATGGTGACTTTTTCTGCTGAAAATCGTCCTCTTGTGAATCATCTTGACTCACATCGATGATGGAATCTCCTCTTCCATTCTTGCCAATCTCTTTATCCATCTTCTTCTTGTGTTGTGGATGAGTAGTTGGATGTAATGTCCAACATTGGTCAATGAGATGACCCCTCTTCTAACAATAAGTGTGAATCTTTTGCATCCTCTTTTCATGTTGTCTTCGCTTATAAAGTTTCCTGAAAGTGGTCAATATTTTCGAACATTTTGAAAAATGATGGTTATATAAACCACAATATGTACATGGACTTTTTCTTCCATTTTTACATACAAATTTATCATGCTTAACATAATCAAAAGCAACTGAATGATAAGAAGAATTATACCTT
>JZKD02S0155676.1:33561-47709 GCA_000966675.3 Picea glauca | reverse complement strand
GATCTGAAAACAGTAAAGAACAGCAAACCATAAGAACGCAGGTTGATAACGGATTTCGGCACAATGTTTGCCTACGTCTCCGGGCCTTTTTCCTGTGGGGGAGGCTTCTTTATTTATGCTCAAGTGCTCAAAATTACATCTCAGGAATGCCCAAAGGCTACAAGACTGATCTGGTCTTGTTGACACAGATCTCTAGAACCCAATGCAAGAAACGGCATGCAAATATGATGCTCCAAGCTCCCAGAAACGATCCAACGGCGTTTCCACCTCAAGGGCTTCCCTGCAACAAACTGACTTTGGCTTGGCTCTCCAACAGCATAACTCTGCAAATATGACTGTCCATTGGCCTCAAACAGGCCTGGTTTATATAGGAAAGGAGTTGGTTTCTCATCCCCAACTTCCTCCAAGAATCTGGCCTCAAAAAAAGCCCAATATCCCCCAAAAATGGAGAAAATCTGCCAAAATTAGGCCTTGTTACAACAAAATAACCAAAAACTTTATTATAAACCCACTATTTATAAAGTTTATGCCCAAAATAGGGCGCAGCCCCCAAACGTAGGGCTCTTGGTCGTATCAATAGTCCATGTGGCCACGCGCTATAACGCGGGCCACCCCACTATGAGCACCCGTCCTGGTCCTATGGCAAAACTCACGGGATCCGTGGCTTAACTGTCAGTTCTCTGTTTGAACGGCTCCGGTCACGTGGATTGGTGCCCCAGAATCACGGGCTATTTGTTTTAACAACCTCCGACCAACCTTATTCTATTTTATTGAAATTCCTTATTAATATTGACCTTTATTACATCCAAATATATTGTTCTACCTATGTGCGGGTTAGGGATGATTTTAAGGATGGAAATTTGTTTTAAAATGTAGAAACCTTGGTGAATCTTACTAATCCTTCATATGCCAACTATAATGTTTGCCGATATTTTTGTAAAAATATTCAAATTTATAAGGATTTTATATAGTTTTTATAAAATTTTGGCGATTTTTAAGGTAAAATAATTTTATCCTATAGAATTTGGGCGAATCATTTTTAAAATAGAGAATCTCATTTTTGGAAAAAACATGGAAAATTAGCCCATGAGCGAAATTTAGCCCCTAAAATCATCCATGGTGCGGGTTAGGACCCTAACATGTTTTCCCCCTTAAAAACAACCTTGTCCTCAAGGCTTGAGATGAGAAAATTGTTGCAGAATGGTAGCTGGTTCCCAAGTGGCATCTGCTGGAGTTGTATCTTTCCACTGGACTAGCATTTACTTGATGGTTCTCTAACTTAGGTGACATTCACACTGGTCCAAAACTGCTTCTGGCTGTAGCCAAATGGATCCTTCTTCAACTAACTCTGGAAGGTTGGTTTGAATTTGGCACTTAGCTCCAATCACCTTCTTTAAGCATGAAACATGAAAAACAGGATGTAGCTTCAAATGGTTGGGCAAAGATAAATGATAGGATACTTGTCCCACATGCTTGAGAATGGCATAAGGAACATAAAATTTGGGTGCTATCTTCTACCAATGCTCATCCTTGAGGGAAGTTTGCTTGTAAGGTTGCAGTCGAAGAAACACCCGATCCCCTTCTGCAAATTGACGTTCAGAGCGACCTTGATATGCTTGTTTCTTCATGTGATTCTGTGCCATGACCAAATTCTCTTTGAGGGTACGGAAAATAGCCTCTCAAGTTGTAAGTGTTAGGTCAACCGCCTGGACCTTCGAGGCACCCGGTAAGTATGAAAGAACTGAAGGTGGCTTCTATCCATATACCGCTTCAAAAGGAGTCATGCGTGTAGCTATATGGTATGAAGTGTTGTACCACCATTCAGCTAGGGGTAACCATTGAGCTCACTGATTTTTCTTTTCTAAGGAAAAACACCTCAAATATGTTTCCAAACACTTGTTGACAACTTTCGTTTGGACATCATTCTGGGGATGATAAGTTGTGTTGATATGCAATTCAGTGCCTTGTATCTTGAACAGTTCTTGCCAAAAATTGCTTGTGAAAGTTCGGTCACGATCAGAAAAAATAGAGTGCGGCATGCCATGAAGCTTGAAGACCTGATCCATGAAAATTTGAACCATCGCGGATGTTGTAAATGGTTTTTGAAGGGCACAGGAATGAGCATACTTGGAAAGGCAATCAAAAACCACCATGATGGTTGATTTATTTCCGGATTTGGGTAAGCCGGTAATAAAATCCATAGAGATATCCTTCCAAATAGTAGGTGGAATTGGGAGCAGTTGTAGTGTGCTCAGAGATTTGAATGTTTCTCCATTTTTGTATTGACACACATCACATTCAACAACAAAATTACGAATGTCCTGTTTCATACCATCCCAAAAAAAGGAACGTTTGACCCTGTCATAGGTTTTGGTGAACCCAGAGTGCCCTGCGGTGGGTGTAGCATGAAGCTTAAAAAGTACTGTGGATTTAAGCTTTGATTGTTTACTTAAATACAAACAGCCTTTGTATCGAAGTTCATCATGGAGCCAAGAGTACCCTGGGGAAGTTGGAGCATTGGATGCAATTGTTGGATCGGCTGCGAACTTTTGGGATCTTTTAGCCATTCCTGGCGAACATCTCAGAGCCAATCTGGTACAATGAATTAAAGAGAAAAAAGGGATCCTTCATCTTCATATTTTTGGGAAAGTGCATTCGCAACCACATTGTCTTTGCCTTTCTTATAAATGATATCATAATCATATCCAAAGAGCTTATTCACCCATTTTTGTTTTTCTGGGGAGGAAATGTGTTGTTCCAAAAAATACTTGAGGCTTTGATGGTCTGTCTTAATATGGAAACTTTGCCCCAATAGATAAGGGTGCCACAGATCAACGGTATGAAGAATAGCCAACATTTCCTTTTCATAGATGGATTTTCCCATATTTCTTTCAGATAGTTTCTTGTTGGTAAAGGCCAAAGGTCGACCCTTTTGCATAAGGACAACACCAATTCCTTTTCCTGAGGCATAACATTCCAACAAAAAGGTATTTGTGAAATCGGGAAGGAAGAGGACTAGAGTGGTGCACATGGCCATCTTCAAGGTTTGAAAATCTTGGGCAGCGGCTGGAGTCCAAGTGAAAGAGTTCTTTTTTAGGAGAGCAGTGAGAGGTGTTGCAACCTTCCCACAATTCTTAACAAACTTACAATAATACCCTATTAAGCCCAGAAATCCACGCAAGCTCTTAAGAGTATTTGGGTGAGGCCAGTCTTGCATAGATTCAATCTTTTTAGGATCCACCCTGACACCATCCTTGCCAACCAGATGACCCAAGTATTCTACTTCTGAGGCACCAAAAGAAAATTTAGACTGTTTCAGGAAAAGTTGGTGCTGCGAGAGTATATGGAGAACTCGATCCACATAAGAAAGATGGTTTGTCTAGGTTTTGTGATAGATGAGGATATCATCAAAGAAAACTAAGACAAAATGGTGGAGAAAAGGACAAAATACATGATTCATGAGGCTTTGGAAGGTGGAGGGGGCATTACACAAGCCAAAGGGCATGACCAAAAACTGATAGTGGACCTCATGAGTTCTAAAGGCAGTCTTGGGAATGTCTGCCTATTTCATACGTATCTAGTGGTAGACCGAATGAAGATCTAGTTTAGTGAATAATTGGATGCCACTCAATTCATCCAGGAGGTCATCAATGACAAGAATGGGGAATTTGTCTTTGATGGTAAGTTTGTTGAGGGCACGGAAGTCAGGACACATTCGCCAAGAATCTTCTTTCCTCGGGACCATGACCACATGAGAAGAGTAGGGGCTCGTACTAGGGCGGATAACGCCTGCATTAAGGAGTTCCTGGACCATTTTCTCAATTTCATTTTTTTGGGAAAAGGGGTGACGATACGGACAGATATTGGGAGGGAGGCTTCCGAGTACAAGGGGAATGGAATGATCATGAACACAACGGGAAGGAGGGAGTCATTGGGGAGTGCAAAATACCAATTGATGTCTAGAAAGGATGGCTTGGAGGTCTTGTGGGACCGAGGGTGTCTTTGTTGCTTGTATGGCATGGAGTTGGGCAATAACACCAGAATGACCTTTTTTGAGTAGCTTTTCCATTCGATGGGAACTAATGATCTCAAGTGAATCGGCAATGATGCCTTGGAACTTATATCGGTGGTGCTCTTCGTCGAATTGCATGGTTAAGTCTTTAAAATCCATGAGAATGGAACCCAAAGTCCTTAGCCAGTCTGCACCCAACACAATGTCACAACCTCCCATGTCAATAGAAAACATATGGGATTTCAGGTGGTAGTCACCAATTTGGAGACGCACATTTTCACAACGCCCTCCACATTTCATGGAACCACCATTGGCAATCATGATTTGGAAATTATTGACGGCATGGATGTAGCAATGATTTTCTTGGGCAATGCAGTGATGAATAAAATTATGGGTGTTGTCACTGTCAACCAGAATGATGACCTTCTGATGCTTGATGTAACCGATTAGCTTGAGGGTTTGGGGAGCAGAGAAGCCAATGAGAGCATTAAGGGAAATGATCGGTTCTACTTCAGGAGGGTCTGAGGGAGGGGTTATGTCAGTGGATTGTGAATTAGACACAAGGGGAGTTTCTACATCCTCTTCCGAAATATCCTCGAAGATGGCCATAAAAAGATTTTTTTCTTTACACTTGTGGCTCGGGAAATATTTTTCATCATAGTTATAACAAAGGCCTTTGAGTTGGCATTCATCCATTTCATCCCTAGTCAATTTTTGGATCTTGAGTGGAGCAGAGGGAGTAGTGGGATTTACTGGTTTAGGGAAAGGGATAAAGGAGGGTTTTCGGTTTTGAGAAGATACAACCTGTTGTGCTTCTTTATCTCTTTTAGTAGCCTCTACCCAACTCTAAGGCCAAGCCATGAGGACATGGGCCAGAATCTCATCCTTGAGGCCGTTGATAAAACACTCTCGGAAAAAGGCATCAGACATGCCCTATGTTCTAAAATCCAGGCACTCAAAGGCATCTATAAAGTCTTCCACTGTTCCTAATTGTTTCAACTTTGTCAAATGGCCCAAATGGTTGGTGTTAGTGTCAAATCATTCATAAATATCTACCACAAAGTGTGTCCAGCCAATATACCCTTTACGAGAAGTTTTTCTCCATTTCCACCATGGAGAACACCATACCAGAGTTTGGCCAAGTCATCTGTAATGTCGTATAAAGATAAATAATGTTCCATTTGGGTTACCCAACCAGTGGGGTCCGAGCCATCAAATTTGGTCACATCCACCCACGGAAGGCGTAGGTCACGTTGAAAGTGATGGTTCTGGAAGTTATGGAAATGAGAGGAATGGTCTCCTTCAGTCTGTGGAGGTTAGGAAGAGGAAGGGTTATCTGTAGGGATGTGCAGTTTGGTGTAGAGTGCCGAAAATACTGATTCAAGTTGGGTGGTGAGGTATTTTTTGATTTCCTCCATTGAGGACTGCATGGTTGTATTGATGGCGGCAACATTAGCACTAATTTGTTTCACTTCTTGTTGGGTGTCGATGAGACCAGATTGCAAGGTGTTGAAGCAATTTTCCAAGTCTTGGCTACGAGTATGGGCCATGAGGATGGGGGAACTAAAAAGGGGTGGTTGGGGTCAAAAATTTTGTTGAAAAATGATATGGATGAATGTGATAAGGGTGAAGAGATGAATCAAATGGAATAGGTCTCAAATAATGGTGAAACAATTTCCAGACCTTTTTTTTTTTTTACACCTATGGAGTTATACTCCGGCCTGAAGAATACTGTAGAGAGGAAATTCCTAAATGCTTAACCAGAAAGAAATGTGTATTTACTTGGCAACTAGAACACAGTTGCACGAAAATAGATCTTGTATGTTTTAATTTGTTTATGTTTCTGTCCCAAAGGGTTAGGTATTCAAGGGTTCTACAAACAAGGGTTTTCCCTGTGCTATATCTCTCTGATATACGTGCGGGGTCCAACAGTAGTACTCGGCCCAATATATCAGGGCACTAACTAAGAAGGATAGACTGTACCCTTAGCCATATTACCCGACTACCCAGTTACTAGAGAGTATCTTCTCGAGTGTTGTTCTCAGTGACACTATAGCAGTCAGGCAACTGATCGATTTATCTAAAGAGGGCTTCAGGTAATCTAGGTTGATCCATACATAGGTGTTGTTTGATGCACTACCACTTGAAGGGTTACCAACAGGGGTTACAAGGGTGGCCAACAAATGTGTGCTTAAGTACCACTTGTATTTCCTGTGTGTATGAATCCCTCAACCACAGGCTTATGTGTGTAACGACAGATCTTTGTGGATTAAAGACGTCAAAATACGTCTCTACCCTGGGAAAAAAAAATTTAATCCACACTTTCGGTCAAGGAAAGTTCTCTGATACCACTTATAATATGCCAGATATAAAATGTATGCAGAACAGAAATAAAATGCTAGAAATGGCAGAATAACAACAATATAACCAGAACATTCACCACAATAGCATTGAAATGATATGAGAATAATAACAGAAATAACACTTTGAATCTGAAAGTAATGTTCTAGGGCCTCTTCAAGGGGGCAACCTCCAGTTGAGCAGAGCTCTATTACAATAATATCCAAGCTAGGGTTCTCATACCCTCGACTCCTATTTATACTAAAAAGAACCATCTAGAGGGAGGTCCTTCTAGAAGCAGAAGCTTCTATTAGGTCTTCTTACATCCGCCTTATTCTATTTTATTGAAAGGCCTTATTAATATTGACCTGTATTACATCCAAATATATTGTTCTACCTATGTGCGGGTTAGGACCCTAACCTCTGCTTTGCAAATCCCTTGATCAAGAGCCACATTGAGGGATTTTGGTCTCCTCAAATGTGTCAAAATGCAAAAAATGAAGAAAGAGGTCCTTCTTCTTGAGCATATGATCGGGTTGTGGAACGTTGTGGAACAAGGATTCTAGATGGGAACGCAGCTTCATACCATCGAGTTGGAAGATGCGTACTTCATAACTGGTCTCTCAAAATGAGGGGCTCCCATAGTTTTAACCAAACAACGGGCACTTCCTGCACCTATGGATGAGTATCTTGCAAACCATTGTGTCCCAGGAGCGAGACTAGTGAGTGGAAGAATTGTGATCAAAGATATCAAAGATCTATCTCTTCGATCCATTATGTTTTCCATTATGAGTATAGAGGGAAGTACGAGCGCACACCTAGTTTCAATATCACAGGTGGCTTATTGTTTGCAGTGTCTAGAGACAACACCATTTAACTGGAGCGCAGGCTTTCTTCACCATATGAAGGAACAGATTACGAGATGCAGATCAGGGTAGCAGAAGCAGTTTGGATATGGTTCATTCTTGGTTTCGTTCTTCTTAGAACGCATTCCTGGGATGCAACCTCAGATTTCATTACCGGTATGGCCAGCAAGAGAACCACATATGGAGCGGTGGACCATCATGTCTCCAAGACTAGGCCCAGATTCAGAGTTTAGATTCACCGGTGATTTATTTGCTTGGATGAGACACCAATTGATCGTGATAGAAGACTTTCCATACACTGGAGTATATTTCTGGGGTATCATGGACTTGGTTCTTCCAGAAGGCGAGGATTAGGATGCATCAGGTAAGAAACCAAACTGATCTTTTCAAGTGTTTTTAATTTTTTAATGTTATAATTTTTTTAGAGTACATAGAAGAGTCTTTAACAGACGTATTGTTTCATCATGCATATAGAGGAGCAACTCATCCATCAAAGATTCCATCACTGGGGCATCGCAGGGATGCTCAGATAGCAGTAGATCAAGGAGTCTCCTGGAGGTTGAAAGAAACCTCCAAGATCTCACGATGGGTATCCCTCCTCTCAGGAGGAGGGAAGTGCCACTACATCTACAAAGGCACACTGTGGGAGTGTCTGAGAGTCTTAACTCTCTACTGAGGCAAATAGCCCGTGCAATGATATGTTACTCGTAGCATAATGTGATGTAGGGATATTAGGATTTTCATGATGATTGGATAGTCTATATGACGATGTTTATGGGTGTGAGGACCCACATTTTTCCTATCTATGTACCATTTTTTATGTAATCAAACTTTTTCAGTCGTGTTGTATATATATACAGTTCCGAGTTTTTACAGTGCCAAATGATTTTAAAATGATGTTGTCTTTTATGTGATGTGTTTTAATTTACATGATGATATGTGATGTGAATCATTTCCTTTATAAAAACTTATCTATGTGTGAGATATCTATCCATAATGTAATTTACTAACAAATCCAAAATGGTATTGAGTTCTCTTGGTATGTGTTGGTATTCGATAAAATCAAACGTTCGTTCAAGACAACAAACTCGTAGGTGGAGTCCTAGAAGGATAGGATTGCGAATAGTGTAGATTCGATTGGGTTGACAGACCATGAGTTGAGAGTCCAAATTGACAATTATGGGATAAATGCCTAGGGAGGATGCTTCGATTAAAATTCTGATGACAGCATGGTATTCTTCCATGTTATTAGTTGTCGATCCTAAGAAAATACCTCCGGAACTCACCAACTTGTCAGAGTGGTAAACGACCCAAGCTACAGAAGCAATGTTCTGGGTGTGTCGACTAGCACCATCTGCAAACCCGACAAAGATAGGAAAGGGAGATTTCATCCACGCATGAAAACACAAGACACAGTATAAGCGTCTAAGGAAAAAACTCGAGCATGCAAAAGAAAAAGACACACCAAACTAAAATACAATAGTGTACAAAGCACGTATCTTAGATGTTCTAAGCATAGTACTTCTTGAGGTAAAGCCTGTTACGAGGCTCACCTAGGGATATTCCGTCATAGTCCACTAACTCGTAGGCGCCTCTATGTAGAACACGTTTCATGATGTAAGGACCATGCCATAGAGGTTCTAACTTACCCATCCATAACTTGTCATGAGCCTGGTCATAAACGAGGACCAGGTCTCCTTCTGCAAAAATGTGAGGATGGACAGACTTGTCGTATTGATTCTTGATTTTTTTTTGATATGTCTCATTGACGAGAGAAACATCATGACGTGTTTCATCCAACCTAGTCAATTGTAAGAAATACTCTTCTTCAGCAAAAGTGTGGGGCAGAAGTTCTACTTTGAGTTTTAATGAAGGAATTTCACACTTGATTAGTAAAATAGCTTTTATGCCATATACTAGCTGGAAACGAGTGAATCCAGTAGAATTTTTCACTGAAGTATGGTATTCCCAGAGAGCAGAGAAAAGTTGTAGATGCCAGGATGTCTTGTTGGCCCCTACCATCCATTGGATCGTAGTTTTGAGGAATTTGTTGATAGCTTCAACTTTTCCATTCGCTTGAGGATAGTACGGGGATGTGTTCTCATGGCGAAAACCCAACTTGGCATGCATCTCACTCATCATCTGGTTTTTAAAGTGTAAACCATGATCAATGGAAATGGCGTGTGGAACACCAAAACAAGTGATGATGTGGTTAAAAAAGAAAAGAGTTGCAGTACGACCATCATTCAGAAAGGTAGGCATAGCCTCATCCCATTTTGTAAATTAATCGACGGCAACGATTATATAGCCATACCCCCCGAGATGAGGTAGGCTTACATTGGATGAAATCAATGCCCCATTTGGTAAAGGGGTCGATGGCAATAATGGGATGCAGTGGAGCAGGGTGGGTTTGTGCCTTTTTGTGGAAAACTTGGCAGGGTGGGAATTTTTTGATTGCCTCAATACAATCTTTGAAAATTGAGGGCCAAAAGTAGCTGGTACGTAAGATTTTCTGAGCGGTAGCCATCCCAGAAAGATGACCACCACAGGCTCCAAGGTGATAGTCATTAAGCACACGTTTAGCCTCTTCATGAGTTATACATCATCATAGGATAGTGTCAATGCCACGTCGGTATAAAGTGTCGTTGATAATAAGGTAACAACGAGAATGGTGGTGGATATGACGACATTCTTCACGAGAGATATCGGGTTGAAAACGTTGGGTCTGGAGATAAAGAAGAATATCTTCATACCATGGATCGGACATGCTAATGAAGAACAGAGTTTTGTCTGGAAGAGAATCTATGGGCTCAATATCTTCATCGACACGGGGAAGGTTAAAAATAAGCTCTACAAACACCAGGGAATTTTTAGCTTTGGATTTAGTGAACTCGAGATCGAATTCCTGAAGGATAACGATCCATTTCGAATATTTTTCCCCAAGAACTTGACGTGTCAAATTGTGGTACATGGGATTTGAGTCTGCAATAACTATGGTGGTGTGTAGCAAAATGTAGTGACAGAATCTCTATACAGCGATGACGGCTACCAGAGCCAACTTTTCAACATGTGAATATCTAAGCTCTAGACCAGATAGACTTTTTCTCAAATAATATATCATGTGTTCCTCGTCATTAGGGTTCTCTTGAACTAACACCATGGAAATAGTGGAAGTGGAGGTTTCTAAGTAAAGGATATAGTCCTTTGTGTAATTTGGAGGATGTAACAAAGGAGCATTGGTTAATGCATGCTTAAGAGAAGTAAACAAGTGTTTAGCAGTGTCATCCCAAACGAAAGGGGTGTATTTATGTAACAAGGGCATAAATACTTTTGTAATCTCATCATAGTTACAAATGAAACGACGAAGAAAGTTTTCTTTCTCCTACAAACTATGGAGTTGTGTCAGATTGTTAGGTGGTGGTAAAGCCAGAATAGCCTTAATTTTTAAGGGATCCACCCAAATCTCATCCTTGGAAACAATGAAGCCAAGGAGTCGGCCTGATTCGACAACAAAAATACACTTATGTGGGTTCAAACGAATGGGATAGAACTGACATCGAAGAAAAATAACTCGTAGATGACCAACATGGTCTGATCGATTGGATGAGTGGGAAGGTAAGTCGTCGAGGTAAGGTTCCGCAATATGTTTGATATTGTGGAAAGCATAGGACATGGCTCCCTGGAATGTAGCACTAGCATTTTTAAGGCCAAAAGGTAGTTTTTGATAGAAGAAAGTTCCCCACATGAAGATGAATGTTGTCTTATGTTGATCAGTAGGTAAAATGTCAATCTGGTTATACTTTGAGAAACCATCCATAAAAGAGAAAATTACGCTACCAGCGCAATTATCAATAATCTGGTCAATGAAGGGCGTAGGGTAGTTGTGTTTCGGACAAGCTTTATTGAGGTCCCTATAATCAACACAGACACGAATGGTGCCTTACTTCTTAGTAACTGAAACGATGTTTGAAACCCATTCCATCAAAGGGACATGATATATGAAGCCAAATTTCAATAATTTCTCAACTTCTGCCTTAATAGCCATGGTATTCTTAGGATGGACCGGGTGGAGTTTCTGTCGAATAGATTTTACACCTGGGTAGGTTTTAATCTCATGCACAACGATCGAAGGATTGATCCCTTGCATCTCTTTGTAGCTCCAAGCGAAGACATAACGAAATTATTTAAACAAAGCGGTATAAGAAACCACTTCCTTGGGTGTACAATTAACGGCGAGATTAATATTTTCTATGATACCTTCCTTGATCGAAATATCTATTTCGATTGTAGAGTTAATGTTTCCTAAATTCCCTTCAGAAATAGCATCTTGTGTAAGTATAGGTGATTGGGGAAATTGGACAACATTAGGGTGGAAGATAGAGTGTATATCTTCCTGGATTTCTTCGAGAGGTGGAAGAAAAGAGGTTCGATGATGGCTATCATCCCATGGTACGTATTCAATGCTAAGAATTTCCATTATTGATTCATCAGAAGGAAAAATTTGGGAAATGTAGTTGAGTGCAGACGTCAAAGGACTTAACCACGATGGCATCTAGTAGTTGTCGGGTGCCAATAGATGTTGGTCATCCAAGGAGGGAGATGCAGATTGGATAGAAACGTATGAGGTTTCAGCTGGACTAAGTGGCATGGTGTCACCTAGTGCATCGAATTCCAATGAACTAGGTACAATCCAAGGGTCAGATGATTCCAAGGATTGGTAAACCATAGTCAAAATCATATTGATTGTGGCAACATGATGTGTGGTGGGTGGAAGTGGTGTAGGGAAGGTACCCATAAGGCTAAAGTCTTTAAACAAGCCAACACCAATGCTTTCATACATGATCTTGTGATATCCCAGAAAGAGAATATTGTTGGTAGCATGAGTGTGAGCATCAGGTGTACAAAAATCTAACTGGTCGACAGTGACAATTTTACCTTGATGGGGAAATTGCACACATCGAAATACTGACAAAGAAATGACGGACATAGCATAGAACCAATTTCTTCCAAGCAATAAGTTGTAATCGAGGGGAGAATCAACCACCTCAACATCAACAGAGATGGATTTGTTGCCCAATTGGAAGGATAGGGACTGCAAAAGTCCATGGGGATGAAAACCTCGTCCGTCGAATGCACATAGCATCGTTGGGGATTTGTTAAGTGTGGGAAATTTCCAGCTTTTCCAACAAGCTAAAGACATGACACAAGTAGAGGCTCCCTCATCCAAGATAGTTCGGTGGATTTTTTGATTATGAACAACAATGTCAACTTGGAAAGCAAGTCGATGAGAGAGTCGAGGCGAGAAATTATCCAAGTTAAGCATGGTAGTGTTGGATGACTAGGGATTAAAAGCGCCAATAGCGGCCAAGAGCGTTCTACGTTGACTAGGGCAATGCTGTAAAAATTCTAACGCAAACATAGTACACGGTGCTTGTTGTGAGTTAAATCTCCCTATGGACTAGCAAATAGGGTTTAGACTTTGCATGCAGATATGACCGAAGAAAAACTGCTTTCTACCTTCATCCTTAGATTTAAATCCCCTTTTCTTAGTAAATGCATGGAAAGATCAACCTACCTTATTCCCGATGTTTGATGTCGATCCTCCGTTGTACTTGATTACTTGTTCGCAATACTCCTTCCAAAGCTGACCTGCATACAAGACAAGCAACAACTACGCATGCATCCTACTTATATACTAACGGGTTAGAAATCCAAACATATACTAATCAAACTATAAAAAGTTCATGAATTGGGATGGGAAAAGCATTTTCTTTATTACTTTGAATGAGTCAACTTACAAAAGCTGAGACCTGCCACTGCTCCATGAACCTAATCCTGGGCTCCTCTTCGACTGTCCTCCAAATGCTTTGCTTTGTATCTCCTCTGGCACAAGGAAAGGCTAAAGGGTTGGGACAATGGGAATACACAAATGGGCAGAGTTTCTTTGCTATATTTTTCCTCCTTCCAAATTGGAACCCTACCCCTTCTTTTATAGGCTAGAAGGAGCTAGGTATTTGGATGAACGCTCGGCCATGCATGGCTAGGAGTTTTAGTTAACTCACCCATATCTTTTGTGTTCCATCGAAAAATTTCTTTTTTTCATGCTTTTGTCGATCCACGCGGGATGTTTTAGGTCAGCCAGCGTGTACACGCGTGTAGTAATGGAGTAGGGCGTGTGGGCCTTTATAAAAGAGGTTTTTTAAAGAGTTATTCAGCAGTGCTTTGGAAAAGAAGGGATATGAGATGGCATGATGCCAGGTAAGCATGTGTGGTGCAATTTAGGATTATAACAGATGCCCCCTAATGTGTGAGGGCAGAAGAGCATCTGATGGCCGAAATACATTACCAATCTTTACTGATGTGTTGAACGATTGAGCCCAAGGATCAGGAACCGGGAGGCACCATCTACAAAATAACAAATGTCTCACCGAGGCGGGCATACCCATGCTTGGGATAAAATAGAATCATGGCTACCAATCAAATACACGATCCATGTCATATAACTATATAAAGAGTAGCCGCGAACAATACACAGTGGAGCTACATCTCGAAATCGAAAAGATATACATATAGAGTACCCATCTTCTAGAAGCTGATATGGCCTGATGGCTAGAGATGAGATCTTCAGAGCTCGAGCAACAACTTCAAAATCTTCAAAACTCAGGTAGAAGTGTAATATGAGTGTATGACTGCACTACCCAAAGGTCTTCGACGGCTTGTCGGTAATGGACTTGATAATCTTGATGATCAGACTGAAGGTTTCAGTGATTTCGAACAAGGACTTGATTGGATGTTCAGGATGGTCGGGTATGAGGACAATGTTGAGATTTGGATACCTTGGAAAGTGGTCCCCATGTGCTTATGAGTCTCTAAGCACAAAGGGGGAAGACTATTACCCTTGTACTTTACTTTATGATTCTAATTTCACTT